>VWZK01007365.1:243732-256133 GCA_013396935.1 Baryphthengus martii
GTTTTTCCTTCCTAAAAACTGCATTAGGACAAGCAGATACCTAAAAATAAGTCTGACCAGTGGGTGCCAAAACCTCTGAGCTCATTCCACATGTACAGTCCCTTGAAACAGAAAGAGAGGCTCCTGTATAGGCACACCTGACTGAGAGCACAATGATGTCACCTAAGCACACAAACAACATGGATGCATTAGCACTGTGCTATGTCTGCACTTAATGGTGGCCAAGAGTCAGTGTAGTTCTACTAGCTGTGTTCAGACCCTTGCCAAATGCAGGACCTTGCTGTGGTTTGGATGAGTCTGTCTTCAAGTAGGAAAGATAACCTGAGAACCCATCTTCGAGCAAAGTCACTCCTCCGGCTTTTTCACCAAAAGGATGCTGAAATATTTCCTTTCTTTTCTTTGTTTCTTTCTTCTCATGTAATGACTTGGTCATAAGACCATCAACCTGAGAGTGTAAAAGATCAAGATTGGATTCCTTTTTCGTTTGCTGAACATGACATTTTCATGTTCTGTACAACTACTAAAACCAGGAGGTGAGAGAGTGCAAGCCAAATAGACGGTCTCCATCTTTCACCCTTCAGGTTGATGCTCGGATGATCAAGTCATTACACGAGAGGAAAGAAATAAAGAAAAGAAATGTGGAAAAGATCAAGATTAAATTCCTTATTTTGACTGAATCTGACAGTTTCATATTATATACAACTGCTAAAACTAGGAGGCGAGAGAGGGCACGTCAAATATGTGTAGATCGGTGCTCACACTCTTGGTCAATGAATATTCTTGAAACTATAATGCCCAAATATTTATTAACCAAGAGTGAGAGTACCAATTTACACCCTATTGGTTAAGATGCATGAGTTTTATCTGAGTATTAGCCACTGATCCATTGGGTTGAATTCAATTAAATCTTAATTGAGAATTCTTGAATATATGTTGAAAAAAGGACTGAAATACAGATCTCTGCTTTGTCAGGTGAGATTCCCCAAGAACACACTAGTCTAATAGAGCCATAGTCATGCTTCTCTGCTCTGGCCCAGTGAATATTTGATTAGTCCACAAAAATTTAAAGGCTTTGAACAGAAGAAGGTTGAGAATGTCTTGCTGCAGAGTATTTTATATCTTGGTCACTTACATACTCTCTAAGAAGGCAGGAAATGCAGTTTGAAGTCTCCCCAGGCAAGTGAGGGTCAATGAGCGTGCATCTTTCACATGCTGAGAAGGATCATTGCCATTAACCTACTCTATAACCTGAACACTAAACCCTAGACATTGATTTTTTGTCAAGTCTTTGAGAATATCTTGACCACGAACCTTGTAGGTAAAATACGATATTTATCCCTGTTGGATTTTTGTACATAGCTGGCAGAACTTGTGCAATTCTAGGTCTGTGCATGGTTTTCAAAATCACACTAATATCCATAGACTTGCAATGTCTCATAGGCCTGATGTTTGTTGAGAGAGAATTAAAATTGTGGACATTTAGTGTTGAGTAGACCTAGCTACCAAAGCCTTTTGGTGATGCTAGCCCTCCAGCTGGTGTCTGCTCACAAAGATGTATGTTTTAAACCAGATACTAGAGCTGTACTGTGTACCAGACCTCTTAATATTGGAAGAGTTTCACCAATTTGAAAGTAAAAAATGTGTGTTTCAAATACAGGTCTAATACGATTGATTAAATACACTAGATGAATTTATAAAATTAATGTTATAAAAAAGGTTATTTATCCAATGTTGAGTAATGAGAATGCAACATAAAAATTAATTTGGTGATAAAAGAAAAGCTCAGTACACATCCTATTTGCTGACAGTAAACTGTGATGACCTGTGATTCCCACTCAATCCAGGCAGTGTTTTCAATATAAGAGCAAATAAACTTGGTCTGACTCTGATTTTATTTCACATAAAATCACAGAATGGTAGGGATTGGAAGTAACCTCTGGAAACCATCGAGTTCAACATCCCTGCTAAAGTAGGTTCACCTAGAGCAGGTTGCACAGGAATGTGTCCAGGAGGGTTTTGAAAGTCTCCAGAGAAGGAGACTCCACAACCTCTCTGGGCAGCCTGTTCCAGGGCTCTGTCACTCTCACAGTAAGGAAGTTTTTCCATATGTTTAGGTGGAACTTCCTGTGTTCCAATTTGTGTCAGTTACTCCTTGTCCTGTCACTGGGCACCACTGGCCCCTTCATTTTCACAACCACCCTTTAGATATTTTTAAACATTGATAGGATCCCCTCTTAGTCTCCTTCAAGCTAAACAGTCCCAGGTCTCAGCCTTTCCTCATAAGACAGCTATTCCTGTCCTCTGACCATCTTTGTAGCCCTCCATTGGACTCTTTCTAGTAGTTCCCTGTCTCTCTTGAACTGGGGAGCCCAGAGTTGGACATAATATTCCAGATGTGGTCTCACCAGGGCAGAGTGAAGAGGGAGGAGAACCTCCCTTGACCTCACGCCCTTCTTAATGGATTCCAGGATACCATTGGCCTTCTCGGCCACAAGAGCACACTGCTGGCCCCTGGTTAGCTTGTTGTCTACCAGGATTCCCAGGTCCGTCTCCATGGAGCTGCTATTCAGGTCAACCCACAACCTCTACTGGTGCCTGGTGTTATTCCACCCTAGGCGCCAGACTCTAAACTTGCTCTTGTTAAATTTCATTAGATTCCTCTTTGCCCAAGTCTCTAGTCTGTGCGGGTGTGGTGGTTTGACCTTCACTGGCAGTCAGGTGCCCACCAAGCTGCTCTTTCACTTGCTCCTCCACTCTCCTTCTCTCAGCTGGACCAGGGGAAGAAAATGAGATGAAACTTGTAGTTAAGACAAAGACAGTTTAACAAAAAACAAAGCACGGCTGCATGAGGAAACAAAAGAAAACAAAGAGTATTCTTTGCTTTCCATTGTCCTGTATGGGGAAGCAGGGCTCCAAAATGTGTAGCGATTGCTCTCGAGGACAAGACATGTCGTGTGTTGTCGCTGTCCCACTCTCCTTTTTTGTAGCTTTTATTGTTGAGCTGACATCATATGGTATGGAATATCCCTTGGGTCAGTTTGGGTCAGCTGTCCCGGTTACGTTCCCCCCTCAGATCTTGTCCACTCCATCCCCTGGAGGGGGGCATGTTGAAAAAAAAACCCAGCCTTGGTGCTATGCAAGCCCTTGTCAGTCGTAGTCACAACACGGGTGCGTTATCAACACCTTTCTAGCTCTCAATACAAAACACAGCACTATGAGGGCTACGATGGGGAAAATTAACTCCATTTCAGTCAGACCCAATACAGCAGGTCACATTGGATGGTAGCACAGCTTTCTGGTGTGTCAGCCACCATTCCCATTTTTGTATCATCAGTAAACTTGCTAAGGGTACACTCCATTCCTTCATCCAGGTCCTTGATGAATATGTGGAACAAGACTGACCCCTGGGGAACATCACTAGTTGCAGGCCTCCAACTAGACTGCGTCACTGATCATAACTCTCTGAACTCTATTATTCAGCCAGTTCTCAGTCCACCTCACTGTCCACTCATCTAATCCACACTTCCTAATCTTACCTATGAGGATGTTATGGGAGACAGTGTCAAAAGCCTTGCTGAAGTCGAGGTAGACAACATCCACCGCCCTCCTCTTATCTACCCAGTTAGTTACACTATCATAGAAGGCTATCAGATTGGTCAAGCGTGGTTTCCCCTTGGTGAATCCATGCAGCATTTCAGTCACATGAGCTATTCCATCATGTCTCCATAACTGTAATGAAATCATGGCCTTGCGACTGCACCCAAATCTCTAGTACTCTTCCTGTTTATTCCCCATGCTGCACGCATTGGTGTTACGGGCATTTGAGACAGTTAATTGAGCAAGAAGATTTCCCTGGAGTGGCGAAGGACCACCATAGTCATACCCAGCATTGAAGTGATTGATCTTCTGGCTCTCATCTTGAAAGGTGGCTAAGGATGTCTTGTAGCTGCTCTGGTTGGCCTGGCTTGTCTCCCAAATTGTTGTGCTGGCATGAGCGTTGGCATCTTGGACTCTGCCACCTGAGTCTTTCAGTTTAAAGCCCTACCGACTAAATTGGCCAGCATGCTGCCAAAGATTCCCTTGCCTCTTTGAGACAGGTATATTCCATCCCTCCCTAACAGGTTATAATAGCCAAAGGATGTCCCATTGTCATAAAAGCCAAAATCCTTGTGACAATACCAGCCATTAATATTCATTTTTTATCTATTTCTGTTTGTCCCCTTTCTTCTAACTGGGGAAATGGAAAAAAAAAGAGGACTTTGGCGCCAATATTTTTCATTTGAACTCCCAGGACTTTATAGTCTTCCTTGATTCTGCCCAAGTTCTGTCTCACAGCATCATTTATGCCCACATAGAAGAGTAACAGTGAATAGTAGTCGATGCTCTTGATAAATTGTGGCATCCTTTCGGCAATGTCTCACACCTTAACTACCAGGAGGCCGCAAATCTCTTGTGACTCCCTGTCAAGTCAGCAGATGGACACCTCGGTGTCCTTTAACAGGCAGTCATCCACCTGTCATTTCTTTTTACGGTATTCACTACTTATTGTTGGTGAAGTTTCTCCATGTGGAGTTTGCTTGTGGATGTCTATAGGTGTTAAACTTCGTATCTGGTTTTGACAGTGATGCTAGAGGGTGGAGGAAAAGCACAGCCCTGCTTTTTTGGGTCACCAGGGTTCAAGGTGCCTCTTTCTTAGTGATGTCTGCTACAGAAAGAAGGCTTTGAAACCCAACATCTATCTCTGTTTCAGCTCTTCTGATGCTGCATATCTTTACAACTGCTCCTTGCAACTCAGCCACCTGTGTAACAGATTGTCTACCTGTGCACACCTTTTGCAGGTCTTTACCCTTACATCAGGAGAAGGGTCTGGGCACTCACTGCAGCCTGCTGCCTGCACCAAAGTATCCTTCCTGGCCAGGTCCGTCTGAGTGGATACACCAGACTTCTCAGGGGCTTTCTCTGTAGGAACACTTTAGCTCTTAGATGAGTGCCCACTGTTTTGGCAGAGACCTGGAGCACTTCCCTGGGCTGTGGGCCTACAAGAAGGATGCAGGGCCCCTGGACATGTCTTCCTGTGTAAGCTGGGAGGCAAAATTAGCAGTGGTTTGAGATTAGAACACAATCCCTGAAGTAATTTTCTATATCTAAACCAGTCTTTATAAGAGATAAGTATTAAAAGGATTTGTCTTGAGTAATGCTTTTCATGCTTTTCTTCTTTTGCATCATTTTTCTTCAGATGCTGTCAGAACAAAAGGGATGTAAAGAAAAAGATAACTCCAGACCTGCACCAGTAAACGGTGTTGCATAAACATGGGACATGGAACTGAAAATGGCCCAAAGTATAATGGAAGTACAGTGATATTAAAAAACAAAAAATCTCATTCAGGGACAGTCAGACTACAATTATACATGGATAAAAATATAACCCCATCTTTTTCAACTACAGTAAAAATCATTTTTTATTAAAGACAGATTGTTCTGCCTTGGTATTATGAAATGAGATTGCTAATCGTCTTTGGTTTCAGCAGAAACTTAAGCCTGAATGAAGGATAATAAACACTCCGAGGTGAAAACTTGCCTTTCTAACCATTCAGCAATGGAGTATGGGAGCTGCTTTCACTTCAAATAGTCTCCTGGCATGGATACAAGTCTGTCCTCTTCCCTTCAGAAAGACTTTTCAGATGACAATTAATTTATTTGGCAGTAAGAATGCAGTGTAGTGTATTTGCACTTGTCTTTTGAAAATAAGTAAAATGCACATATTTTTTCTGGTTTATGAAAAAATAGTTATCTGAGAAACAGGTGGGTGATCAGACACCATTGCTAAAATCTGAACTATCTTCATGATTTTGGGCTTACTTTACTTCCACATCTGGCAAGAATCTCTGAGTTGTATGAATAAAATGATAGTGTGAGGGCAATTAATCCTGTGAAATCTGTCCTTCTTTTTAGCTAAAACCTCATTAAAAATTCTAGTTTTGAATTTACTATATTTTATGGTAGGTTTTTACGAACAGAGGATGTATCTTAAGCTTAGTGTAAAGGGTTTCTTTTCAGACGGTGAACTTTTCACCACGTAATCTGAAATGCATCAAAAAACATCAAACCTGACTGGACATCGTATCTTGTTATTAGTAACCAGTAATGAAATACATTGTACACCATAAACACAAGAAAGACACATTATGGCTGATACCGCTTCCTGAACTCTTTCTGAGTTTTAAATTGTGAATGAAAAGAAGATTAATATTTTTCTTACTGTGCGGGTTCCACATTAAATATAGCCATTGATTATGAAAGTATTTAAATGGTAAAACCTAGTTAGGATATTATGATATGTCTTATTAAAATGTATTTGGCACTGTTCAAATTTAGTTTGCCAAGTAATCTGCTCTAATATGAATATCTAATGCTCTACAGATTCTGCAGTGGCCTTACTTGGAATAAGGTATAACAAACTTTCCAGGCTTTGATTATGTATTAACCAGTGGCTTGTAGAAGAGATACTGATGGAGGTGACGAGAGCTTTTTAAATATAGTTGTTTCCAAATACATAAAAATGATCCAATAGTCTGGAGATCTCCTGTAACTCCAAAAATATTTTGAGAAGCACAGCGAGATGTTTGCCAAAGATTTAGACATTGACAAATAGTCTCCTTTGAGCATGTGAGTTCACTGCCATTCATCCATTCAGCTGAGCCACTGGGAAATGGGGACTGCTCGTAAGCACCAGGGGCACTGGAACTGCTGGACTCATTTGGTCACGTTCGGAATGAGATCATGCAGCTTGACCTCATTCAAAATACAATTATTTTTGGTTTGGGTGTGACTTGAGGTTTGAATATCAGGAAATGTGGGGAAAGAAAGAAAAAGACAGGGTGGAGGAGCACAAACTGGGAATTTTCAAGTAGAATCGGTGCAGATGGCTGCATGTTGGTTTCTACTTACTGAGTCAAAAGTGAGTCTGAAGGGGATCAAAAGAAATAATGCTTTTAAATAAATGTATTCATTATGTATAATATTAAAACTGCTTGCACCACAGAAGAATTTGGACCCCTGCCGAGAACATGCCATCTTCTAAGCCATATCAATGCCACTTCACAGTCACAATTGTCTTTATAGCTACTGTTGTGTTCACACCATTGATTCTGCATAGATCAACACGTGGAGCTTCTCTGGCTTCTGCAGTGGAATCCTGACTTTCAACAACATAAAATAAGGTTTTGAAAGTTCTCACCTACCAACAGAGGTGCACCTATGCCAAAATTTGGAGGTAGTGTAACATCAGCTTAATTTTTCAGAGCTTACACTGGTCTTGATGTGGGCAGGCTTATTTTATTGTATGGTCTAAGAGTGGAGACTTTTAGCTTTGGAGGTCATTAGGTTTTTGTGATGATAGATAAACACATAAAAGAAAAAAAGCCAATAGAAGAATAGAAATGAAGATTCTAAGGATCATGAAGATAGCAATATTTAAAACTAAATTATGAAGAAATCAAATAATTTGAGGGAGATCTGGTCTGATTTGAAATGTCTTTCCATAAACAAATGTTTACTTCTTGTCCAGATGTTTGGCAGCACATCCACTGAGCCAAAAGTCAGAATTGGTTGATTTATTTTCTGTGGTGTCACACAATATTTTGGCTGTCCAGTGAGGTGTTCTGGTTCATTGTATTTTCTGTTCTTCACCTATTGCTGACAATTTATTGTGGAAGGATTGGCGCAAATCCGTTGCTCCACAGATGGCAGCTGACAGAGTGGTCCCCCATCCAGAAATACTGATGCAATTACTTCTACTAACCCTTGTTTGTCAGGTAATGTTGTACCTTTCTCTTGCCAGCCCTCCTCCACTATTCAGCAGCTAACTGTGGCTGAGTAGCAACAGGTAGGGAAAAGCAAATTGTCACCGGGAGTACTGAGTATCATAGATGTGCATATCCCTACTTATTGCATCTTTAACTGTCAAATTTCCCTTTTCTCCTTGCATGGTTTTGTGCCAGAGGAATGTACTTCTCCAGTGCTCCACTGCAGAACTGTAGTTTGACCTGCATCACAACCAGCTCAAGTTAGAGCAGAAATGAGATATGTCAAATAATATATGCATTTGTGGCTTGAACACATCTGAAGCCTGCAGGTTTGTGGGTAACCATAACAGTGAAAAAGAATGGTTTTGCTTTTCTAGTGGCTTCTGTAAGTGACTGCTGAGGCTTTTGGGGGTGAATGCAATGGGTACAGGGCAGGATCCACACCACTCTACTCCTGCTCCCTGCTTTCCACACGGCTATTAGATTTTTGCCATCACCTACTACAAACTGCTGTGGTTTTAGGGAAGTCATATTGCCTCATAATGTACTGACATTAATGCAGATCACTTTAATTAATAGATAACTTTGCTTCTGCTAGCAAACTGTCTTTTAAGCAGAGTATGGGAGGGGAGAGACAGAGAGATTTCCATTGACCTGTTTTTTGAAGCTGCCTAGACCTTTTTCCGGAGGAGTTACAACTTGTCATTGATAAATGATGTTCTGTACATCACATCATTAATTATTTAAATTCCATTAGCTTAATAATAGTATGCAATAAGTTTGCCTGCACACCCTTTTAGCTTTTCTTCTTTTTATTAAATTGGTGTTTTGATTTATTTGGGTTTTTTTAACACAAAGTTAAAGTGGGTCTTAGGCCATAAGCTTGCAAAAAATCTTAGTACCCTTTATAAACTCAGGATATTTTGTACTGAGGGTGAACCACAGTAACAAACCGCTGCTGAAAAGAAGGAATCTCACTTGCTATTCCTTTATCCTCCAAGCAACCCTCTTTATTTCCCTGGTTTACAGTCATTTACTTTACTTTCATCCTAATACTCTTCACACCTTTGGAGAGACAGTCCTGTTCAACAGCTAGATCGGTGAACCATTCACCTATTTTTAATTTTGTTTTCTAGTGACTTTCTTTAGTTGGATTAGTTTTCTGTGAGAGGTTTTGATCACTTTGACAAGCTGAACTGACTTACAGAAGGTCTTTTGACTGTCTGACATAATCTGGATAAGTGGCAGGAAGGTGCAGTTCAGGTGTGTGAAAGATGGGTAAAAAGGGCTGACTTGGTTCTCTCTCATTTGGCTGTGCCAAGATGTTTGCATGTTTGCCCCAGTGCACATATGGCTTCATACTTACTTTCAAGAATAAATTCCCATGAATACCATCAGGACTCAAGTCAGTTTGTCAATGGGACCTGAGTATTTTCAGGATGGAGATGATCGCTGCTCGGTGTAATCTTTGCAAAATCTTTCCTAACTATTATAATCTCTTGTTGTTTAGAACAGTAAGAGAAATGAAAGAACACTGACAGTGGCAGAAACAGTCAGTTAGGCTTAAATGCAGGGCTGAACCTAAACACAAGCAGGAACCAGAGATGTTCTTGGTCTGAAACAGGGACTTTTATCAAGAGAAATCATACTTCTTTTGGTGTCTTAGTGAAATGTCTGGCATAAACGATCAGATAAGCAGCTTACATATCAAGTTCTACATTTCTATTGAATTTCCCTATCCTGATTTTTATTATATGTAGAAATTCCTCCATGAATTTTATATTGTTGGGTATTTTAGATTTAGGACATTCAATACACAGTAGTGCTGAAATGGCCATTCAATAAGTTAGAAAAAGAAAGCATGTTTCTCTCCTCCTTCAGTGCTATAATTTCCCAAGAGGTTATCTTTACTTATTCCTGAGCAAATGGTACATTTCTTCCCACTAAATGATACTTGAATTGTATTTGCTTAGCTCTTCAGAAGTTTCGAAGTGATCATATCAGGTTTAATAACAGTTTATGTTTAAACATATATTGAAAATAACTGTGTTCTGTCATGCAGTGTCTGATGTTAATACAAGATTTACCCAAAGGCTAAAATCTACCCTGTTTGACTGTCATTGATACAGCTATTGACACAACTGATCAAAGATTCCCTTGTCATATTCTCTCTGGCTTTCCTGGTTGGTTTATCTTCTTGTTTTCTTCCTACTGCCATAATGGCATTTCTTATGGTGGTTCATTTCTCAGCTTTTTCTGAAAGTCCCTTTTCCAGTCCTGGTCTTGAAAAAAATAGCAACAATAGTAAAAAAAAATTCCTAGGTGGCCTCATTTTCTCAATTTAAGTGTGTTAAACTCAATATACTGAGGCTGATTGCTGCCCAGGTTAATGTCTCAACTGGAGAACTCTGATGAAAAGTGGATCTGACTACGAGCCTGCTCAAACACTGCTTTGGGGACGTGAGCCTGCATAGCACTTTAAGGTGGCATAGAGTATAGCTTGTTTAGATATAGCTTGTCTACCTCCATAGTCTCCTCTTGAGTTGTAAACACACCTCAATGGTGTCATACCGGAACTTGATTAGCTCTTAAAAAAAGAAACAACAAAAATCCCAAACACAAAATCCACAGCATCTTCTTTGGCCTTAGGATCTGAAGCTTGGCAAATGAGATGAAAAATATCGGTGCCCACTTCAGAAAACCATATTGCTAAAATACTGCAGGAAAGTCATTAGACAGCCAAGATGTGATAACTCTATTTTGTTTTCTGAAGTGACATAGCAAACCTCCTTCTGCTTGCATAATAGCCAATTAAAGTACAAAGATAAATGAGAGTGGTTTAATTTTTTTAATTAAAAGCTCTCTACAAATACAATCATTTTTTTCAGCTGTAGGAAAAAAAAAGTCAAAACATTGTATTTTACATTTCACAGTCTTGCTGGAGTAATTAATTTTGAAAGTAGGAAGATCCATTAGCAGAAGAGTATACTCTACTGTATTGCTTGTGTTGTAACATAAACCAAGCACTTATTTGTTACAGTCAAGAAACAGGGCTTTGTAGAGAAATGCTCAGCTAGATAAATTATTTATTTGCTTCTATTAGTACTTCGTTGTGTACTAGGGTGCAGGTTTTTTTGAAAACACACTTAATTTTTGCTATTCATAGCAGTGATAACAACTTACTCTTTTATCCCTGTTGAAGTTTTAAAGCTGATGATATTTAGTTTGGGTTGAACTGTTTTCCTGTATTCATCTAGCTTTAGTCTGGCCAAGAGTTTTGTGGCAGGAATGCTGAGGTTTAGTCTAAATACATTTCCTTGTATTGTATCCCACATCTCACCCCCACTCTGGGCTTCTTTGGTGCCGTGCCGGAGGGAAGATGGGGGTTAGAGGTCATTGATCTTGGTCTGAAGAATCCTAAAACGGTTGCTGAGGTCTCATGCGACTACTGTGGGCAGATGAGAAACGATGTGGAGCCAGACAAGCTCTGGAGGAGCTGGGGGACCGCAACCCCTAAGGCAAGATCCCTCATGCAGATCTCTAGCACACAGGTTCCCGCACGTAGGCTGCACCATCCCTCCGGTGCATCCAGCCAGTTCTGCAGGCTGGTGCAAGGATAAGTGGATTAATGGTCTGGCTCTTTTTCACTCCTCTGGGGTAACTTGGGAAGCCACAAGAGCAAACCTGCTTTCATGACAGTACTTGCCTAGTATCCACATTACATGAGGAAGCCACAACCCACTTCTAGAGCTCCCTCAGCACAGACACAACCCCCTGTTTACTCAGGTTGGAGGCAGGGGTCATGGGTAGGACCAATTGTGTTACAGGTAGCAGTTTCCTGAGGTTCACTGTTCTTGGCCAGGGCCGATATCTGAGCTTCAGCTACAACTGAACATCATACCATGGGCAGACAGCCTGTATGACACAGGGCTCAGCCTGCCTTAAACTGGTTCTCCACTGCTCAGTGTGAACATAGATGTTTTATTTTCATCTATGGGAAGGATGTACTAGGAAGATGAGACCTCCAATCTTTTCTTCCTTCTCCACAGACTTCTACTAGAACAAGATACAATGTGAACTGTTAATATTTTGTGACTTTTCTTTCCCTCGCTGCTGCGGTGGCTGATTTAACATTTTGCCTAACAAAATGCTAGGCATAAAAAATAAATCTTCACAATGTCTTTCCTGCATCTAATAAACATCCAAATGATTGAAGTTTTAAATAATCTGAGAGAACTAAATTCATTTCTTTGATTTGTGCTTCCAAGCGAAAGGTGTGCCTTTGGGTCCTTGGTAGATGGAACATTAGTCTCTTCTCTTCTTTTCTTTTCTTTTCTTTTCTTTTCTTTTCTTTTCTTTTCTTTTCTTTTCTTTTCTTTTCTTTTCTTTTCTTTTCTTTTCTTTTCTTTTCTTTTCTTTTCTTTTCTTTTCTTTTCTTTTCTTTTCTTTTCTTTTCTTTTCTTTTCTTTTCTCTTTTCTTTTCTCTTTTCTTTTCTTTTCTTTTCTCTTTTCTTTTCTTTTCTTTTCTTTTCTTTTCTTTTCTTTTCTTTTCTTTTCTTTTCTTTTCTTTTCTTTTCTTTTCTTTTCTTTTCTTTT
>VWZK01007365.1:262995-295442 GCA_013396935.1 Baryphthengus martii
TTTTTTGATTGTGACTGTGTTGTAAATACCACAAAAATAGTCTCTACTGTGGTATTCCAAATTTATAGGGAGCTTAGGAAACAAAGAGTTACTACAAAATACTTCCTCAGTTTTTGCAAACAGATTTCCTCCACAAGTTAGTACTGGCTTTTTATTAAGGGTTTTGTAGGTCTTAGAAAACTCATCTACTGGCATATGTGAGGTGTTTTTATAAAAAAATAAGAAGTTATCTTACTTTCCCTTTTCAATACGGTTCTATACAAAATTGCCTCTTTTCTGAAGTTCCAGATGCTAACTTTAAGTGAATAAATATTCATTAATGGTCACAAAGCAGTTGCAAATACTGGTGTAAATTGTCTGTTTCAAAAAATACTTTTGTCGAAAAGACTATTTGTTTATCCCTGGTTAAATCAATTGGTCTCACTATCTACTTTTCTATGCAAACTTTGCTTGAGAAGACATTTGTAACAGTTAGCAGTTCTGAACCTGAGATCTGGTTAGTCACTTATAAAAAGTCAGCTTCGTTTTCTTGGAAAACTCAAAGAAAATATTTATTCTAGTCACAGTCAGCTGACATTGCAATACTTTCAATTTTGTGACAGATCCTCAAAACAACAATGTGTTCTGAGTTCTTTTCTCTTTTTCTGCTGAATTCCCAGATAGTATTTTTTAGCAAATTAGAAAATGCTTCAAGAGTTTATTTCAGTAGGGTTATCTAAGGAAAACTGAGAGTGAGAGTGTTTCTAAACAGTTAAGATTGAATTAACATCCTAAATTTAGGACTCTGATGCAAAGATTTTACTCCATACTTTTGTCCCATTGTTATTTATACTATTTACTTTGCTGATAATGGCAGATTTATAAAATACACTGACTTTTGGTTTGTTTTTAGGGAAGTGTATGCCTTTTTACTGTAAGTGACACAAACTCAGAAATTACAAGGTACAAGCATTAATCTTCATGTCACATAAGGAAATACTCCCATTTCTCTTAATCTTTTCTAAAACTATTTTGCACCTCCCTTCCACAACATAGCAGGGAAACAGAATGGGGACCTTTGAAAAATAACTAGTCAGTATCCTTCCTAGACTATTACAGCCAATGCAGGAGTTAATAACATTTATAGGGTTTATTTTTGTTAGGATGTGCTTCTTTAAGTCACAAGAAGTCACTAGAAGTGTTGGGAGGGATCACAGGCAGAATGCTGTAAAGAAATAGGCATGAGAGCTTTGGAGTGAAAACAGCATTGGTTTTATTTTATAATGAAACTGTTGTTTCTGTTAGAATAAATATACTCTCACAGGGATTTTTTTTTTTCTTGTTTTTATTTGACCATCTTGATTTACACTGTCTTGGTTATATAAAATACTAGTATAAAAAAAAATAAAGTAAAAGACATAAACCATCAGTCTTGATATTCTTGGATATTCTTCCCCCTGTGTGAATGAAGAATGGTAGTCAAGTAAAAGCAGTGGTATCTGGTAGCTAGGCAGACTCATCCAAATAATCTGCCTGTGGATTAGATTCGACAGGCAAAAATAATGTCTTGTTCTTAAGCAACATTTTCACTCCAAGGCTTTGTTGTCACTGGCCAAATAGAGTAATTTAAACTGACTTTTTACTTAGTGTCCAGCTTCAAATTGTAGGCTTACAAACCTACTGTTTGATGGTATCACAGGACAGAAACAGAAGCTCTCTAGGAGATCTTTACGTAGCAGACTGGAAACATCATTTCAGGGATACAGTGTTTGCAAAAGAGGGTTCAAGGCCAAAAAATATAGTGACATAGGGACAGACATCCTATATCAGAAATTCCAGGAAATGGTTAGGAAGTCTAAAGGCATGATTGCAATGCACACTTGCAATTACAGAAGTATGTCAGTGCTGTATTTGCTGCTGATTCCGCTTTCTTTGAAGCAGGCAATAGAGCAGGTACTGTGGAAGAGGAGGGGCTGCCCTACTCTGCTTATTCAAGACCAGTATCTACATGAAAGAAACTGATTATCAAGGGATGAACCTTTGTCAGATTTGTGAAACCTTTATGTTGTTTTCATGGAATGGTCATTGATTTTTTCATGGATTTTAATAGCAGTTCCTGAATTTTCATCAGTGAATATTGTAAGCCCAAAACCTTAAAAACTCATAAACATTTCAGCCAAATAGGTAGAGAAATATTTAGCTGTTGATGCTGAGGGAATTTGATCCACAACAGTCGGGAAATAACTCAGTGGGAGTAGAGACAGGTATTCTATGGTTTCTTTATTGTAGTCTGTAGTCAGTCTGTATTTTGCTCAACATAATAAAATATTCTGCACTTTTTTTTTTTTTTTGAACAGAAATGTATTTATGGAACACTTGATCTACTATTGTCTACTGAGCATTTTTCATTGCTCCTTAGTGAAGAAATATTTAAGATTTTTCACAATGTATCTATTGCCCTCCTTCAGTTCAGTCTTGCTCCAGCTAATGGCTGGAGAAAGTCTTTAGGTAAAGCTGTCTCACATGCCTGTGATGGCAGCTGGACTGACTGTCAACAGAGGTACAGTAGGTTAACAGTGATGAGACGGTCCCTTATCTCTCCCTCCATGTGGCTTTCCCTCCATACGTGCATTTGTCTCTATATATATTGGCAAACTTATGGAATAGTGACTCTCTTGACTGCTATGTAAAATCTTAAAGAAAGTCATTGTTTTAATGTAGTTCTGAATCCCAGCTGGAGGTGCTGGAAATTAAAGTTGCAGTTTCTGAAATTGCAGTAAGATCTAGGAGCCTAGCAATTGGCTTTTCAAATACATTTACCAGATTTGTATGGTATTTAATAATTTGTGTCTTGAAAGTCATTAAATGTACATTATACTTTATCACATTACAAACAGTCATGGTTCAAAGTCACCATTTTACAAGAAGTCAAACTTGGATTTGGATATCATTTGTCGTTTTCTTCTTTTACTTTTCATTTAAAATATTTTTTGGTATGCTCCTGCTGTGATAGAAATGTAACTCAAACCTGTCTTCTTCCAAGAGAGTTATTTAAAGAGCTAAAGAATGCTTTATTTGTAATAAGGGTTTTTTTGCTTTAGTTTGTTCAGTGTACCCCATCTCATTTTCTGCAGCCCTTGAAAACTTACTGAAGCAGCAATATAAGATTAGACCCTTAAACAATGTCACCAAGAACATTGTATTTCTGGTGGTGCAGTCCAATGTGCAAAAGCATGAGTATGAAAATGATTCATGGCATCTATTAAAGGCTAATTTAAATACCGGAATACAGTTTTACCATTCAGATGCTATAAATTATTGCATCTATTGCAGTTTGAGACTAAGCCGAGCCAGTTTTTCCAACCTGCCAACAAACTCCAATCCCAAAGGGTTTAAAAAAAAATGTAATTGTCACAATAGACAGATCTTTTTTTATTTTACCTATATGGATAATAATCTTTCATATATTCTAATACAATCCTAATGAAATATAAAAATAAATTTCATTGTTCATCTGCTGGTTTACTGCAGAGACTGTAGAGCAGTATATTAAAAATGTATTTCTTTTTCATTGTTACTTTTTATATATTATCAATCAAGTAAATCAAACTTGGAATTCTAACTTGTTAGCATAAAATCTCTCTCAGACACAATCTGCTTGATGAACAGACTTCTAACTTTTTTCTTATGGAGACATACATTATACTGATATTACTAGGAAAAAAAAAATCTAGTACTTTATTCAGTGTTTTTGACAAGGCGCTATATCAGATTATGGCTGTTCAAGAAATACACCATTTTGTTTGAAAAGTACAGATCTGAACTGATTAGTTTATTAGCTTTAATATTTGTTACTCATGTTTCCTGCTTAAATATTCACAGATATAGAATAATTTAACATTCCCCTGTGAATGCAAGCGCACACACACACGCACACGTAGACACATATATATTTCATGCCTCAGAAGTCTGCCAGCTATGTGTTTTCATATGAAAGTCTCTGGAGTATTTTGTTCAGCTGCACAGAATATTCCAATAAGTATAATTTAGAAAATCATTCTCTGTACCTAGTCCTGCATTTCTGGAACATTCACGAGTTTGTGGAACTAATAGGGATTAAAACAGGGTCAGCTTCTTGGCCACTTGTTCTCTGGTATCTTTACATCTCTTATGTATGTAGGGATCCTCTTGGATACTGAAAACATGCAGTAAGGTGTGGAGGTGAGATTCATGGAAACTGTGATTAGAAAGGCATTAAGTACCTGCTGAGAGTGGGCCCTAGCAAATCTCCATTGATTACCTGTCAGGCATGTCACTATGTGCCTTTACACACTGGGGTTATTGATTTGGTCTTTTTGCAGAATTTTTACATCTCATCTATACATCTCATCAACCTGTACGATGAGTAGATATCTCTGCCTGACTGTCATAGAGAAACTCGTCTACTTAGTGGAAAGCTTCTTCTCTCCTTGTGTTTTTTTTTTTTTTTTTCCTCTGCATAGCTGCCTTGGAATGAATATATAAATCATTATCAAAATATGAATTTCTCTTGTACAGATATCTTTCTTTTCACCACAGTAAACCATTTGTCTATCTATACTTGAAATTATTTATTCTACCAGAAAAGTGGTTTTTAAATCATTCTTGCATGTGGTAAACATTTTATTTTTTGAAGAATTCAGCACCCAGAATGAAATACCTTACTGGCACAAGTGGTGACAGTGAACCTGAAACAAGGTGACTCACTCTGAGCTGATCAAGGCGCCAGGACAAAGCATTGTGCACTTCTGGATTTGACCCTTCAATGCACCCAAACCTGTGACCATCTTCTTCTGTATTCATGGCATTACTTCTGCTGTGTCATATGAGAATGCCATCACCAAACTTCATAGAGACAGTGTGAGTCTCAGAATATTTGATCCCTTATTTTTTAGGAGGATCCCTTCATTGTTCTTGTGAAAAGCTGCTGCACCCTGAGAAGGATCACGGGCTCAGACATTACATGTTAACATTTATTTGAAGCACATGAGAGACACCGGCATAACCTTCTGTTATTTTCTATGCCTAGGTGCAACACTCTCCATGATCAGGCACAGCACCCTGTAATGGGAAATTAAAGCTGTCTGCTGTCAATATGAACGGAGGAAGTTTCTGTTCCTCCTTGCCGTATGGAGGGCTGACTCGCAGCCTATCTCAGATGGTTGTCAGATTGTCAGTTATTGTGATAAGGCTTTCACTTATCCCAGCTGGGCAGGCTTAGAAGCAAATAGGAATTGCAGTGGGAACCAGCTGCTCATACGTCTGTGATGAGCAGGCTCACAGGAAGATTTTAACTCAATTTCTCTGCCTTGCATTATTTAACTTACCACCTGATGTTCCTGTCATTCAGTAAATCCAGAAAATTACTCTTTGGTGAGATTTTCACTGTGTCAGTTTGTGCAGATACATAACATAGTCTCCCAAGTCTCTTGAGCATTTAAGATTACATTAAGGAATTTGTGTGATGTTTTAGCTGGTTTCTATTCCGTGTCATGGTGATCCAGCAGTGCCTAGAACTTTCAATTCAGTTTTTGCCAGTGCAGTCTATAAGGATCTGCTGCATCTTATCCCGGTCCCTGCACAGACATGTCCTGCAGGTTGATAATAATCAGGTACGCATACAGAACAATGATCATGATAAAAATCAGTGTAACAAAACCAATTTGTGTGAAGATCACAAATGCTATTAGTTGATTAGCATGGCAGCTTTACATTGTGATTTAGGACAAAAACAGTTTGGGTTTTTTTTAATTTAAAAGACAGTGACTTTAAAAATACAGCTCAGACAAAAAAAGGAAATGCCAAACTGTGATTCAAATATAATTGTGATCTAACTATATCAAATAACATATTTGGCAATATTATCATATTTCTATTGCATATAGACCATTTTAGCCATTCAGACAACGTGAGAGGGGGTGGGGAAAGAAAGAAAAGTTTTACAGTCAGCATTTAAGTCATTTGATAAGTAGTTCCATATTTTTCAAATAAGATTAAAATTCATCAATACAAGTGTAGAGTAGAGCTTCAATAAGACTCTTGAATTTTGATCCGGGCTTTAACATTGGCTGTGTAGCATCACTGAGTCAGACAGTGACACTTTTATTCAGAATAGATGCTATTTTTTTCTACATTTGCAGCTACTACTTCTGCAGCTGCTCAAATGTGGTACCACTGGCAACATACAGTTCTCCTTAGTGGGAATGGTCTTACGAAACACATTTCTGGCTCTACAAAATAGGCAAAGTAACAACTTCTTACTTCAGAGGATGCTCTGAAGATCAGCTATTTTACCAGTTTCCCCCTGAGGCTATCTTTATCCAATAGCATGTGAAAGTGTATGTATCACAGTTGATGCTTAGTTTCGTTGTGGGTTTTTTAATAGTATTTTGACAAGCAAGTAATAGTTCAGAAAAAAGCGAGAGGAAATTCTGCCTCTGTTTTAAATTGGCGGTATTCCTTAGGATTATTTTTCAACACAAGTTTCTTGATAAGACATTTTCAAAGCTTCTCAATTCTGATATCTTGTTGTATTTACTATCAATAAAACCATTTCTGACCAGTAGATGAGTGAAGCTTTCTACATATTGAAGGCATGGAAAGAGTTACCTATCCTCTTGCAGGGGAGGGCTGGTAATCCAACCTTTCCCCCTTCTGTGAGTCATTAAGCAAATAGTCCAGCAGATGGATCTGAGGTTCCTTCAGACTTGTGAGCTCGTGATGATTCTCAATATACTCATTAACCTTGTGCTTTTGAAGAGAAACCCAGTCTGATGCCTGAAGGCTTTCTATATTGACATTTCTGTTGCCAGTAGAGTTGAAGGAAAATATCATTTGTTTTTCATGGGAAAGTTGGGAAAGGAGACAAAAAAGGGTTGGTTTTAATTTATTATTTATGCTGACATCTCTAATAAATGAAAACAGGAAAACAGTCAATTTTCAAATATTAATTTTATTCTTCAAAATTGGGTTTTCTATTAAAACCAAATATTTTCCAGTATTCAATTTTCAACAAAGAGAATCCAATTTCTTTGAAAAATTCTTGGGATCGGGGAATGAGAAGTATTTTCAATGAAGGAGCATTCTCTGTGTGAATACGAGTTCAAACAATAGCTCAAATATCATTATTTTAACAAGTGTTTGAGCTTTGGTGGTTTTTGAAGCTTCATCTTTCTTTTTTTTTCAATAAGAGACCACTGGTGGGCAACAGAAAGTTGATGCTGAATTTTCTCCTTCTCTGCATACAACTTCCACAACTTACGTAAGTTAAATGCTTCAAGGAATTCATGCTCCAAGTTTCCTCCCTTAGTTAAAGAGGGAATCTTAAGACAAAGTCCAGCTGCCAGGATCAGGTATTTGGCACCCCAATGCTCATTGCAAATAGATATAATACTGAATCTAATGTTACCTAGGTGCTAACCTCAGGACATGAAACATCTTTGGTCAGTTGTGTCAAGAAAACGTGTCCTCCCTTAAAACTGTACAACTAGAAAAACTATCAAGCTCTGTATATAGATATATACATTATTAAGATATAAGTGAAGGTATCATAGGAGAAAAACAGGATGAAAAGAACATATGGGATGAATAATGGTATGGAAATGCTGGCTTGATACATGGATCATCAAAAGTAGTGATTAACATCCTGCAACAGCCTGTTCTCCTCCCCCAACTATAGCTGAAACGTGGATGTCAAATACAGAAACTTTAGACGGTTAATTCTGAGCCTCTGCCCAGGCCTGCTGAATTGGTGCTGGTAGGGGCTGTGGGCTTGCCTAGGCTTGTTATGTTCCCTCATATTTTTTGCCTGGGCTTGTTGTAACCACAGTTTTCCATCTGGCTTAGCATCTTTCATTTCTTCTCCAGTACAAAGTGCAGAAACTAAGGCAAGCATCTATGTCCCCATGAGGACCTGTAGCCATGAACGTGGCCAATTTTTAATTCTGCTTTTCAAGAGTATACCTGTTTTCAGTGTCTGTCTCCATTAACTTCTAAAATGCATTGGTTAGTAATGATAATGACTAGTGCTGCCAGAACTGACCATCTCCAAGTAACGTAGAGTAACACTGGGTTGAAAAGCACCCCGTAAGAGTAGTTGTATTTATTTGTTCCAAGGGAAAAAGAAATAGAAAATGAGAAACATCTCAGTATAGTCTACCAAAACACCAACTTGTGTTGATGTTAGAGTGACACACAATGCAGAATGAGCAGAATCAAAACTTACTAACATCTCACTATGTTATTTCAGAACTTGTAGCTATGTTGCCACAAAATCCTTGCTTGGGCTAAAGTATCTGAGAGGTCTTAGTAAGGTCTGCATCATCCTGAAAGGCAGAGGTACTTTTTTCTGTTTCTTTTTTTGGACAGAGGTACTTTTCACTTTTTTCCTCTTACTAATGGCTATGTGGGTGAGAGGGACAGCTTTTTAGCAAACTGATGACTAGCAGCACTCGGTGAAACTGTTCCTTACTGCACATTAATCCTGTGACTTCTATGTTTGTAGCCATTCCTGCCTGCAGCCAGGAGACTCAAGTCCCTGCTGTGTAAAAGAATGATAGGAAGGGAAAAATGAAGCTGGAATCAAGAAAGAGCAAGATACTTTAATAAAACAGCTCAAAGTACCTTTTAGGATTAACCTTACCGTTCTGATTTCTAAATTGGATGCGCATTCTTCAGGTTTTATTCTGTTGTTTTATGGAAGCATAAGGAAACAACAGTGGAATATAGGTCTGCTACACAGCTGCCTTTCTCGTCAACACCTTTACCTTGTCACAAGTTGTCTTGCGTAGTGACAGTATAAGCAATAAAATACAACTATAGCACTCTCAGTCTTTCCTAAGATAATGGATGTAAGTCCACAATTCTCACCCTGGCAGTCAGGCATTTGTCCCATTTGTTTCTTCTTTTTTTTTTTTTAATACTAATGTACTTCTTACTTTCCCTTTCATCCACAGAAATCTCATACTATAGTCAGTACAGTTTGTGTACTACCTGATAATGGAAACAAATGAAGCTGTGTACAACTCTCTGTGTCTTGTGGAATATCATCATGATAATAGTGCAGATAGATCAGAATGGTAGAACATATGCTTGATTAGTATCTCACAACAAGGGCCCAAATTTTATTGCTATTTAATATAAGTAGGTATCAGAACAGAGCTCATCAGTTTAGTAAGACTCCATGCTCGGCTTGGTATAATTATTGCTACTCATAGCCTTGGGTATTGGTTATTACGATGTTGGTAGTCATGTAGAGTTGTAATGTCATGCAAGTAGCTTAATATCTATTTTTTCTGAATTTCATTCTGCTTTATATATTTTAAATATCTGTAATATAGAAAACAGAGGATACCTAAATGCCTGGTGGGATGATATGTTCCAAAGATGACACTGACTACACATTTTCAAACAGCTGCAGTTTTACATTGAAATCTTGGTTATCTCTGTGTGGTTTAGCTCAACAATTTGAAAAATATAATAGTAATACTGTTATTAAGGCAAGTTACAGAATTCAGCTTAACTGAAGACTTATTGTAGAAAACTCATGCAGGAATGGTAAAAAACAACCACAAAACACAGTTTTGAACAGAATTTGAATTCTCTGTCTGATAAAACAGAAATTGAGCAAAAAATATTGCCTTCAAATTGTTTTTTTCACACTGAAACATCTCACTATTTAATCAGAAATTCAGTAACACTTACACTTTGACTACAGATTCACTCCCCATGTGTGGTATCCTTGAAGAAATCTTGCTATTATTGTTATTATTATCAGTGTTCATAGTACTTCAGACAATGTATGTCTAACCATTATATCTCAGGGTAAGATCTCCCTATGCACCCAGTGCTACATTGTCAGAACAAAAAGATATCTCTGCCAAAGCTTAGAAATCAAAGAACAAGAGAACATTGGTAGGCAAACCAGGTAAAAGAATGAGCAATAGTCTGGCTTACCATCATAGTTTTTGAAGAAACCACTGAGAAATTAGTATGTATGGTTTAAAATGTCTAAAATACCACATAGGTATAGAACAACATTACAGATGAACAGGAGGGAAATGGCAATTAGGTGATGTGAGAAAAGAAGGTTATTGTCCAAGTGATGGTGGAGTCAAACATGTTTGCCAGGGCTGCAGAAAGAGGGCTCATGAGAGGGGGAAACAGAGACATGGACCTGGATGCTCATGTCAGCTATTGAGAGTTGGCACTAAGCTGGAAGGGGTGCTATGTGAAAAGGCTCCCTTGTGAACAGTCCTGGGAGCTTGTGCTGTAACATATGGGGATGTTTGTAAATAACGTGCAAGAAGAAGGCTGAAGGCATATCAGACACTCCACAATGAGATGGGCAGTGATGGACCTGACCATTGTTCCACCCTCTCTTGAGGATTCATCAGTAGATACAAATCAGTGGGACATGGGTTTCTGTTGCTGCAGGGGCACTTGCTAAAAGCCCTGTGAAGAGGAATCTGCTGGTGCCATCTGTATAAAGAAAGTAGGAAGAAAGCTCCTTTGCATATGCAGAGGGAAATGAGAGTGTTGCGTGCGTCATAGCTATTCCTCATTAAGCTGTTTGTAAACAGCTTGTTTGTTTAATCTGCCCTGAAGTACGTGCTACAGGATAAAATGTGGCTGGTGAACTACCTGCCACAATTATAAAGGGCCATGAGATGATGCTTTGCAGCATAGAGCTGATTAGGGGCAATTTACCACAAGGTGAAATAATTACATTTATTTCTTGCCTAAGTCATCAGGATGATCTATTTCAGAGAACTGGAGCATCTTCAATGGAGAGTTTAACCAGTCAGAATAATTTAAAGTAGTTCAAAGATAACCTAAGAGAACAAAACCAGTCTTGGGAAATAATAATATGGGATGTCTGTGAGTTTTTTGGGCAAATTGGCCAAGGAAAATTTCAGGGTAATTTAGATAGACAAAGCAACTCAAAGCAACTTAGAATGTAGTGAGAAATCTTTATTTGAAAAAAGCACAGAGCTCTTCTGTTAGCCTAACAGTGACTCTAACAACTTGCTCTGAGGGATTTTGTGGACTGGGGAATCTTATACGTCATGAACTTCTTTCCTGTCTTGGGTAAATTGATTTCAAAGTGATCAGGAATGTCAAGAACATTCAATAATAGAAGGGGCAGTGAGTTTGCTATGAACCCCACAAGTGAGTGCCATGGGTGCTCAAAATGCACATGGGCATCTAATTTCATATTGGATTCACTCAAGAATGAACATAAAAGCAGTAAGATAAAAAGGACCTTTAATCTCAGTAAAGGATAAAAGGAATGAGTTAGTGAGAATGTCAGGTAGATTAATTAAAGGAGTCACAGTGAACAATATTAGGCAGTAAATAACATTAGGGCATAACATAATTACCATTTCTAAGAGTTATTTATCACCAAGTAACCCTTTTTGGTCTAGACCAGTCTTAATTCCCCTGGGCTTATGTACTTTTCTGGAGCAGCCACACCTTTAATTATGTAAAACCTTAGCTTTCTTAATTTTTAGGACTGATCTATGCTTGGACAAGTTATTGTTACACTTTAGTTGAATCCTTCCAGCTCTCTGGCCTCAGTCCCTCGTTTCTTTGCTGAATTTTTGAACTGTGGTCTGAGGCTTGCACTCAAGCATCATCCCTTCGTAACTCACTGAGCGTTCCAGAGCTCTTGGATGCCACTGACTGTGCATTTCTCAGGCATTTTATTGTAGCACTCACCTTCAGTTTGATTTGAATTTTTTTTTTCTTCTCCTTTCCTATTCCCCTTCTCAAAGTGGCAGCACGTGAGTGTCTCCTGTAAGGACAATTTCCCCGTGCATTCTCTTTGTAAGTATGACATATTTTGATTCTGGTGTAATATTGTTCTCTGCATTATTTTGTAGAACTAGCCAAGCAAGTGCCACAGGATAACCTGCACTTTCCCCCTCTACTCCCAGTGCCCAATTGACTTCTATGACTTTCAAGTTAGACTGAAAACCACTCTCCAATGGAAAATGACTAATTTGTTCAAAGCAAAGTGTTTACAAATGTGTATTCTTTATCACATTTTGTTTCAAAAAAAAGAAAAAAGAAACAAAAAGAAAAAAAAAGAAAAAGAGAAAAAGCATTTTGGCGTTGTCAGAAACAACCAGGTATGTTTAAGTTTTGCATTTCAAAAGATCTATTTTTTTTTGTGTAATGGATTTTATTGTTTTTAAATATGTATAAAAACTTAGTAAAACAGTTTAAAGGTCAAAATGAGACAAAAATGATTTGATATTACTGAGACAATGCTTTTGGATTAATCCCAAAATAAGTATTTTTAAACTACTTTAAAAAAAATGAATTCCTAAGCATATGTCAAAAACATTATATTTTTTCTACTTTATTTTCACTTTTGGGTGAAAAGAAGAAGCTGTGTCTCATCTTACTGGAAAAGCCTCCTTGCTCTTCCCAGAGAACATGTCTGTAACTTATTTTGTCAGTGCACCTTCTTCACCTCCACTTCACCAATTCCAGGGCTGCAATTCATCTGACTTAACTCTGATCTTTCAAAGGTTTAGTCAAAGCTGTTGTTCTGTTGTCCTCTGCAGACACCAAATAAAGCTGAGGAAAAGGAGAGACCCCCTACTATTGATACGGTAGTCAGAGAAATAGAAAGTTTCAGAAGCAGGTGTAAACAGATGCATGCATATATACAGATAATGTAAAGTTATCAGAGATGCCAGCCCATAACTGGCCCATGTGTACGAAGTTTCCAGAAGACCAGGTGGGCTCTGATGACCTATCACAACAGGAGTCTGTCTTGTGGTTGGGTTCTTCACTTCTGGCACTAGTTGCGCTCATGAAAAATGGAAGTGGGCCTGTCAATGCTGCCTTTTGCACACCCTTTCAATGGTCTCATCCTTCTGTGATGTTTCTCTGTAGAGAGGGACTATGGATATCTTCTCTCTGATGTGTTAAGGCTCCCATGGAAAGTCTGAAATATGTTACTTCCCGCTAAAATCACAGAAAATGAGCTTTATAGGGAGCTATCCAACTATCTTATGTTTATTTTTTTCAAACCATTACTACCTAAGAGTTTTGTGACATTTCTTGCCACATTTTTTACTTCTAAAAATGAGGCCTTGCTTGTGGCTTCTCATATTCTATTCTGGAAATTTTAGCCTCCTTCAAACTGCAGAAGAAAACGGAGTTCATGTGAAAAAGGAAGTTTTTCGCCTAACCGGCCTCACAGGTCTGAAAATTTCTCTGAGTCTGTGGAGGCCAGGGTCACCTTCTGCTAGTAAGATTATGCTGTGTAAGTGGATTGTGACCCCAAAAAATGACTCAATTGTGTAAGACAAATGGATGTTGCCAGCTTGCACTGCCTTAAAAACAAAGCATCACCTGGTCACTGCCAGTTATAAAGCAATTCAACACAACATCAAAAGAGTAAAAGCAGTTACTTGATTTCTTCCATATCTGCTGAGTTAATTCAATATAATTTCTGGCCAGTCTTAAAACAGAATGAGAATAAATATTGAAGGAATAAATTAAAAGAGATCAGTAAGAAAAGATGTTAAATACTCCTCATTAATCTGCCAGGGAAGCAAGATTAAAATAATTACAGTTTAAAATTTTACACAGGTTTCATTAAACTCCAACCAGACTTTTTAATAAAGTATTACTACTCAATGGCAATTGTTAGAGATGACATCTAAGAGGGTGGATGTATTATCTGTATTTTATAGTCATGTAAAAATGTAATAACTTTTGATCACAGCTAACTAATATAATTTTGAACTGGAATATTGATTGGATATCACACAAAGCAGCCTTAGGTGATTAAGAAGAGAAGTTGGACTCTTCCATTGGTGGCTGGATATGAATACTCCAGGTACTTAGTTATCCCCCACCCTGCTGACTTTTGCCTCGGAAGGAGAGCAGGCTTTGCAGGCTGTTTTTCTCTTCTGCCAAGGCTGACAGAGAAATGGAGCATTAACTACATGCATGCTCAATACAGGCAAACTAACATGGAGAAAGAGAGATTTCAGTGGTTCAAGATCTGACTGCCTTTCTTCCAGAATCAGTAGGGGTGCAAGAAGATGGACAATGACTAGTGTTTGCAGATGACACAGTTAGCAGTGTCTGCCTAGTGCACTGATCATGCCACATTATTCATCTACTTAGTCCATTTCTGATGGGCAAAGGAATCATGAAATGAAACTTTTCTCTAAGAATGGCATACCGCAGATTGAAATTGGCGCTTGCAGTCCCTGCATACCGTGTGTGCTTTTATTTGGATGACATGTAGCTCTTGACAGGTAAAAGTTGTTTCTAGATCTAGAAGAGTACCCCAGGTTCTGGGATAAAAGGAGATGCATTATTCTTCCAGATTCACCATGTAATGCCCTTTTTCTTCATTGTTAACTGTAAAGATTCTGATTAGTTTTGATTTTTTTTTTTATATGCAGCCAAGTTTAGGAAAATTCTAGCAAAGAAACAGAGAAGGAAAGCAGATTTGAATGAGAAAAGAAAATTATATTTCTAAATTTGTGAAAATTCTCAAAAATTAAACCTCTTTAAAGTTTCAGTGCTAGAAGAAAGCAAAGTTGCAAGTCCTTATTCTCCTTGTGAGTTGACATGAAGTTAGGATAAGAATTTGGACGTAAAACAAATTTTGCATCTATATTCAATAGGAAATCATGTTTTTCCCCCAGGCAGAAGAAAATTGATAAGGTTGGCACCATTAGCAAATATTTTCTTAAATCTCTTTACTATCATTTATGTAATTTGTTTTTTATTTAAGTTTCCTCTTGCTCTGCTTTATTCATGTTGACATCGCTCTTGTACTGAAATATCTCCTTCCTGTAAAATTTGACATACAGAGTTCCTGAAAGCAAGAATTAAAATCTGATATTAATAATTACAGTATTAAAATAAATAAGGAGTTTCAGCCATTAATTAATCTATTTTTTTATCATAATACTATTTTAATTTAAATCATATAACTCTTTCAAAGACAGAACTTGCTGCTCTGGTCACAAAGTAGGTGAAATGACACATACACACTTGTTGGCTTACGGTCATCCCTTGTTATATCTTATTGGAGATTCGCTTGTGTCTTCCTACATTTTGATGATGATCTTTTATTTCTGTATTGCTGCATTTCATTGTTTCATAAAATTATAGAATCATAGAATGGTTGGGGATGGAAGAGACCTCTGGAGATCATCAAATTCACCCCCCCTGCCCGAACAGGATCACCTAGGACAGGCCACACAGGAACACATCCAGATAGGTTTTGAAAGTCTCTGGAGAAGGAGACTCCACAACCTCTCTGGGCAGCCTACTGTAGTGCTCTGTTACTCTCAGAGTAAAGAAGTTTTTCCTTATGTTGTGGTGGAACTAAATATAATTTAAAAAAATAAGAATAACAAAAATAAGAGTAAGGAAATCCATGTTAAATGAACAGACTCATTCTCACTGCTAGTACGACGATTTTCTTCTTCTCCTAGCTGCCTGAACCACCTTTTTTTCCCTAGAAACAGGAAACATTTTGCAGTTTAGTCCTTCAACTTTTCCAAAAAAAAACACAGAAATTGACATTAACATCTATATTCCTTTAAATTTACTTTTTACTTTGTTGTTGAACATGAAATCAAATCTCATACAATAGTAAAAAAAACCCCTTTTTTTTCTCATTTGCTTAAACTTAAAGGAAGTAACTCAATCTTTGTGTGTTCTGTTAAAAGTACATGACAAAAATAGATATATAGATACACCCTTTGCTGAAATTGCTTAATATGTAAGTATTCTATAATCTATTTTTTTAATTCCTTACAAGATTGAAGACTTGATATTGAAGAACAACTGAACTTGACAGGTTTTTCTGTTCTGGTAAATATCTGCCATGCTATAGAATCCTGCTAAATTTATTGCTGTGTATTTAAAGTGACAATATAAAATGTATTTCTTTGTTTAAAAGAAAAATAAAAATACAAAAGTGAGAGATGGTTTTTGAAGTATAATACAAAAAGGTAGTACAAGCTGACACCTTCTAATGTCTAAGATTAATCACAGTAGCAAAATTCTGTATAGCAGTCAATCAGGGTTTCCTTTTGTGAGTGTAGAAAGTAAAATATTTAACAACACAAAATAATCATATGGTAAAAGGTAAATCCCCTTCTTTCACAGAGGCTATTGAGGCAGGATTTGGCCTGCTGTGCTATGCTGAAATCAAGTGCAGGTTCTATCTCTTCCAAGACCACACAGATGAAGCTAATTTTACCCTATTGCAAAGACCAGCATCTTCAACTGAAGCATCTACCACATCCTGGTCCCTTAATCTGTGTGTTACATGGTGGCACCTACCACGGTAAAAGTTCTAACTCTCACAGAACCTCAAACTAATTGTTATTGCGTGACAAACATATGAAACCACAATTCATATTTACTAGTATTTGTTGATTGTATTGAACATATTTAATCTTTTCACCCTTTGAATTTATTTTTTAGTGGAACTTTCCCTGAAACATACACTCTTTAAAACTCATTTTAGGGGTACTGTAGCTTGCATTAAGGTATACTTTCAAAACTGTATTTTTAAAAAATAAAATGTCTTTCAAAGTATCATACGTTTGAAGCAGGAAAGTTACAACAATAAAATAAGTTAATGAACTTCTGAAGTTCTTCCACAGATACTTTTATTTACTTGGAAAGTGCTTATATCCATGACTTCAAAGACCTAATGTAATAGGCTTCTCTGCACTGCTTTCCTCAGACCTTTAGGCTGAACTATTCATACAATCAGCCCCAAACACATTTTACTTATGATGAGTCAGACAAGTTTCAAAGTTTAATAGATCTTTGCTAGTTTAATTCGTTTAGATGGGAATAGGTAGGGAAAAACTCACCCAAAGAGCTGAGTAGGAAGATTTTAGTAAGGTGGATACTGCTGCTAGGATGGTGCCAAGCAGAATGGAGTAGGTTGGAAGGTGACGCTGAGGCCAGTGCAAGAGAATCAGCAGCCAAGCCCATAGCTTCAATGCTTAATCTGTGCACTGAGACTTAGTCTTGTGTGTTAGCAAGGATTAGACAACATTCTTCTGGGACCAACTCTCTTTTTCAATATTTGAGGTAAAGAGCAAAATTGAGTAGTTCCTGAACTGGTGGTTCCAATATGGAATGGAAACATGAAGTCAAGCAATGACGTGAGTTATTCTTCACCAGTAGGAAACCATCAAGTTTTCGATTCGAATCCTAAATTATAGGATTATCACTGATTAGTCTTATTGATAACCAGACACTTTTGCTATACCCTTGGAGACTGGGAATATTCAGGCCTGGAGTCTGGTTTTGTGGACATCTTTGATTTGATTCACACTTGCTACTTGTGTACTTGCTGCCAACATTGTTTAGATAATGCAGCACATCTGACAGGCTCTGTAGGAAAAGCATGTCAAACAGTGATGCTCTTTGTTGTGGCTTGGCTGGAATGTTAAATCGGGCTTTAAACTACAGTGGAGTCAAGAAAAGATTAAAATATTTTTTAACAAAGGCTTCAAATGCAGAAATTAAGCAACTTCGTTCTTCCACATCACAACCCTTGGATCACAGCCAGGGCAACATTTGCAGCGTATTGAAGGGGCTCATTCATCCAGCAGATAAAGAAGTTGTTTTGTTTTGTTTTAAAAAGAGGAACATATTTTCAGTGCAAAATCTTGATCTGTCCAAAAGTGCTAAGATCACACTACATGTTACTTCTCAAAATTATTTTATTGCTCATGTGACTATGATAAGAAAGTTATTACTTTTATTGTTATTATTATTATACATTTTTGCTCTGTATCATTAGATTCCTACATCTGAAAACTAGTGATATCATTGATTATTTTGACCTTGGTTGTAACCCAGACCAAAGAACATCAGATAATGTTTTGCATTATGTTTCAGGAAAAGTGATATTTTTTAAGACTTCTGATACTATTTTCAAATCTTCAAACCAGATCCCATATAGACAGACAAGGATTTTGGAGGAAAAAAAAATAATTAAAAAAAAAGATGCAAACAAAAACTGTACAGGGCTTGATATTAGAAGATTATTCTAAAAACAATTCAAGAAAAAAGCACCTTTCATATAAGACTAGTGGTCACTGCAATCAGGAGGTGTGAATACTTGAATCACTTCGCTCCAGAGTGAAACAATTTTCAAACCTCTGCTTTCTGTTTCTGAGGAGACTTTCTTAAGCATTAAACAATACGCTTTTTGTTGAAGGGAGCTTTGTTCTGCCAAATATGATTCCTTCCACCAAGAGAAGAGTGAGCAAGATAGTACATCGCTCTATCCTAGCACAAGTGAGGTCTGGGGAGGAATGAGGCTTAGGGAGGATTTTTCTGTAAGAAACACAAATTTAACTTTGAATCTGTGGCTGAATTATACCTCAGTCTTGACTTGCATGCCAAGAAATCATTTCTCAGAGGAAATGTAACATGAGAGAGAGTCCATCACATGTCTAGATAAACTAAGTAGTACTAAGTTGTAGATATTTTGATGCACTTTAACTTAATAGAACATATACTACTCTTATTTGTCTAAGTGGATAAAATTTAAATTAAAAAAATAGTTTTCTTCTTCTATGAAGAGAAAAATCAATCATACTCTCTTTCTCAAATTATGCAAGAACAGCTAAAAAGGACACCATTAATATGATAATGCACATGTGTGTAGTTGTGTGAGTGAAAGTGTGTTCTCCATTAGAAGTTTCACTAATAACGATTCCTGAACACTAATTGATTTTAAGATTGAATGAACAGATACAAATGCCTTACCACTTCCCAGCTATATGCATATGTCAATAGTCGATCCAACTAGCAGGCAAAATTCCCTAGTTCAAGATATAGACACACTGCCGCTTGACAGTCTTACAAGAATCCCTCTGGCTTTTCAGGTGCATCCTTCTAACACAAACCAGACCAGATCAGCAGTCCCTCTACCATGTACCACAGCTGCTCTCATTCTGCTCCCACAATCACCTACCTGCTCCATCTTCAACTTCTAGTCAACACTGATAAGGGCAATTTTTCCATCGCAAATGTGGGCAACAAAGTCTTCTGCATGACTTTCATTCATTTTCTTCTATGGACCCCTGTTAGGATTAAGTACTATGAACTACATTCATAAATAAATCTCACAGAACAAAAACTTCTCTTTAATTATTTATGATGATGGAGTTGGACATTTCTGTCCACAGCTGAGTCTTTACATTAAAAAGTAGACTTATTGTGAGCTATCAAGCTGTGTGGAGAGTCATCTGACATAGGTGTGATATAATACTTGCAACTCTCTTCAAAGGTCTGCTGTTTTTGCAGTATCTTCCTTCATACTTTTTTTTTCAGATTTTAGATTAATAAGATGTTTTTTACAAAAGATTTGAACTTGCATTAAGCTCAATAACAAAGATCCTAGTTTACTGTTTGGTTACTATTATCTAGTATGGTTGGTTTATCCCAGATATTTGAGTGTCTAATAAAGGTTACTAGGATGAGAAATTGTTTCCATAGAGAATAATAGCAGTACTTGCTTTATAATGTCACCTGTAATTGGAATAAACAAAGTAATTAAGAACATGTAAATGAACAGGACAAGAGGTAACAGACAAAAAATTGAACTTAGAAAGTTCCATCTAAATATGAAGAGGAAATTCTTTACTTTGAGGGTCATGAAGCACCAGGACAGGCTGCAATGGAATAGGCTGCCCAGAGAGGTGGTGGAGTCTCCAGCTCTGGAGACATTCAAAACCCACCTGGAAGTGTTCCTGTAGAACCTTCTCTAGGTGATCCTGCTATGGCAGGGCAATTGGACTAGATGATCTCCAGAGGTCACTTTCATCCCCAGTCATTCTGTGGTTCTGTGACTCTGTGAAATTTGACCATTATATTCTGGTTGTTTCAAAGTGCCTTATGAATATAGGTGAGCAAACAATATGATGTCTCAATCTGGCAGCTCACATACCTGCCAAAATATAAGAGAAAAAAATCAGTTACGATGAAAGAGGAAGTATTTTGGGGAAAGGAAGGAGAAACAACTCTTTCCCTACCAGGATTTTATGAATTGAAAATATGCTTTTTCAGCCCATCATTTTAGTTTTGTTATTTATTTCAAAATTATTAAACTCTCATATTTTTCCTTCTTTCATTTACATTTTTCTTGCTCTCTTTAATGAAAAATGTTGCATGACACAAAAGCACCGGAATTTTATTTGAAAGTTCTTGGCATTGCAAAATATTTCCAGGTGTATATACATTTTTTTTAATTTCAGTCAACATTTCAACATAGTTTTAACTTCCAAAGATTTTTTTTTTACAAATTTGGTGTTTGTTAAAAATTTTGCCCCATCTCATTTACAAACATAAGCATGCCTACATAACACCCTCTGAAGTATCAACGTGTCACTGGCCTACTCCAGCAAAGGAAGATGAAAAATTATTTATGGAGAAGGAAGGGAGAAAGTAGTTTCATCCACTGAAATAACTCAAGTTAATCAGCTCAGCTTCCCACCAAAGGGGATTGGCTTGCTGCACACTTCAAGCTCTCACTTGCCTACAAGCTTCTTGCTCTGAGGTTTGGTGTTCCCAGTAGTGTACCGGTAGGTCTTGTCCCATGACATCATACCACAACTCCCATCCAGCCTCCACACCTGAACTTCCTTTCCATGTAAGCAGAACAGGGAGGATGGTACATACTCAAATCTTATCATGGTATGAGGTTGGACAGCAGCCAGACTCAGGATCTAAAATCATTAAACACTAGGGACATCTAGCTGCGTACTTTCCATCCAACATAAGCTTCTCCAATACCTTCCTTCAATCTCTCCTATGGCTCTTCTGCTGGAGGAAGGGATGGATGGCTGAGATCAGACATCAGGGATTGCAGCTTTTACAAGCCATCTGTTTCACTTTTCATCTAGACCTGTTGCAGATAGTCATGCTAGGAGAGAGGCAGGTAGAAGTACATCTTTGCCCAGACAGGAGACTGGATTAAGTATGAGATATGTGTGCCTAGGGTGGAGGAATTTACTCCACCTGTGTACATTCCAGCATGAGCTATGTGCACATATAGGTCTTGGGTGGGGATGACAGTCTTGTCTTTATCTCCTCTCAGATAAAGAGAGCACAGTGTTCTTGAAGTCAAAGGTAGAGCAAGGAAATAAAAACAAATAGGTTTTCCAATAGGAACTCAAATCTGCTAGCAAATGTAGGTTTCTGCAGTGACAACTGCCAGGTGTTTTTTCATGGTCTCCTGAGGTAATGTGCTAAAAAGACAAAAAAGAACCATCTATCCAGGCAAATGGATATGAAATGCATGTATCAAATTAATGAACAGGAAAAAAAAAGCTTTCTATGAAAAATAAGCTGACTCAAGCACTGTTTGTCACAGTCAATGATAAGTAGGAATAGGAGTCTACTTTTATTAGTATTTGGCCTGACCTACCTGGATTTAGAAAAGACCCTCAATTATTTTCTTTAATTGAATTAGCTGTACTTATCATTTAGTTTACCCACATGAGATATTTCTGTAAATGATTAAACAATGTGAAGTTATTAGAAAATTGTTAGCAATATCAAGGCAATCCAATTTTTTTAACCACCTTCCAAATGAGTCAGCTTTCAGCTCTGGTGCAGGAAATCCATGCAGATTTTGTGACATTTAGCAAATATTCTTAATCTGTCTTGTGCAAATGCAAGTACATAATTTACAAGGAAGTGTGGTGTGAGCTTAAGCAGGACACAATATAAAATTTAAGTCATGAGCTGCCTCAGGACCATCTCAAACACTTTAATCACCTCTTTGCAGCAAACAGCTGCCAATATGCTAAAGTAAGCTTTGTGCTTAGGATAAATTTGCCTGATATCCTGTCATGTAAATGACTGATTTTAACTTAGTCATCCTGTGTGCTTTGTCCCGTGGGTTTGATGGCTCCAAGGATTGCTGGTAGAACATGAAGTCTTTCACTAGTAAGGTCTTTGGTCTGTATCCACACTAAGCTGAAAAGTGCAGAATCTTCCATCTCTCTTTTTATATTCCCAGTGCATATATTTTCAAGAGAAGGCAGAATGAGCTATTTGCAGCGTGCAATAAAATGTTTAATTACTCCACAATCCTACATGCCATTTAGGGCCTTAGTTGTTCAGCAGGCGATGAAACCTATCAACACTGGCACTAATTGGAGCTCCTGTGAACAGTTTCAGCATTTGTCTTTCTACCTGCCACTTCGAAGTGTTGTTCTGCCAAAAAGATACCTCCTCCCAAGGGACAATGAAACAGAACATCAGCACTCCATGGCAAAATTCCTGCTGACTCCATTATATACAGACTGAAGTTGAGTTCTAGCACTGTCCATCTGGATCATCTGAAAAACAATTCCTGTAAAACTTGCATGCTTTCTGTTACTAAAGGAGACCATCTTTATGTGTAAACGTGCTTCTCACATGCAGGTTTATGCCCTGTTTTACTAGAACAGAAACCAGAATTCAGAGATGACACCTTAAGAATTCACAGAGTTGTGACAGAAGCTTTTAAGTGCTCTGAATAAACCAAAAACCATAATAGAGGCTTTGCTGACAAGCAAGCAAGGAAACAATTAGATGAGATTAATTAGTTTTCTCTCTGTATTAGTTTAATAGTTGCACCAGAGGAAAGAAAAGGACCAAACCGCTTGAATAGCTTTAAATATTTCTTTGCTTTCCATAATCACTTCATGTATCCCAGTTATTATCATGGATGTTGGTGTATATCACAAGATGAAGTGACAGAAAGAGTGGACAGTTTAATAGAAAATTATAGTAACAATGAGTAATGTAAACAATTAAATCAATATCTGTTGAGATATTGGTAAAAGAACATATATGATATCGTGCAGATCTGGCTTCTTCCTGCAGGTATTTCTAGTTGTCCCTGTAGAGTTTAGTTTGTATTTATGCTCAAGAATTCCTGATATGGACTTAAAAATGCATTATTGCTCTAAACTCTACAGTATTTCTTCCATGGTATAAGGTGATTATCTCTGCTTGCTGAGCATCTTCCCCTAATACGCAGTTTAGTGCTTTATTGGAACTCAGGCACTATCATTTCTTCCATGAGTCAGGGTCTTAGCTTAATAGGGAAGACTCAGCAGTCCTTCTGCAGTTAGTGCTCTTACAAAACCTCTACCTTGATGAACAGCTGAACAAATTTTCCAGGTAGAAATGATTGATGCTGTCAACATTGTTCCTTTTCAGATTTGTTGCAAAATATTTGACTGTAGTAACAGCTCGAAATGCCCAGACACCACCAAAAAGCCATGTAAATAGTTAAAGATGGATACCTGCGGAAGTAACAGAGCTTTCCTACTAATACGATATGATTGCGTAAAAACCCCTATTTGAACATCTAAGTATGAAGGAATAAAAATAACACTGTAGACAGCATTTGTCTACAGGGGCTTCAAAGAACTTGTTGACTCAGACTGACCTCTGGGAAATTACTACTTCACTTACAAGGGAACATGCTGTGGGATTAAAAAAAACACAACACCTAAACCATGCTCTGCCTCAGAACTATCTCAGCCACTTAATCACTCCTTTGTAATAAGTGGTTGCATATATCCTAAAGGAGGTTTTGCTTTTTATGATAAAAGAGTCAAGCACTCTTTCCGTGACCACAGCACCAGAGCAGAAGAACGTGTTTTTCTGTAAATATTGAATTTCTCATTCTCAAAAAGTTAATCTATGTAAGCTTTTCCATAGCTGACTGTGAAAAAAAATTTTCCCTGCTGCTAAAAAAGTATTTGGTACCTCATAATACACTATACATGAGTATATATTGTCAAGAGAAGACAGAAGGAGCTATTTGCAGCACGCAACAAAATGGACATGGGTACCTGAAGCACTTGTGTAAAAGTATGGTTGGGTCTACAAGGCACACATCCCAGTTGGCTACATCTGAATAATCTTCATCTATTCCAATGAACTAAAAGCTCCAAACTAAGAGCATAGGTAAAGTTTAAAGACCTAGATCATCACCCATACCGAGCCAAAGCCTGCAGATTTTGCTCATACAAATCTTCTTCACATTTCTAATGATCAGCACCTTGCAGAACTGAGTGACTGTTTTCTGTTCAATTGTTTCAAAGAGAAAAAGGCTTTCTGAAGCTACTGATATATAAAGTGTATCTCGTAGTGGCAACTCTACACTATGATTCATTTTTATAGGTTAAATTTTGGTTCTGGTGTACAGGATTATCTTGCATATTAGCAAGTGTTGGAAAGGATCTGACAACTCAGACAGGGAAAGTATAGGCAGCATTCTTCTTTTTCTCTGAAGTTCTGTAAAGAAGAAACTAATCGTTCCTGCGTTTAATGGACAAACTCTTTGTACATGTGACAATAGGTTTCCCTTTCAAGAAAGCTTTCCTCGGTGGACCAGACTGTTGCACTACAGAAAGAAGCAAAATGCCGGATTCTTGCCCTGCAAGATTAACTAGGAATATGATTTGAGGTAAATAAATATCCAGATGGTCCCTGGTGAGTTTGAATCTATCTATTGGGCTGAATGGCTCCAATAAAAATGGTTATGTCTTGTTTTCCAAGCATTATTCCTTTACAACATGCATGTTGCAACACAAACACATACCTAGAGGCTGGCCTGGCTGCCGAATCCTCATATGCTTTTTATTCAGCCTGGACCTGGTCCTATGAGGAATCAAGTGATCATGAAGCTCCATTTAAGCTCAGTGGAAACTGAGGGCCTGATATTATTTTAAATATTATGCTTTGTTGTAATTAATTTTTTTTATGAGTTTTTCATTTTCAAGTCATCTTTGAAGCCTTGGTGCTGTTATGGCTTTAGCTTTAAGGAATGATTATGCTCCATTTTAACCTTTCACATTTTATTAACAAAATCAAAACCAGGACAATTCGATACCTCCTGATTTTCATTTGTTTTAATATTAAGGGAATGTTTGAAACGGCACAAGTTTTGGGGAAAGTGCTTCAAGCCGTGGCTCCAGCAACACTGGAGTTCTGGTCACAAACATCAAAGATAACTTGAAAAGAAGGAAAAAAAAATGGAAGCTGATAATTCTTCACATTTGGGGACATTTTTGAAAAATTTTATTTCATATATTGAACAAAAAGACTAAGAAAAGAGAGTTAACTACTGTTGCAAATGAAAATACTTCGTTGTTGCTCTTAGACTCCGATTTTTCCACCTCAAATGTCTGCACGTTAACAGTTATAGGTTGATTAGTATTGCTGGTAATCCTACTTTTATTTAAGATAGACTGGAATAATCTACATCTTAAATGCTTAAACCAAATTATTGGTATAATAGTGACTCATTGAAGTATGACATGGCAATATAGATATATACCTCATACCTGAAATCTGTCTTGTGTTCATATTCTTCCCCTTATGTTGGACCTCAATAATATAGCCCCATATAGATTCAAAAAACATTAAAATCCGTTGCAGTATTGTCAATTGTCTCATCACTCATTTTTCTTGCTGTGCCTCTCCTAAATTTTATTTGAAAACTTTCTGGGATTAAAATAAAAGAATTTAAATGAAATAAATGTGAGAGAATGCTCATAGAATAGAACCATAGAATCATCTACTCAGATGAACCGGTTAAGAAATAAACTCACTAGCACTTTTCTCCTGTTCCTTGGGTTGTCTTGCAAGAGCTCCCGCAGAAAGATCCTGGACTAGTGCAGGAAGAAATTTCCAGAGAAGATATGTGAATTAACAGAGATGATAGGATGTGACTAGAAACTGACAATCCACCACAGTTGCCAACTTGGTAGCTGGAATATGCCAAACACTACAGATGTTTACTCACAAGAAGGAAATTCATTGCTACTTGGCCATGACCCTGTTCATGTTTAGGGTAGATTTCAGGGCAGCTAAGGTCATCCCTAAGCTGCTTTGCTGCTAATGGCAAAGGATAGTACCTAACACAAACATGACAAATATTTCATTATTGTCTTCATCGGGTATCTTCAAGGATGGATTCTCTGTCACTCCTTCCCTGTCAGATGATGGGTCCTTCTGCCATGGCAGTAATTTTGCTAAGAGTAACAATCTGCTTTTGGAATGAATGGAATTGCTATCATTGGCAACTCCCTTTTGCCCCTCTGCTCCTGTTTTCCCCTCTTCGTAGCCCCCGGCTTCCCATCTTTGTAGCCCTTACAATGTTCAAGAAAGTGGTCATAGGGCTAAACAGGTTGAATGATGAGGGAGTTTGGCCTCAGGTGTTAAAAATTAAATCCTTAGTAACTTTAGGTACATCTGAAAATGAGATTTGATGAGTTACATTTTGCACTCCCTTGGAAGACCATGATGATTTTAGATGCCTGGTGTGCCTTTAAATGACAGGGCTTTCCCAGAAAAAGGGAAAAAAGGCACTCCTATTTTTTTTTTTAATTCTTAAACTGTCTTTATCTCGACCTGCAAGTTTTTCTTTCTTTTGTCGTTATGATTCTATCCCCCGTTCTGCTGAGGGGAGCAAGCAATTGGCTGAGGACCTAGCTTCTAGGGGCTCAGCCCACTACAATGACCCAAAACAAATGTTAAAAACTTTCAGTATCACAGCTGTGAATACTATTTTGATATTCCCAAACAGTGCAAAAATGCACCTGACTTACCAAAGTCTCTGCTGTAATGCTTCATCTGTCTGACCTGTAGGTCTTTACTCATTCTCATGACAGGTGAGCCACATAGGAAAAATGTATGGAGCGTCCTGCCACTGTGAGGCTCCCTGCCTCTTTGACACTGCTTTCCACATCTGTTAGAATGTTGGTGGTGTTGTCTTGCAGAAAGATTTCAATGTGGTTCCTCTCTTTTCTCCTACCAAAGGAATACTTGCCAATTACCATATCACATAGATAGTCACTTAGAGAGGAAAAGGGCACTATGATCTTTCACTGTGTCTGTTTGGGGACTTTTGTCCATAGGATCAACACTGCATTACCAGTGAAAGGAGGCTGTGCATCTGAAATTCTATGTGAAGAAGAAATTGAGTAGACACATAAGATAGATAGGAGGATTAAATGATGACAATTATTATAGTTCTAACTAATTAATTTCATTCTATATAGAACACATGGAAACCAATGATCAAGTCTATGTAGACATAATAATTACTGCAGATAACTTCTATAGAGTAAAAAAGGCTTCTTTCTTGAAAGTAAATGAACACGAACCACCATGGATTTTACTTCACTTCTTTTATGAAGAAAAAAAGTAGTTTAGTTTAGTTTTGTAACTGTATTTATTTATATGGTCTTTCTTCTGCAAGATGTTACAGTAGAAGTTCCAGTGATCTCTTTCAGTTCTAAGCTCTACCAACACAGTTTTATGCAAGCCCTATTATTTGTATCAATGCCCAAGACAATTCTTCTTTATATATATACATACATTTATTTTTTTTTTTACTCTCCTTTTAACCAGAAGCGTACTCTTGCTTATTGGTCAGGAATTATTTGGCTTTCTCAGGTAGTTTTTCCCAAAAGACTCCATCCCTTCCACTAATGGTTTCTTGTTGCACCTCCTGATTGATAAAGGCTGCACATGTATTAAAAGAAATAATATATCAAATTATGTGGGGAGGAAAGGGATATTCTGTCTTAAAATTGAATTTTGTCTCCTTTTCTTTGGTCTGTTATGGTCACCTCCAATCATAACTGATTGCCTCTTTCATCCACAGCACACGGGGTGTTCCAGACGCTCAAACAGTAATGAGATACACACAGACCCTGCAGTTCTCAAAATGCAACTCTAGAAAGCAAAATGGTCCCGCTGCTCCAATAAAGGTAAGGCATGAAGTCAGTCTGGTAAAGAATTCATTTTGTTTTCCAAATTATGCCTGGCCATTAGAACTTTTAAAAATATCAGAAAATGGACTGGAGTCTCCAAAAATATTTATTGTTTTACAGAAACTTTAAATGAAGCAAATAATCTATTGGCACTTAAAAAAAAAAGAAACAACAATCAGAAACATATAGTTTTCTACTGAGGTGTAAGTAAGTGACTATGACAGGGTCTCTTGGAGTTCCTTGCTGAAAAGTAGGGTACTTTCTATTTATCAAGAGTTAGAGCTGGACTGGTCACTAAACAGACAGTGACAGACACTTTCTATTAACCTCTCTCCCTTGCCAAAGGGGAAGAGAAAGAAAATGAGACTTACAGATTGGAAAAGAAAAAGAAAACAGCTTTAATGACAATAATAAGTAAATGAAATTTATACAAATATATACAAAACCAATATTAAACCCAAATCCCTTGATGGCCATTACATCACGGTCACCACTGATGCTGTGGAGCAGGCACTGGGGAAGTCTCAGATTGGGCTCAGCAGCAGACAGGAGCTGGATTCAGGAGCTGGATTCTGGAACTGAATTCAGGAACACATGGATTGGAATTGAATGCAGAATGGGCAGAGTCCTCCTCTGATGCTGGTTGTTTGAGAAGAGATCTTGACCCTCATGATACCTCAGCTTTATACTGAATGTTATGCATATGTAAAGGAATATCTTGTCGGTCAGTTTAGGGTCACCTGTCCTAAATATTCCCCACAGGTGTAGCCTTCTACTTTTTGCACCCTCAACGTGGTACACAAGATTTAGCAGTGACTTTGGTCTGCACAGGGGCACGTGTAAGCTAGAGTCTTTCTACACAATAATGCTCTGTAGTAACTCTAAACATCAGGTGTTATCACTGCTAGAAACAGACACTGTCTGAAAAAATCTGCCATTAATTTCAGAAAGAGCAGTTACTTAGAAGAGACAGTTGAAAACTAAAATCACTGAACACAATTAGTTCTGTTCCCACTAAACCAGGACACTTTAATTCCCAAGTCGTGTATGTGTGCTTAGACAAAGATGGTTGATGCATCATTGACAAGATCTGCCAACATATTTAAGCCCTGACCCATTAAGTAAATTGCACTTTATATTTATTTAATCACTAGGCATGCTCTCCTCTAAGTTATAAAACTATGTCTTGGGCAAAGTGGTGTGAGATTATGCTGTGAATTTAGTCCATTAATTCACACCAATGTTTGTTTTTATCAGTATTAGGCCAGTCCTGGCAGTTCTCCTTACAAATGTAATCCCTGTGGCAGAGTAACTGTTTTTATTTCCATGGAAAATAGTTCAGAATTTTCTCAATAATAGATGGGCTTGAATCAAACTGCAGGTTCCAATCAGTTATGTGCACCTTCTTGCACTACAGCAACTGAAAGAGCATTTTCTTTGTTACAGCTTAACCGTCAAATTTAAAGTGACCTACCAAAGAGATAAATGGTTTCTGCAGAGATCCTTTTGTGGTTTATTTAAGATTTTTAAATTATTTCTTTTAGAGCATTTTTAGCAGGTTTTGTGCAGTCTACTTTTTCTAATACTTTATGGATAAGTAAAAGCAGTATACCATGCAGTGAATGTAATTATATGAGAGGAAGAATATATATTTAATTGTGGTTTAAACAACAGGCTTTTCCATTTGTTACACACAGAAAGACAAGAATACTTCGGGAAGGAGATAGCATTCTGTTTATTCAATTAAAACAAGAGGCAGTCTATAATTACACCTTAGGTCCCTAATGGGTCTTCTAGAAAATCATCTAAAACCAAGCAAAGCCTTAGAGCTCCAAGTGCTCATATTTTCATTGTGTTAAGGAGGCTTTTGGAACAAGTGAAAAAATGTTTCTGAAAATCTGGAAGGATATGTTTCACAGGTCCAAGCAGTAGGTTCAGGACTAGTCCTTAGGATTTGTGTCACGACCAACAGATTTATCGTGCACTTTAGAAACAGGAAATGTCGATTCCTCAGTAGTGAGGACACAGCAAAGCCTTGTTCAATAAGTCTCATAGATCTAAGGATGCCACAACTGGCATTTAGAAGTGCTCACATGGCACAGTTTTCATTACTATTTAAGGATCTCGAGGGTTTAAGTTGCATTTCTTTAGCAGTCTGAGACTACTCATTGCCTATACTGCGTCATCTGCTTGGCCACAGAGCTCACGTATCTTTCAAATGTTGAAGGTTTTGATCCTCATTTAGGTTTCCAACGTTAACAATCTCATATTTTCAGTTAGCTTTTTCTTGTTGGCAGCAGGAGGCTCTGAGGTGCGTAGCAAATTGCTCATGCAGCCTACTGACCTCGTTCCGCTGTGCCATGGGATGGCTTCAATGGCACAGTTCTCATTCTTCTGTTACTGGCAGTTGCTCACACATTCCCTGTGGTCATAGCAGTGAGTAGGAGAACAGCCTTCTAGATGTGAACATGATGTGTGGATATTTGCATTACAACCCAAGATTCTCTTGAGAATTTAATTTTAAGCCTAGATTAGCCATGACATATACACTGAAAATTAAAATCTAAGCTGGTGCTCTTGTCATAAATTAGAGTAGGAAGATTATGCGTATAAGAGATTTTAAGTGTATGTATTTCCCTTCTTCCCAGAATGTAGAAGCCAAAATGTAATCCAAGATTTTCACCACTAACTCAGTTTCTGTTCTTTGTCTGTTGAGGTCAGAACTGTAAAATATCTTAAAAATGCTGTCTGGAGTTTTGATTTTTGCTTTCTCAGAGGAGAAAATGGTTTAGTTTTTTAAAATCTGTTAATTAGAAATCATATCTTATCAGTGTGAATTTGGTGATCTTCTTCTGAAAGACTATTTTAGCAATAAAAAGGAGTTTACATTCAGATTTGTTTCCTCATATAGTAGATACATCTTTGATTTTGTCTCATATCGAAAAGATGTTTGTCATTTGTGGCAGAGTATTTTGTTACACCTGATTTGCACGAAATCTCAGCAATATTGAACAGGTAGATAATGTGCAGCACTGAGCTGGAGCTCACAAGACTTGCCCTCCTTCATACCTTCCTGAAGACTTCTGATAAAGCATTTTAATATTCTTGTGCTTCAGATTTCCTCTTTGTAAAATAAAGGTAGTTATATTCCATTCCTTAATGAATGGATTTGATATCTAACAGTCAAAAAAGAGTGTATTACCAAGCAAAAATGGAGAATATTCATTTTTCAAGACGTTGTTTGGAATTTGTTTTGATATCACTCTAGTTCTATAAATCATGCATGAAAAAAAAAAATTAAGCCAGACATTCAATTTTCTTTTTTCAGACCTTGATCTTATCCCCAGTAAGAATGTCATCAGTTAAGTGAAAAGTAAGAGTCTGAAATTTATCCTGGTAAGCTACTCCTTATGAATAAGACAAAAATATGCCCAATGAAATGTATATTCAGAGCCTCACATAATTTTATACTCTTTAGAGTAAACAACAGTATTTATGACCTGGTTTTAATAATTAACTTATTATCATTATTTCCATAGCAGAGAAAACGTGGAAGAATCATTTTACAGAGCCTGCTCTAGATTGGCTAGTGTTCAACTGAAGTCAATTTTCCTGTCTCTGGATATTTCTAACACTAGTACTACATATTTTTTGCTTTTCTGTAACAAGTGAGAGATTGAGGGTCCACTTTGATTATAAAATTTAGTGGACAGTCATTTTGCTAGTAATTTTGGATGTTCAGAGAAAAATCTCATAAAAGATATTGTTCTCTTGCTATTCAAGCAGAAAGAAGAGGATTTCCTTTTTTTTGCCTGTAATATAAACTGCCCATCCATTTCTTTTTCTATGAGCTTGGCAAAAGCAGGTTCATTTATCACTTTGACTTTTTTGGCTTTTGAGTCAGCAAAGTAGAGTTTGAACACCTCTTACATCTTTTTTCCCTTCCTAGTTTTGAAAGACAGTCACAAGTACTATGCTGAGCACAAATAAAGACAGACTTTCTCTGAAAGAGCTTTACAGGTAAACACTTGAAAGACTAGACGTTCTAGGAAATCCAGATATTTGGAAGAACTTGCACGAGAAAAGCGTGATGACTGGGCTGAAGCTAAGCATGAATATTTTTACCAAAATAGGCTACTAAATTTAACTTGGGTGGCTCAACAAACTTCCCTTTGTTACCCAGAGATTTCTCATTATTGTGTTTTAGGGACTCATTTGACTCATAAAAGGGGCCACGTGAACAGCGCTGGAAACCAACAAATCTGCTTATTCACCAAGTGATCTTCAAAGAACTGGAATACCAGTGTTTCTTACCTCTAAGTAGGGACGGAAAACTTCTTGTAGTGTGAAAATAATGTCTATGTGCCCATTAATTTTTTAATATCTTCTTAAACACAACAAAGTTAGTGACAATTCTGTTGAGAATCTCTTTGGTTTAATCTACAGTCAAGTCATCTTTGAACAATCTTATTGCATATAGCAGTTGTTTGTAGCTGACAGAGTGAGGAAAACTTCTCTATTCCTAAATCCATCAGATTGCACCACTATTTTGTTGTTCTCAAAAGGAAACAGTACTTAATGGTTCTTTTCTTTTTTCTTTTCTTTTTTCTT
>VWZK01007366.1:0-91907 GCA_013396935.1 Baryphthengus martii
CCCGTGGGTTCGAGCCTCGCCGGCTCCGGCCTCGTCAGCCCCGAGCTGGGCGGACATCGGGCCTTTTTCCTGCACCCGGCGTGTCCCCGGGGGCTTCTCCCCCGTGGTCTTGCTCGGTGCGGGTGCGTTTCACCAGTCTCCGAGGCGAGGGCGGCTTGTGCCCGTGTCGTTAGGAGGTCTGGGCAGCGTGGGCCCCGCTCTTGGCTTTGCTCTGGGATCTCGGCACTGCCCCTGAGTCATGGGGTGAGGAAACGTGGCTGATTCTCCCTCCCGTTCACTTGTTTTCCTCTCTGGGAGCTGAGGGTCCTCATCCACTTTTTGCATAGAAATTGCCCTTCAGTTTGGAAGCAGAGAAACTGAGGAAAGATGTGTGTGAGATCCATAGTGTCTCCCTGGTGCACAGGAGATGGGTACACAAAGTTATCTGCACCAGTGGTAGGTGTGAACCGGTGGGTGCTGAGCAGTGCAGAGGCAGGACAGCTGCCTGCTCCGCTGCTGTGACCGTGTTCTTCACCCACTCCAGCCTATGATGGGTTTTATCCTCTCTAACAAACTCTTTTGTCTCTCCCTTTCAGTGCCACACTGGTGTTCTGAGGCTTCTGCCCTGAGACAGGATCCGCATACCGGCCGACACTGGACTGACCATGCAAGGAAAATAGGATATGGGTGAGTTAGACCTCAGTCCAACTAGTCAGGATAATTAACTCATTAGCAAGGTTTGTTTAACATGAACTTGCTCTCGTTTCAGCTTCTTTCCTTGGAGCAATTGGTATCTTCCTAAAAATAAGCGTTTATTTACATAATGCTGACTCCAAACCCCTGCCTACTTGTAGGGGATGTAATTTATCCTCTGAGGAATGCCTGGACAAAGCACGGCACTAATTCTGCCACCTGTGCTGCTGATGTGTTCAAAGAGACCATGTCAAGCCTTTGTTAAAAGCGGAGAATAAGACAGAAAGCCTAAAATCTTTACTTACAGAAGACATATGTGTGTAATATAAGGCTGCTGCTAATTCTTCCCGGGGATTAATAGAGACGATCAAGGACAATTTCGCTCAATATTGCTTTTCTTTTTTGTGAAGCGAAGCTTCCGCAAACCTGAGGCAAGACAGAAACATGGCTTTGAGTCTGTGTTGCTCTCCTTCAGTCAAATGGAAATAGCTGTCTTTATTTAAAAAGTCTCTGTTGGCACCACGGCGCTGACACTTTCTGAGACACAGAAATGGACAGAAATCCGTTTTCCAGGCTGGAAGGAAAGCAAAAAATAAATTGAAAGAATGAAGAGTGAGGAGGAATTGAGGCGTTCACAGCGCTCGCAGCGCAAGTGATTGGAAGTGATGGGAGGAAGGCAGGGAAGGGATTCATTTGTTTAAAATATAGGACTAGATTTGACTTTAAGGTGCACGTCGCATCGTTGAGAAGTCCAGGATGCTGTGTCTGTGCTGGGGCGGGTGCCCGGCAGCACCCGTGTGGGGATCCTGGTGCAGACACACGGGGGTTCTTCGGACCCCACACACCAAACGTGGGGCACTGCGGCTGTGCGTACCCCGGGCCTTTCCCTGGGGGCTCCTGGCAGTCCTGTGGGGAGGTCACAGCCTCTCCTGCTGGCCCCACCAGGCCAGGTGATGTGTGGCAAGAGGGTGAGCTTGGCTTGTGTGGGATCAGGTGAAAAAGGATGCTCTGGGGAAACTTGGAATGTGCCAGACCTGAAAAAGTCATAGAATCATGGAATTGTTCTGGTTGGAAGAGCCCTTTCAGCTCCTGGAGTCCCAGCGCTGCCCCAGCCCTGCCAGGGCACCACTGAGCCCTGTCCCTCAGCACCACAGCTCCACACCTTGGAAACCCCTCCAGGGAGCAGGGGGACTCCAGCCCTGCCCTGGGCAGCCTGGAACAGGCCTGGACAACCCCAAAGGGCAACAAATTGTTCCTCAGCTCCAACCTGAACCTCCCCTGGGGCAACTTGAGGCTGGTTCCTCTTGTCCTGTTGCTTGTTCCTAGGGAGCAGAGCCTGACCCCCAAGTCCAGATGCAGGATGTCAACCCAGAAGGAAGCTCAGTCTGACTCTGACTTCAACCCGGTCTCTGCAGGCTGATGACAGACACTCAAAATCTTACAAAACTCAGTGAAACCAACACCTGCCTGGAGCAGGTGGGGAAGGATTTTCAGAGCCTTCTGGACTTCCCCTGCCTGCTGCGGCTTGGTCCCCCATGAGTCCTTTGGCCAGTGCTGCTTTCAGCCTTGTGCGGTGAGCTCTGACGTCCGGGTAAGGCCTGAAGACAGGTCTGTGCCAACACCTCCCTGTTCTCCCTGCATCTCGTCACGTTGCATCTGGCTAATGAAGTTTGTCCCCTTTCTGTGGCTGATAACATTATGCTCATTCTGCTTCAGTTCACATCTCGGAAGCAGAAAGTTTCCTGTCTATAAAATTCCTGGAGACATTGATTTGTTGTTATCTCACGGCAGCGGTTTTACTCTGCCTTGCTGTTTATGCTGGGCATTGCAGATGCCTCCAGAAATCAATGCCGCTGTTCTCACTCCTTTCGACAGGCAGCTCCTTAAAGCTGCCGCCCATCACTCTCGTCTCATTCTCCCTGTATTTTTCCTGCCTCTGCTCCCTGCTCCGCCCTTCCCCGGGACGATGCTTCTGGTTTTTTGAGTTCCCCGTGTAGGAAACTGCACGGGCGAGCGATCAGACACAGGTACCTCTGGAAAAGATGCTTTTGACGTCTGCCTGCGCACGGCGTGCCACCGGCCCCCGGTGCGCGCGCCGAGCAGGAGCCCTGGGTCAGCGCGAGCCGGTGATCGATCTGGCCGGGCCGGCTGCGTGCTGAGGGGTATTAATTAAGCTGCTCTGCCCTTGTCGGCTGCTGACAATAGAAGCTGCTAAACCATCTGGAAATCTGGCTGCGGGGACTGGGGGGTTCTGGCAATCCTGGGCTGAAGTCCAGTCCCAAAACTCAAGGAGGGTTTGATTCCTGCAGCTCTTACTAAAACCCTCCACCTCCTTTCTAGGTGATTTTATTTCCTGTTTTGACAAATCCTGTTGCTACAAAATTAGCTTTTGATCCTGGCTCTGGCAGGATTCATCCGGCCCAAACCGAACAGGAGACAGGTAAATGTACAGAGACAGGCGCTTCGCTAGCGCGGTGTTTCTGTGTGGCTGTTGTGCTGCGTTGGGGAGTTCAGAGAGAGGGTCCCTCCTTCCACCTCCTCGAGCAATTTCAGGATCAGGAGTGGGAAACAGTCTCCCCTGAGCAGGGCTGCTTGCTGAGAGGGTGAATACAGCATCAAACGGTGCTTTTCTCTGCATTTTTTTTCCAGCCTACGGACCGGATTGCCACTGACCAACACACTGGCCAAGGTGTCAAGCTGACTGTAGTGCAGGTCCAACTGTCTTGCCGTCATTGCCATATTCCCCAGTAAAGCACCAGCTGGGGAAAACGAGTCTTAAAGCTCAACTTCAGTTATTCAGAAACCAGGTTGTAAGTTTCCAGCCCAGGTGCTGTCAGAATTTTAAAACTTGCTTATTTTTTTTTTCCTTTCCTTCCCAGTTTTCGTTAGAGCAGCCTAATTCGGTTCGAGGTTTGCTGTGTCGTTTTCCTCCCGGAGTGCTTTTGCCTTTCTCTCGAGCTGCCTGTAGTCAGCGAACCGCTGGAGTGTCTCAAAACCACCATTTGTAAGAAAAAGGTGGTGGTGTTCCTCAAACTGCAGTGGAAAAGTCTAATTTCTGTTGTTGTTTTTTCTTTAACGTTGCTCAACATTTTCGTTTGGGATGTGCAATTCTCCAAAGCTCTCCTTGGGCTTGAATATCTCAGTGAATTTAGTCTCATAGATTACAATAAATTTAGTCAAATAGCAATATTGATTTACTCTGATATTACTCTTTCAAAGTTCCCGTTGCTGTTTAACCTGCCACCTTCCTGAGCTTCAAGCTCCGGGGCAGTTCGGAACGCCAGAGGCTGCTCCGGAGCGTCTCTCTTCTGCAGCTGTTAGTCTTTCCATAAACCCTGCCGCTTTCCAACATTTGTGTTGTAATAATCTCTTCCAGCATTTCTTGCAATGCTTCATTCTAATATATACTCCCTTGTCACTGCAGAACTGAAATCAGCCTCCTGGTAAGCGATACCTAAATCACCGCAGCGAGGAGCGGGTGAAATACAGGTGCGTGAGAGGGAGGCAAAGGATATGACTGGGTAAGAAAAACTCACACAGCAAGAAGAAATATCTTGAGCGATGTGGGAAACGCGCCGCTTTCCGTAGAGCTTCTGCCGGCTGCCGTCGGCACGATGTGCATGTCAGGCGGGAGCAGAGCCGCCCGCCGCTGAGCCGCGGGATTACCCGCCGTGAGCGGCAGTGACGTCGTGCGCGTGTGGTACTCGGGTGCTCGTTGCACGCGCCGGGGCCTCTCCGGAGGTGTTTGGAAGTCTGCTTCTGTGCGTGCTCAGCAGGTGACCTCTGCCAGCAGTGATCTCCTGGACGCTTCGCTGTGGATGTTTACAACGACCGCTCGGCCTTGAGCATTTGGATTAGGCTCCTCGAAAGGGAACAGAAGAGGAGAAACGTGATCAGGTTGTCCCAGGCAATAAAGCACATTGAGGCAAGCAGCAGAGTCAGCAATGAAACCAGTGAGTGTAAATCACCCTGAGACACCTGGGGAGGGAACAGGGAAAGCAGGGCTGGAGCTGGTGGTCGGATGTAGACACCATGACATGCTGGCCAGGGACCAGCTGCCAGGGGTCAGCTGTACGAAGGACGCCTCTGGCCCTTTGCACCCTCTGAGGGGCCCGGGGTGGGCTGCAGTGCTGCCGCTGACCAAGCTCCGCAGTCATGATCTCAGCAGGCAGCTGGACTCCATCTTCCAGGGGAGATTGCTTTTCACTTCGCTCTGCTGCTCCAGCCTTCTCGGAGGAGCTCGCTTCGTTCCTTGGTTTTGGGACTAGGCTGTCATCAGGTTGAGCTCCTACGATGTCCCTGTGATGGGGTTACTTCATTGAGCCTGAGCCCTCAAAAGCACACGCTGAAGGAACCTTCCTGCTCAGTGAAAGCACTTTGCTGTTACTGCAGGAAAACACCTTGTGTGGAATCAAAGGGCATCCTAAGACTATTTTTGCTGCCTTCTCTATTCCCATGGGACCAGTAGCCTAAAACTCACCCTGGCAGTGGCAGCTTTCTCCTAACTTCAACCTGCACCTATCATCTTGTGTTTGTTTCTGTGCCAACATTGTCCCTGAGCCCGAGCAGCTCTCCTCTGCTCTCCTCTTCCTCCCCAGTATTTCCCTTTCTCCTGTGTTTGTGGAGAACGATCGTATCTCTGCTTTGTTCCGCGAGGCCGAGCGTGCCGGCCCCTCTACAGCTTCCCAGTCATCTCAGCAGCTCTTTGCTGCCCAATTTCCCTCTGAGTCCATTCCTGTTGAACATGGGTGACCAGACCTGAACAAAGTCCCTGATAAGATCTTCCTGGGGCCCTGCACAATGGAAACGTCTGCGAATCCTGGCCAAGGCGTCCACTGAGGGGTGAGATTTTCCTCCTTATGGGATGAAATTTTCCTTTTGAAACAGGCAGCTCTGCTGCCCTCGGCTCTTTCAGCCAGCATGAGCATTGCTTACTCAAATTATATTTATTGTTGGCTTTATACATTTCAATACTAATTCATTTTTTATGGTCAATTCATGACACTCTTTGTAGACAACTTAAGTCAATTTGAAGCTTGGTCTTAACAAAGCCAATGTTTATTAGGTTTCTGCAACCTCTCTATGTTGCTTTTTGTCAAGTAAATATTTTTCTAGTGCTGCATTTGAAACAGGAATGAGCATTAGAAGTCCCACAACTCCTCAGGGATTGGGAAAGATAGATCAACTCCTGCTATAAGCCTCCTGTGCCCATGTGCTCCATGCGCTGCCTCCTCGTACAGGCAGCCCCACCAGCCTCCCATCAGATTTAGATGCTTCAGTATGTCTCACAATTTCCTAGAAATAGGGTTTCCTCAAAGCATGAAGATCCCCCCTGGGGCCATTGTTACAGGGCACCCTTTTTAACACAGACTGGGATGGGGGAAAAAAGTGGTATCCAAGTGATCCGGGCCACAGAGGGAAATGGCAACCGGTCAAATTGACAGTGACGTTGCCTCATATAAATCAAGTGGGGTGGCAGCTGGGTGTTGTTTCTGGAGAGCAAGAGTACAGAGGGATGCCTGCTTGTGGGACAGGGAGGTGGTGAGGAAAAGGTGTGTCTGGCTGGCTGCAGTTTTTATATAAGGGCGACTTCTTCCATCTCAGTTGCAGGAAAAAAAAACGGAAGAGGTTTCAGAGTCTCGACAACTTCCAGAAGAGCCGAGCGGAGCCGAGAGCCTTTCCCAGCTGGCCTCAGGTAATGACATCGTCTGTGCGTTGAAACTTTGCTGGTGGTGGCTGTGTGGAGGCCTCATGGAGGCTGTGCGGTGGCAGGGGGACCCGTGTGGCAGTAGTGTCATCGCTCTGGAGGGACACGCGTAGCCAGGCTCCAGCTTGGCTGCTTGAGGTTGAGTTTTTACTGTGCGCCGCGCTCCTAATCATCTGCCTCTGTCTGTCATTTCGTAAGTTTCATCATTAAATTTATGTTAATAGTTATTATTTATAACTTTAGCTTTTTGTTATCTTGTGAGCTTTAGCTTGTTGCTTTTGTAGGTTAGGAAGAGCATCCTCAGATGCTTCCCTTGGTAAAGACCCTTAGAAAACACGTGCCATTCTTCATCTGAGGGGTACAGCAATAACGACGGCTTACCCATCTGTCAGGGGAAAAGCGGGTTGGCTTTCTCTCGCATAAATACGTAGGATAATTGGGGTCAGTCAGAGAGGACAAGGAAAGGACTTCTATTGACCCACACTTGAAGCCTGTACGTGTGTGTGGACGTGACCATGGTTCTGCTGCCCTGGGCTCGAGCAGAGTCTTACTTGAGCTCAAGAAAGAGTAGAGGAGGGATGTCTCTCTTGACCCCTTTCCTCATAAAGACGCTGGGATCCCCTCTTAGAGGCTTTCCCCCCACTTTTCACTCTGATGTCTCCCTTGCCAGCAGGGGATTTTTCTGGAGATGGCGATGCTGAAGCTTTTTGGAATCGTCTTTTTCTGCGGCCTCCTCTCTCCCTCTCAAGAAGTGCTGTCCGGCCTGTCCTGCGCCGTCAGTCCAGAGGCGGTGAAGAATGGTAACTAGAAAACATGAGTTGTCTTGGCTTGAAAGCAACACGGGACCGTGATGTGGAGTCAAGCCTCCTGAGTGTCTCCATCTTTATTTTATAGTTCCTCAGAGCTGCAGACTTTGCTCAGAGCTTCTGACAGTCATGGCTGGTTTTGCGGGCCAGGAAAATCTGCCTGCTCCAGAACTGGGACCAAACAGAAACACAGAATTTCTGGGCTAGATCTGCACTGTTTTCTCTTTTTGTCTCAGTTTCTCATTTCCATACTGGAGCAGCTGATGTTTGGCAAACAACCGCTGTGAGGCTTGGCAGCCGTGTTAATATTTGCAATGCTCCAGCAAGAAAAAAAAAAACCAAACGCTTATTTCATGTTGCTTCTATTAAAAGAACAACAAACCAACCCAGCAAAACCCCTTTACAAGTGGGAAACAAGTTGGGAGTTGCAGCACAGCCACTGAGTGAGGTCACTGTCCTTTCTAGTAGCGCACAACCATCCTGTCGTCTCCAAGGTGGAGGTGTGGGATGTTCTCCACTGCTGTCCCTCCTGGTTAGCTCACTATGGGCAGCTTTGGTTTAGTGGACGTCATTTGACTGTGTTGAAGGCACTGATGACTTTAAAGGAGCTTTGGGGAGCGGTGGGGCTTTGTTATGTGACACCTTTCCCAGGACAGGTCTGACCGAGTGGAGAGAGGTCATGGCTGCAGGTGCCGGTCCTCACGCAGAGCTGTTTTGCAGTTCTCTCGAATACCATACTGTATAACGGGCTTCTCCAGCAGCACATGCAGGGCCTCGTGCTCCCAAACATCGTGAGTGGAGGGAGTCTGCTGAACTCTCCCACCAGCATCACCAGGTGAGTGCAGAGTGAGGGCTCCCTCACCATCGATTCTGAAGCGGCAAAAGCTGAGCTGCAGTTGGCCTGGCTGGCCCGAGCAGCTATCCTCGTTTTGATACTGAAGTTCTGACCACAGAGAAGTTTTTAGCGTGGTCACGAGGTGGGTGGGGAAGTGTGCTGCAGGTTGCAGATGCAGAATGACGGCTCTGATGCTGCCGGTGATGCCTGAGAGGCTTGACAGCACTGAGAGAGGGAGAAAGGGACCACAGGGACTAAAGTTGGCTGCTCTATAAAGTCAGTTTCCACTCCAGTCTGATTCTGGGTTGTCTTCTTTTGGATTTCAGCCGGAAAGTCTCTGCCTCTGGTATCTCTTATTGATAACAGTGCTGTCCCCAGCTGGAGGTGGCCGTGGTGATGTGGGCGCTGCAGGTTCCCGGGTGGGCACAACTACTCGACTCTTAAGAGATGCTTTTAACTCGTGCCAGCTCTTGCTGTCGTTCGCAGCCTGCGCCTCGTCAAGACCCGTCACCCCAAGCTGTCCGTGGCGCTGCTGTCGGGCATCGGGCTCCAGATCACCATCGCCGCAAAGCTGGAGCTCAGCGGCAACTGGTGGGTCTGGTCTTTCACGGTGGCTGTTAAGGGAAGCTCCTACGCCAAGGCTTCCCGGTGGGAAATATTTGGTGGGTTTCTGAGTGTTTCTTGCTTGTGAAAAAGTCACATAGCAGGCACCAAGCGGTGGCTTGTGGCGTTTGTAACGAATTGCAGGAGATCGAGGAGCAGTTTGTCGCTACTGGCTTTGCTGAGCTCCCCTGGTTAGAGGCCGAGAGGTGAAATCTGTTCAACCCGTTTACTTTTTTTCAGCCTGGTTGGCCTTCTTTCAGAGCTAGTCGATATCTTAGTGGATGTGAGCATCACTGCAAACATTAAATGCACCAATTTTGAATCGGGCACGGTCCAGGTCGTGGTTGAAGATTGCCTCTGCATTCTGGGTGCTGTGAAGATCAAGCTCCTTTCTGGGTAAGTGCCTGTGGAGTTGTGTTTTCCATCGCGTTCAATCCTCCCCTCTTTACCCGGTGATCTGGATCATCTGCCAGGACACAGACGGTGCGAAGCGGATACGGAGCCAGGCCTCGGGGAAGTGATTTCTTTCCTGTTGCCAAAGCTTCAGTGCAACTGGAAAAAAACTGGCTGTTGAAAGACGGGGGTTAATTTGCTCTGTTTGCTGGTGGAAATTTTAAGATGCGAAGTGTGAAGTTTGGTACCTTTTCGCACTTTCTTTAGACTCAGCTGGTGAATTGATGTCCAAAGGGCGGGAATAACAGGGCAGGGAATGTTCTAGGAAAACAGCGCCATCGTTTACCCTGACTGAATGTTCTGCCTTTGGCTGCTGTCACAGAAAGACGCTGGGCATATGGACTTGTGGTGTGACCGCTGTGGGTCTGTGGGATTCCATGCAAACATCCCATCTCTTGCTCAGTCTTATTAAATTCTTGGCAGGAAGAATTTGCTGACTTCACGTATCGGTGAACGCAACAGTAAATTGATCACGGGGAATATTTTCTTTTATTGCTTTTGGATTACTCGCTTTTCAGGTTCACTGAATTTCTCCTCATTAATTTTTGCATTCCACGTCGTATTTCAACCCGTGCAGCAGCTGGTTCCGCAGAGGCTGTGGAAGCCAACAGAGGAACGCGACTCCCCTGCTCCGGGGGTCGTATGTGAAGTTTTAGCAGGATTTGAGTGATGGGGTGCGGGAAGAGAGCTCCCTGCGGGGCGAGGGGGAGCGTGGATGTACGCGACTGACTTCAGGGCAGTGTGTCCGTAGGCGGAACTTGGGCATAAATAACGAGGTGCATTATGAATTCCTGCCGCCTGTGGCTTGCTGGGCGTGCGGCGGCGCGTTCTAACTCGATAGTCCAGAAATCTAGTGATTATCAAAGGAAAATGGCTGTGGGGCTGCCTGCGGGCGTCGCGTGGCCCAGAGTGCCCTCTTTAGCAGCTGTGCTGCTGAAATGTTACACAGCACATTTCTCCTCTTGTTATCCCACGTGTGAATTGTTTGTTTCCCATAACTAAGGTGGAGATATTTGCTAACGACTCCACCTTCCCTTAAGTACAGCGCTGATTTAAATACCAGGCTCCTGCCTCTCGTGCCATCACATCTGTGCTCCCCGAAGCCTGCACTTCTTGGAAATTAGCCCCGTTCTCCTTTTGGTGAGGCGAGCTGCTCCTTGACCTTCCTGCCTCTGGCACAACCCTGGCTTGTAGCTGCAGAGGTGTCCCTGGAGGGAAGGAAGCATGGAAGGAAGGATGGCTGAGTACTGGCAGCGTGTCACGTGAAGGCTGAAGATCCTTCAGTCTCCTCTTCTGGAGCTGTTTGTAGTGATTGGGATTTTTTTCCCTTTCCTTCCCAGCTTACTGTCCCTGTCAGTAAACGAGATAGTGCTTACCCAGCTGACGGCCACTCTGCCCGGTTTGGTAAGCCTGGGGATCGACCTTCTTCCACAGCTGAAAGGCAGAGCTTTTGGGAGCAGCGTGGTGCGAGGTGACAGCGAGCTGTGTCGGCTCCCTGCGCTGCTGCCTGGCGTGCACCGCTTGCAGGACTGCCCGTGGCCAGCCTGGATGCTGCCGGCGTGTCTCTGCCTCCCGGCGATGCCCCAGATACTCCCCAGATCAAAGCAGCCCCCTTTGTTGTGGTACTGCAGCTCCGGGGGTGCTCTACTGCCCCCCAGCCCTTCACAACATCCCAGCTGCTGCCTCATCCTCCACTTTTCCCTGGGGATTTTGATTAGAAGGAGCGGGTCTGACCCAGCCGTAGGGTGATGGCTCTGGGCACAGGGATGACGAGAGGAGCTGAGCTGTCACGTTTCTGCTTTGTCTTGCAGCTATGTCCAGTACTCAATATTGTGATCAACCTTGTGAACATCCAGCTTCTGGCCACTCTCAACTGTGCGTTTCTGGAGGAGGATGAAGTGCTGCTTCCCCACCTTCTCCGCAATCCTGTGGGGCAGTGGGGAGGGCCCGTTCCCACATCTTGTCCTTAAGTGCATCAGGGAGAAGCTTCCAAGCAACCTGCACCTTGACCCTCCTTGTGCCATTATTGTACAACCCATTGGATTCAGCTTAAGATCTTTGATGCTCTCCTGGGGCTGTGTTCTAAAGGCAGATCCCACAGAGCTGAATTTTTAGGGCCATTTTAAGTAGCAGTGAGCAGGCCACAGAAGTGCTTGCTTGGGACCTGGGTGCAGGTGTGACATACAGCTGGGGACTGCGGGGTCAGGGGAGGAGTTTGTGTTGCTGCTTATTCCCTGGTGGTGTAACGATCTGTTTTCTCTCTGCGAAGTGGTGACCCCAGTGGGTACGGCGGGAACCGTTCACTACCAGCTGGCCAGCACCCCCTTTGCCTCCAGCTTGTACCTGAGGCTGGACTTAGACGTAAGTTAACGCTGTGTGACAGGACCCTCTGAGTGTGGTGGGAACGTGGGGCCTTTCCGCCTGTTGCCCTCATCCCCTGGGAGCTCTTTACTTCTTCCAGGACAACCACGTGAAGGAGCTGGGCTAAGGACTTGTTCTGGAAATGCTGGCTAAATATTTAGATCCATATCCCCAGGGGAGTGTCTGTGTGTGCTTTTTGTTTGCCAACTCTTTTGCTCTGTTTGCAAACGTACCTTGAGACTGCCTGAGCGGCTGCTCTCAGAAACTGAGGGGACGAGCGTTTTTCACCCTCTCCTTGCCCGGGGTTGTCACTGCTGTTTGCATTGGCCGTTCAGTCTCTGTGGTGGGTCAATGCTAAGCCAAGATAATGGATGGATTTTTTTTTATTGCTGTCTCACTAGGGGGGGAAAAAACCCCCAACAAAAAGACAGTACTTTCAAATAGGAGAGCTTAAATAACAGAAAGAGGCTAGTGAGAAGCTTGACAGGACAAGATAAAATGGCCTCAAGTTGCACCAGGGGGAGGTTGAGGTTGGAGCTAAATAAAAATTTCTCCTCCTCCTGCATTGTCCAGCACAGGGCTGGAGTCCTCATCCCTGGAGGGGTTTCCAAGCCATGGAGATGTGGTGCTGAGGGACAGGGGTTAATGGTGCCCTGGCAGTACTGGGGCGATGGTTGGACTTGATGATCTCAGAGGTTTCTTCCAACCAAAATGATTCTGTGGTTCTATTCTGTGACTCTAACTGGGACATCAGGAATAAAGGAGAGCCAGGGCTGAAAAGGGGCACCGTGCTCTGCACAGTCAGTGCTGTGACTCTTGCTTTAGTGCAGGTTCTTCATCAGGATTAGTCTTTGCCCTCACTGTTCCCAGATGGTCGGAGCTGGTCTCTTTAGCAAGCAGATGTCATCTGAGCAAGTTTGTCGGGGAACCTGAGGACAACTCATCCCTGGCTGGGCACTGGAGGGAGGGAAGGCAGAGCTGGGACCTGGGCTGGCAACACCAAACCTCTCATTTGCTCTTGGAGTGACATCTCAAGGGTTAAATGAAGCAGTGAGTTGTGATTTAGGCAAAGAGTGTTATTAGCTACGGAAGCCATGGTTACGCACTCTGGCCTTAATCAGCTCCTCTCACCTACGGTCTGGGCAGCCTTGTGTCTTTGAAGGCTCTGTTTGACATCCCTGTCACCCCTCTTTGCAGGGGACGGTGAAGCAGGTGGGAGGCGGCATCATCCCCCACGACTCCTCGCCCTGTGCTTTGCCTCCCCTGCTGGACAAGCTTCTGGTCCTGGGAGTGCACCAGGGCTTTCTCAATGCGGTCCTGTCCCTCCTGATCCAGATACCGCCGCAGACCTTCCCCTGCACGCCCGAAGCGGTGAGTGTAGCCACACCTGTACGCTATGCCGGGGAGTGGGAAGGGACACGAGTCGACTGGAGTGGAGCTCGGCACAGGGCCCGGGCTGTGCCGGCACCCGGGGCTCGCCCGGCCCTGCTGGCTCTCAGCACGTGGCCGGCCGAGGCCCTGCGTGGGCAGGTGCTCCCCTGCTGACCTCCAGCCCCAGCGCTGCCTCCTTAGCGCTCTTCTCAGAAAGCTGTAGCTGCACGTGCGACGATCAGCCCTTCTTGTTCCTCTGTGGGTGCTCCCCGTTGAAACCAGTTGCATTATGTTGAAAACAGTTATGCGTTATGCCGTGGACTCTTGGAGGTCTGTAATCCATTTCGAGGAGTCTGCAGAATTTTGTCATAGAATTATAGAATGATTTGTGTTGGAAGGGACCTTTTCAAGCTTATCTGGTCCAACCCCCCTGCAGGGAGCAGGGACATCTGCAACTAGAGCAGGTTGCTCAGAGCCCCATTGAACTTCCCCTGGAATGGTGCCAGGGATGGGGCAGCCACCACCTCTTGGAGCCTGGGCCAGGCTCTCACCACCCTCAGTGTCAAAAATCTCTTCCTCCTCTCCAGTCTAAATCTTCGTCTTTTAGTTTAAACCCATCCGGCCTTGTCCTGCCCCAACACTGAGAAAAGCAGGTTCGTATGAACAACGCGGTTCTCCAGACACGTGTGCTTTCTGTACCTCCAGTCTGTACTGGGAAATATTTGGAGTCTACACCCTGACAAATGGTGAAAGCCTCTGGGTTACATTTCCGTTTGCTGCTGGTTGCTGACACCTTAACAACTGACAGGGAATCACCCAGGCAGTGGGGGAGCGATGGAGAGGGCAATGGGCTCAGGGTGCTGCTGTAACGTGGATCTGTGTGTGACTGAGCTCCTGGGACCTCGCTGAGGACAGTGAGTGAATGAGAACTCAGATACTGGCCCCAGGAATGCAGAACAGGGCTGGGGACAGGGGCACAAGTGGAAAGGGGTGGCCCTGCTGGGATGGATGCTGCTGAAATCATCTGGAGTGCTCATCGGGGCTGCCTGTGCTTTCGCTCCAACAGTTCTCCAGCGCCAGCCACCTGCAGGAAGCCATCATGACCCTCCTTCCCGATGGGGTGAGTAACTTCTGCTGGTGCCAGGGTTTGCGTGCAAACCTCGCTGCGTCCGAGACCACCCTGGTGATGCAGCTGGAGGTACTGCTGCCGGAGCTCTCCTGTCTTCTGGCATCGCTCGGCCGTGCGCGTGCTCAGCGTGGCCAAGGGTGGGGGGAGCAGAAGACCGGAGAGCTCCGATCTGCATGACCTTGGGGGAGGCCCTACAGTGTTGTGGGGCTGTGAGACTCCACCAGAGGAGTCTCTGCCTGGCCAGCGTCTGGGGTGCAGGTGACCACCTCCATGCGTCCCTGATTCCCACAGTGCTCCGCCTGCCGTGGGACCAGTCCCCTGAGCCTGAAGCTGATGCTGTCTGGGAACCCGCTCATCATTTTGGAAGAAAACAAAGCCACCGTCGAGCTATCGGTCCTGATTCAGGTGTTCGTTAAGGGTTTGGATGGACCCGTCCTCAACCTCCTGCTGCTGAAGGCTGTAAGTGTGGAAGCGAAGCCCTTGCACCGGTGAAGCGTGCGGCCGGCCGAGTGACTGGCAGCCGGGATGGGGACGTCTCCACGGGCTGATCCTCTCCCCGTGTGCTTGCAGGACCTCATTCTCAATGTGCGCGTGTCTGTCGCCGGAGGCCGGCTGCTGCTGGGCTTGTCCCTGGGCAGGTAGGGCCGTCTCTGCGGCGGTGGCACCGGGGGGGCTCGAAGCTAAGCCTACTGTGACACCACAGCCTCGCTCTGTGAGACTGCCCTGGCTCTTCAGCCGTGCGGAGCAGCTCTGATTTTCCTGGAGCTCAGGGCACACGCGCACTTTTCTGGGAAGCAGTGCCCAGAAGAAAGCAGGAGGGCGGGAAGGGCTGCGATTCATCAGGGACGCGCCGAGTGCTGGAGCAGCGTGTCCCATGGTGACGTGGTGCTGTTGGAGCTGCCTGGGCTAGGGCAGGAGAGACGGGAGGTGACACAGCCGGGCAGCGCTGGCCTCTGACAGCCTGTGACAGCCTCTGCTTTGTGATGTTCGCTCTGGGGCCGCTAACTTGAAATGTTTATCTGTGTCTGTAAACCGGACATTTAGTTTCCTCAGTCTGAGAATTCCACACCTGGCTGGTGGCTCGAGGTCTCGCTGGCTTGCAGGAAACATGACAGCAGTGGGAAAGTTTTAGGAGACTGGAGGAAAAGTCTGTGTCAGTTTTATGACAAGGAGAAAAAAGATAACCTGAATAATTGTAAGATTGTCAGCCTGACTTTGATCCCGGGAAGTGGTTTGAAATGGCCGATACTGGACAGGAGTGATAAAGGAGCAAAGGGAAGCGCTGCCATTAGTGCCAGGCCGGGTATGATTAAAGATGGGGAAGCGTTACTTACAGTGTGAGGTTTGAGGATTTCAAGCCATTTACCTTGTCAAAGAGCTGGATTTAGAAGCAGCATTGGCATGGCTTGTATGCAGCCGTATCGGGAACAGAAATGCATCAAAGGGCTTTTAATTCAATAGACAAAGATACAACAAGATTCAATAGAAGCAGGAAAGAGGAATTGGACGTGGAAATAAAGCATCTGCTTTAGCTCTGGCGAGAGCCGTGCGATTGCAGGGAGAGATTAGGAGTGGCAGCAAATTCTCCAGAGCTCGTGATCTTTAAACCCAGGCTGGATGCTTGTTCTGGGAGCTCCACTCTGAGCTCACCAGGAGCTGACTCCTTTCCTGAGGCAAATAACTGCCTGGGCACGGGAGAGGGGAGCCCAGGCGCTGGGGTGTGCCCCGGTGCAGCTCTGCTTTGTTTACAGCCCAATCTAAAAGTGGTTAAGCTTTTATTTTCCAATTTTCTTTTCTCTCTTGCAAGTGTGGCAGCGCTTTGTATGCTGTGACACGGTGGTTCCTTTATGGATACCCCGGTGACAGTATCAGCCCTGGGCTCAGTAACGCTGCACCGGGAGGTGGCCGGGGCCTGGTGCCGGGGGATCCGCGAGCTCTGGCCGGTGCCTTGGCGCCTGACGTACTTTTTGCCTTCCTTCTCTGCAGCACTTCCCTCTTCTTGGAGTCTTCTGATGTTGGCATCAGTAACGTAAGTCTCTCGCACCAGTCTGGGGTTTACTGGGCCGGCAGAGTGGCCGAGCGCTGTGCTCTGCGGCTCTGGGGGAGGGAAGCGCGGTCGCTGTGCGGTGCTGTGGCGTGTCCCGGCCGTGATGCATTATACCTGCTGATGGTCTGAGTTGTTAGCTGCTCTACTTTGCAGGTCACAGCAATTCTTTTTTGGTTGCTTTTTTTTTTTTTTTTTAACTTCTGCGTTATCTAATAATGCAAACGAAAAGCCTGAAGTCTGTGTTTATTCCCCTCTGCTTGGGCAAAGCTGAGATGACCTCCAGCAGGAGTTTTACCTAGTAGAAGGTTCCCCAAAGAAAGCACCAAATACAAATTGAGGAAGAAAAGTGGATTTGCTTTAAAGAAAAGAGGGACTGTTCCATCCGTTGCTGTGTCAGTGGGAAGTGGTTCCCCGTTCTGAGGACTGGCTGCCCTCCAGCCGCAGCGCTGGGCTGTGCTTGCCCAGCGCTGTCATGCGCCCGGCCGCTCAGGCGCCTGTCCCTTCTCTGGTGCAGATCTCGATCCTGAAGCCACACTGCAGCAGTATGCTGGGGGAAACGCTGATGCCCCTTCTCAACGGTAAGGCGACCGGGATGGCTGTGGCAGTGGGAGAGCTTTGAGGGGAGCAGGGGGTACGTGTGCGCGATGGAGAGCTGCTGCAGGAGAGATGAAGCAATTAAAGGTCTGCAGGCCCCATTTTGAGCTAAAATCTCAACCTTGTCCTCACTCCACCCACCCTATCTCCGGTCTGAAGGGTGCTGGTGCTGAGTCCGTGCCTCTGGAGCACCCCTGCTCCCCTCGCCCTCCCCAGGAGCAGCTCTGAGGTGGGGTGGGAGCCAGGCTCACCCCTCCGGCAGCACGTCAGGACCTGTCTGTGCCCCGCAGGTGCCCTGCGCATCGGGATCCCGCTGCCCAAAGTGCTGGGCATCGCCTTCTTAAGGGTGGCCATTCAGATACAAACGGTAAGTGCTCGGGGAAGGGGTTTCATCCTGCCAGGCACCGGTGCAGGTCACCGGGGCTGCCTTGAGCAGCTGGCTCCTGCGGCAGCGCCCTGCCGGTGGAGCTTTAGTGGGCAAGAGCTGTGGATTTTACCCTGGAAAAGCCAGGAAGGGTTGCTCTGTGTGACCTCCTTCAGGTCAGAAAACACTGCCCGAGTACTTCACGCCCATGAGTATTATCCAGCCAGGTACACAATGAGTGGCGCTCAGCCCCGCTGGGGCAGGTCCTGGCTCCCCGCCCAGGCTGCCTTTGCTTCCTGGACAGCTCCACGTGAGCTGCTCTGCTGTGGGGCTGGGCTCTGGCCAAGCCCTTCCGAGTGGCACCTTTCAAAGTGTCTTGAATTGCACCAAATTCCAGCCCCATCCATCCTGGGGGTGTCCCCGAGGAGCTGGGAAGTTCTCTTGACGCTGCCCAAAGGGTGCTGTGCCCTCCTCCTTACAAATGGGACACGAGGACTTTTGTGGGAAGCTTTTCTGGTCGCTGTGTGTGGCCGACAAGCTGCTGCGAACCAGCATCCCTCGGTGCCGGGAAATAGCGTGGCCGTGTCGCTCCTTGTGCTTCCCCAGGGCCTGCTGCTGATTTTCGTGTGAGCCGGGGAGTCCGAGGCACGGAGAGGAGGAAAGACCCGCGGGGATGGAGCATCGAGACCGGCATTACCCGCTTCTCTTTTCTAAACTTGATTCAAGATTCTTGGTAACATTTGAGACACTTGAAGGTTAATTGGCTTGTGTAAGTCCAAAGATACTTGCGTGAGCCCAAACCTGACAGGCAGCTCCGTGTACCAATATTTATTTAGAGAAATGAGCGTGATTTTGGGGTCATGGCTCCAGCAGCTGTTTGTGACGCTGTACTGGAGTTGTTAACTTTGCTCTGAGGAAAAAATGTTCTTGGTATAATGAAAAGATTGCATGCAGCTTTCTAAGCAAATGCCCCCGTCCACATTGGGAAGGGTGTGAAGGGCTGAGCTCAGGATCTGTTTGTCATGTAACTCTTAATAAACATTCCTACTTTTTTAGTGCCTGGAATGAGGTTCTGGTTTCTGATGCTTCTCAGGGAGAGTCTCTGTGCTTCCTCCTGCCTTGAGACCTGGTTCCTTTGTGACAACAGATATTTTGGGGTTTTGTTTGAAAATTTTCTCCACTTAAACTTCTGGAGAAACAAAAACAACCACTGGGATTTTGAGTGGATACTCCTGGCCAGGGAACCCATTGACTAAATCCTAATCCAGAAGCAGAATGAAATTGAATTTCCAAAGGTCATGAAGCATTTTCTAGTAGAACCCGAAGGGAAACCTTCATTACCAGGTAACTAGTAGGAGTTGGATAACACCAGAGCACACCCAGCCGCCTGCGGTGGTCCACGTCTGCTTGGGCTGATGGCTACGTGCCGCTTGGTCTCTGCACATCACGAGGAAAAGAATTGATTTCAGAAAAAAAAAATTATTCTGGGTAATAAAAGGAAACGAATCTGAGGTCTTAAATGGTGTCTCCAACAACTGTTTTTCCCAGCTCTAGACGTTATTCCCCATGTGTTATTGCTGGTGATGCCACAGCTGATGACCACAGGTCACTGTGGGAAGCCTCGCACCAGTTGGGGCCATGTCCTGTTCCTGCCCAAAGCCAAAACCAGTTCAGTATCTGCCCGGGTAAAGCCCGTGGTTGTTGCACTGATTCCCAGTGTCCCAGTGAGATCTCAGTGAGAGCAGTCACTGAATGCAGCAAACGATGCGCTGGACCCGTTGACGGTCCCAGTCCGTGCAAACTGCCCAGAGCTCCCCTGTGCTGGGCCAAACGGCAAACCTGGTGTCACTCACTGTCACCATGTGGACTGGCACATCCTCTGTGGTGGCAGGAGGGGTTTGGGTGGGTTGAAGCACACGGTAATACTGAAGATCGGTGTTTTGTTGGATCTCAATGGCTCCTTTGGCTCCCAGTCTTGTGCGGGCTGATGGTGTTGGTGGGACCGTGCTCTCCAAAGGCTGTTCAGCAGCTGGTATCCTGAACTTTGTCTGGTTCCTGGGCAGAAATGGTGCCCCTCTGTGGTGATGGGGCTCTCTGCTCAGGCAGCCCTGGCACCAGATAAACCACACCAGTGAGGAGCTTCCATGAAGTGAGGTGTGAACAAGAGGGAACAACGTGGAGCACTGGGCCGTGCCCAGGAGCAGGGACTCCAGCCCCCGCTGCTCGTGCTCTGTGACGCCGGAGTGCCCGTGGTGCTGGCAGAGGGGATTTCGGGAGCTGTGTGACCCTGTTACCTCGTGGGCAGGATGAGCCGCCCTGCTGACTGCGTTGGCAGCTGCTTTGTGCCACCTCGGGGTTACTGGGCTGATCGGACTTGGCTTCTCCATCCACCCTTTTCACAGGCTTTGTTTGGAGAAGGTTTTGTTCGGGTTCCTGAGCAAACACCTCCTGTGCGGTATGTAAAGTTTAGCACCTTTTTGCACACTCCTTTGGCCAGCACTTGTGTGCACGTTCTGGTTTGCTGCAGGGGATCAATTTTGCTGGCACGCTGCAGCGTAATCCATGATCTGACACTGTCCCAGGGTCTGTTCGACCAGAGAAAAAAAGAGCCAGAGGTGTGGGACTGGAGAGCTCCGTGCCTGATGGGGTAAGGGGATGTGTGAGCCTGGGATCCCTGAAAAGTGGCACAATCTCCTTGTGCATCTGGACACGGCTTTTCCACTCAAGGCCTGGCCTCTGTCATGCTGTTCATTGCACGGCGCTGAGTGGGAAGGAGCAGAAGAACCTTTTCAGAAGGAAAGGGCACAATCTCCTTGGGGTGACTTGATACTTCTGCAACTGTAAATCTAGTGCTGAGAATTGCTGGAGTGAAGCCAGAGCAGGAAACTGCAAATCAGAGTTCATAACAACTGGGACATTCCTGTCCACAGTGCAAACACCACTGAACAGTCATTTTCCAGCACCTCAACTCATTGGAAAGATCTTTTTCTGGGTGAGCAGCAGGAGTGGGGGTGTTGGGCTGGCTACTCTGCCCGAGCTGTGCAGGAATGTCAGGCTCTCCAGTCCTGGCTCCAGGAGTGTCCTGGTAAAGCTCCATCCCTCTGCTGCTGGCAAAGGGGCTCATCTCTGCTGCTCCAGTGTTAGAACCGGGCTCCCTTCAAATCAAACGTAACAGGGAGCAACTTAAATGGCTTCCCGTCCCGCTCCGGGTGCCTCCGGCAAGGGCAGCCGTGCGTAGTCAGGCAGTTCCTCCTGCGGGACGCCGGGATGCTGCCCAGGAAAAATGATGGATTTTGTTTATGCCAAAGATGCTACAAATGCTTTTTTTTCATCATTTCTTTTTCCAGGTGAACCCAGAGCACCTGCTGGGCACTGCACTGGCCCTCTCCTGCGGATGCAGCAGTCCTGGGGGGGCTCAGTAAATCAGGTAATAGAAGGGAGCAGCAGAAGATTCCCCATTCTCCAGCATAATCCAGCTCTGCCCTGAGCCTGTGCCTGGCCCCAGGTAGGACATGTGGGGCTGGGGGTCGAGGTGGGACCTCCTGTCACCCCAACCCTGTGCTGGAGATGCAGAGCCACACTCTAAAGCCCAGAGGCGGAATATCCACTGGCAAATAAATACATATTTTTACTACTGCAGCTTATTCCTTTTGGGGAGCTGGTTTAAGATGTATTAAGTCAAAGAATAATGGTTGCAGCTCTACCAGGAAACTTTTATTAGGAGCAGTTCCCTCTATTGCCAACTTCGGGCATTAAAATCATTAGTCAGGTCCCCGAGCTGGGCATATAAACCTTCAGGGTTTTTCACTCCTCGTAATAAATCAACTTGGCTTGTTTTGTTTGCTTTCCTACTTCTGAGCCTCTGAAATATGAGGTTTTGAAGGGCTTTTCAGCAGCTCCAGAGGCTGGAAAGCGATGTGTGCAGCTGCTGCAAGTGAGAGCAGATGTATCTGTAATTAATAGGGTTCCATGGGCATTGCCGCCGCGGAGCTCAGGCGGGACCAGCACAGTCGGCAGAAGGGGTGCTGCGGGTGTTCCTGGGCATCGCACCCACCCAGAGCAGAGCCCTGAAGGGAGCTCTCGGAGCTCGGTTACCAGCCCACCCTTCCCTTTTGGGTGCTCAAGTCTGTTGTGGGGTTCCCCCCACCTTTTAGTTTCCTGAAGAACCTCTCAAGCGCGGATCACGTTCGGGGCATAGGGAAGGCCATTCCGGTATTGACAAAGGCAGCCACTGGTACCCCTGGTCAGGTGCCTGGCTCTGCCCGTGGGCAGTCACGTTCCATCCAGTGCTTTCTCTGTGATGAGCTTTCTTAGAAGTATAGTTTTGAAAATATACCTGCCTTCAAGTCTAAAATTAGAAACCATTGTGAAGACTGATTTCCACCACACCCCCCCACAGTTCCCCCCCTTTCTTTCTGACCCAGGGAAAGCCACCAGCTGTAATGTTCCCATAGTAACAGGAGAAATGGAGGAAAAGCAGATGAAGGATCTCCTGTTGGAAGGGGCCGTGTCGTTCTGCGGCTGAGAGGCACAGGGCTGCTTTGCGTTGTTAGAAATTAGTGGAATTTTCACACTCCTTTTATTATATGTAAGGGCTGGACATTTGTACTGGTACCAGTTCTTAGTGAGACAAAATTCACCTGTCTGTAGGTGCAAATCATTGAGGGGGGGAAAAGACAATAGTCATTTCAGAAAATGCGGTGTGAAAGAGAAATATTTAATTAAAGCCTGGAAACCCTGTTACAATCCATCGTATGTGGGCAACAAAAATACCAGGAGCGGGAGTGGAGGAGGAAGCCGCTAGTGCAGTGCTGCTGTTATTCTAAAGCTGAGAAGGTGGTGGTTCAGTGAGGCGAGGATGGAGATTTCCAACATTTCCAGCAGTGACAAGACACAAAGTGTGATTTTGGAGTCAACAGAGCAACTCGGCTACTGGTTCACACCAGCCTTCAGCCCACGGTGCTCTGCTCTTCGATCTTCACCTGTATCTCCAGGTTGCAGGGCACCAGGACATAGTCCTAAGGATGGGGAGGAAGGAGGGCTCAGCACAGTGCCCATCGGCCCATGAGGGACTCTGTGCAGCCCCCAGCCCCTCCAGCACAGCTACTGGTTGTGCCAGTGCGGCTGGAGCGGAATCGAAGTGATGAAACTGGGTTCTGTGGGTTCACAGGGCTAGAGGAGCAGGCTCTGCTCTATCCTGGGGCCGGGAGGTGAGCATCACTCCCGGGCCCCATTCAAATCAAATGTGGCAGGGAGCAAGTTCAATGGCTTCTTTCTTACCTTGTGGATGGCAACGTTGACGTCCCTGTAGGTAAAGCCGGCGATGTGGGGCAGGAACAGGCCTTCGCTCAGCACCACTAGGAGAAAATCAGAGGGAAAGTTGCCAGCTGGGTGCTGCCTCTGTCCTTGCCCTGCACCCTGTGAGGCACCACCCTCCAAAACTCACCGTTCACCTGAGCAGGGACCTCCGCACGGATCGTGGCCAAGAAGAGCTCCTCCAGTAAGGCAGCCTGCCGAAGGGAAACCACCACGGTCAGCTCTTGGCAGGAGGAGAGAGAACAGGGGCCAGCAAGAGAGGGGTGCTGGTGCTCGCTGAACCTCTCCTCATCCCGCATGGACCTGCCTCTCCCGTCTGCAGGGTGCAGCGAGTACCCAAAGTAAGTATCTCCCTGCTGATAACTGCTGCCCGGGCTGGGTTAGGGCAGCCTGAGCTGCCTGATGCCACCGAGGGTGCCCGGCCTGTCAGAGGACAGTGCTGGTGTCTTCCGCGTGCCACAGCAGCACGGTGCGAGGAGGGGACGTAGCTATGGTTGGTCACTTGAGGGGTGCACAGCTGGGGGCACCTACCTCAATGGGACCCACGTCAGAGGCAGCCAGGCTGAGCTCAATATCCCTGGAAAACAAAGAGCAGCACAGGAGCTGCTGGTAACAAGCAGCCACTTTCGTTTTCCCGGAACACTGTGGCTGGGTCCTAGGCCAAGCCAGCAGCCGCCTCGGTGCCTGGGCACACCTGAGCAGGCACCTGGAGCCTTAATTCTCCCCCCAGGTGGAGCAGCAAGGGCTTGAGGCCATTTTTTGGCCCCCCGGACCCAGGCTGCAGAGCTTTCTCGGGGTCTGGCTAAAACAGAATGGGCTGTGGGATGGTGTGGGGCTGGGGCCATCACAGCAGAGCCCTTTCTGGCTGCAGGCTGTGTTTGGGGTGGTTGAACCTGTGTTTTCCCTGGCAGCGGTGCTGGTGATGTGACCAGAACAGGCAGACGTAGATGGGGTTGGCATGTGCTGCTCTTTCTAACCATTTACTGGGGTCTCTGTGTGGTCCCACCGTTTCCCTCAGCATTGAGCTGCCTCTGCCCAAACCATCAAAGCTAAGAAATTCCCCAAACCGCTTTGCCCCTCCTCTCCCTGCTGACTGGGACACAGCCCCTCCGAGGGCTCGGAGTGTAGCTGGGTTCATTACTCGATCGCTGCTGCAGAGATCTTCATCTTTGTGTCGGTGATGCCAAGGCGGAGTCCTGCAGAGGCATCCTGTGTGGGGAAAGAGATCCCGGGATCAGGGCAAGCTCCCATTTCGGCTCTCAACAACAGGATGCGATGAACCCACCACTGTGCTGCCTCCTCCACCGTGCTCCTCACGTGATGGAGGCAAACGCTGCTTGGGGCTGTGCGGCAGGTGAAGGCCAAATCAGCCGCCCGGCGGTGACTGCGACCGAGCCGGGTCTTGGAGCAAAGGGCGTTGCCCACGTGCAGCCTGGGCACGCTCGGCACGCTGGCATGGCACACTCACCACGTTGATGCTCAGGAAGCTCTGGAAAGCTGGTGCTATTGCCCCGACGTGGACGGTGAGGAAGAGCTTCAGGGCCCCTTTGCCTTCCTCCAGCACCACCTGAGGTGAGCTCCTGAACACGGTTTGCAGGACCACCGGCAGGTCCTCCTGGAAGAGCGAGCCCATCTGCCGAGGGAGAGGGGTTATTTCTGGGCACGGTGGGCAGAGGGCCAAGGGGTTCTGCCTGAGCTGGGGCCACGCCTCTCGGAGCAGCAGCAATGGCCACGAACCTGAGTGATCCTCTGTGCCAGGGTGGCGGTGGTCAGCGGGCTCTGAAAGACAAAACACAGCTTGTGATCCTCCCGACCAACACGGCCACACGGATCCTGCGGTGAGCTCTGCACCGGGTCAGATACACCCCCTAATGCATATGCTCTACTTCTCCCTTGCTCCACTCACCAGGATGGTCACGTTGAAGGCTCCAGACATTTCCAGGGCATAGAAGAGGCTGGTGTAGAAGTGCTCAGAGAAAGCCAAGGTGAGGTGGGAAGGGCTGGAGCTCGCCGACTCAGGCATGCTAAACGGCACGGGGCTGACGGGCAGGGGGATGGCCATCCCCGCCACCTGGAAAGTCGTCTGCAGGGATACAGATGAGGAGGAAAGGAGTTTGAGGTGTCTGAGGGCACATAGTGCTGGGAGGAAGTGGCTCTCAAAGCCTGGAGCTGGGCTGGAAGCACCAGAAAGCGAGGACTTACTTGCAAGGATATGGTGATTCCCTGCTCGGAGAACGTGGGTGCAGCCAGAGGCAGGTACTGGACCTGGCAACTCGGCGTGACGGGGAACTGAGCTGCAAACCGAGCAGAGGGACACTCAGAAAGAGCGGGGAGCAGGGACAGAAGTTGGGGCTGGAAAGAGTTTGGACTTCCCGAGTAAAGAGACTGGGAAGAAGGGATGGGGGGAGGGAGCAGGTCCCTGGGGAGATGATGGCAATGGAACTGCTGCTGCTGGGCTTCTACTGCAGGGTGGGATCTTGTCCCGCCTTGTGACCTGTTCCAAAATGAGCCCCAAAGCCCTTAGTCCGTAACGAGACTGAAAAGCCAAGTGCTCACTTGTCAGAGAGATCAGCCGTTCGTTCGGTGAAAGCAGCAGTTTGGAAACTTCCAGGCAAATCTATGGGAAAAGAGAGCAAAAAGAGAGGTGGCAGATGAATGGGAGGATCTGTTGCCACCAGGGGTGCCCTAAACACCTCTGATGGGGTGTCCCCATCGTCTGGCCCTGCGGCAGCCGAGACGTGGATCACGGCAGCGCTTGGTGACCACGAGGCTACTGCTCCTCGTCCCATCTCGGGGGGAGGCCTGGCAAAGTACCAGGTTGACTTGAAGTTCTTGAATTCTTATGGAACTGTCTGACTTTGTCTTCTCCTGTCTCTTGTCTTTACAAACTTTATCTTACCTTGTCGACGTTGATTTCCTTGTCCGCCTCTGAACTAGAAGACTTGCTGGATGGAAACAACAGAATGGAAGGCATCAGGCAAGAACCAGCTCAGCCAAGGGTAAGTGACTGTCTTTTATAGCCCCAAGAGGCATCCAGAGGCAGTATTGCCATTATTTCCTATCATCTATTAAGCTATGGCTACAATTCAGAATCCTAAACCACTGAAGAGTTGCATTAAAATGTTCCCGCTACCCTACTTAAAAAGATCCGCTCCCTTATGAGAGAATGAAATGCTCATAAAACGGGGGAAACGACCCTGCAAGCAGAGCAGAGTTCCTCCCAGGAAGATAAAGTTTTTGGGATAACCTTTGCAAGCTTTTAGCGAGCAGATGTTAGTCATGTCACCTTCCTGCCTGGAAACGCTTGTGCCTCACGTTCTCCTCTTGCCCCGTTACCCAGACCCCAATGGAAGGAGAACTGTGGGGTGGACCTTTCCTCAGAGCTCTGCGTCTCCTGCAGGGTGGGTTTGCAGGCAGAGGTTACCAGCTCCAGGTTCCCTTCGGGGTTCATCTCCACGTGGAGGTCGGCCACGATGGACAGTCTCATCACCTTACTGGTCGAGCTGTGCCGGGGGAGCAGAGGCTGGAGCTTGGGGGCTGCTCCTGGCCCCCCTCGCCCCAGCACCCCCAGCCCCCCCAGGCAGATGCAGGTGCCGGATGTGACCCTGTCACTCCGGCCAGGAGCTTGGGCTGCATCCAGCCCCATGGTCCGGGTACTCACGGGGCAGGGGTGATGCCAAGGTCCACATCGATGCTGAAGCGCAGCCCAGTGTCGGGGATGAGCGACAGGGACAGGTCGATGACTTTGACGGAGTTAATTTGGTTCCTGCTGGAGCAGAAATGAAGGTGTCAGGAGAGCAGCTCAGCCTGATGTGCCACCCCTGGCTGCTCCCACAGTGGATAAACCCCAGGAGTCGGTGAGATCTGCATGGACATGTCAGTGCCCCGGGGGTGGCACTAGGGATGCTGCCCTTGGACACCGAGGGATGAGCCAGGAGCTTGTTTCTAAACTACTCTGACAAACAGTTGGCTTGGTCTCCAGGAGGATTTTTGACCTCTTTGGCAAATGCCTCCTGTGATGATATTCAGAGTGGACACCAGCGTGAAGCAGTGGTATGGTGGCAAAGCAGAGCTGTGGGCTCACCTGCTGGGCCTTGGGGAGCCGAGAAACACATCTGGGTCTATCGGATCCATTAGTTCCTGCCTGAGGACTATCTCCGCGTGTGGCTTTGAAACTTCAGCAACTGTGGGAGAGAGCAGATGTTTTATGAGAGGCTCTGGAGCTTGTGGGCTGGTGCACAGACTGAAATCTGTCCCGGTCACGCTTCCACCCCTTACAGCCCCCTGTTACCAGCTGTGGGAGGGGAATGGTGGAATTGAGTCGGTTAACAGTGTTCTGGTGACAGCGTTTGGTGTTCCATCACCAGGCTGGCAGATGCTGTCACCTCCCCTCCCTGCTGACCACGTGCAAGATACAGAGTCTGGACTTACAGTAGCTCAGTCCCGATGGGGTGAGGATGCCGCCACAGTCGGGTGACCTGCTGAGGTGAGCGGGGACCAGGAGGCTCAGGAGGATGCTGAGGGTGCAGAGCTTTGCCATGCCGGTGCCTGGAGGAGGAGAGCCCCCGCAGCACCCCGGTCAGAGCGGCCAGTCCTTGGCCTGGAACCACGGACCCGCTCCCAGGTCAGGTTTGTGTCCCCATCTTGCCAGCTTTTGCGCAGCAGCCACACAAAGCACCCGTGTGGGGATTCCCAAGCACTCGCGGATGGCTCAGCCTCGCAACCCCCTGCGAGTCCACGAGCTGGAGCGGTGCCGGCAGCGACGTACCTGCCGAAGGGAGCTTCGTGGCCTACAACTGTCGTAAAGCTGATGAATAAACAGGAGCTAAAATTAACTGAGGAACAAATGGAAGTTATGGAGGAGGCTACAATCAAATGAGAAGGTGACAGTGTGATCTGCTGCTCTGAAAGGCATCGGGGATTTGTTGTAACGCTTGTAATGCTCTTGCAATATGAAGCAAACAAGTAATTCAGAAAGTTTAACCTGCAGAAAACATACATATTTATGTCGGTCTCTGCAGAAAGCCTCTTGCTGATGAGAACTGACCTGACAGCGACACACCAAGGTACAAGCAGCGTCTATATCGAGCTATTCCATTCGCAAATATATCTTTACCTGTCCTGGCCAGTCCTCCCATCCTGCCAGCTCAGCCCCTGTCTTGCCGTGGCCACCCCGAGGAGCGGTGCCCGTTTATATACACTCACTACCACGGCCGACGGGGCAGAAATTGGCAAGGAGGGCTGGAAACCCGGACCTTGGGTGGACGCTTTTGTTTTATTTGCCATTTTTATTGTGATGACAATATTATATTTTGCGATTAGAGTGGCCGCTGACCTGGTGAGGTGAAATATTGGTCCGCAGGTGCTGGGGCAGCGCGCCTTCTTGGTGGTGTGACTGAGGAGCACAAAGAAAGGTCTCGGGGCGGAGGGTGCCAAGAAATCAAACATTGTTAGAAAGCGAACGTCGGCTTCTTTGCTCTGCGGCCACGCTCTCTTCCACAGGGACAGCCACCACGGTGGGCACACCAGTGAGAAGCCGCTGTGGTTTGTGTCACTCTCCCAACTGGGCAGCTCAGACCAGAAGGGATGAGACCTGCTGAGGAAGGTGTTGGCAGTTATCATTGGCCTCCGTTTACACCGGGTCTGGGCAAGTCTATTGAAGGCAACAGGAGTGTTTCTGTTGGGTTCGGTGAGTTTTAGACCAGACAGAAGGCTAATTTATTTTTAAGATATCTCCTCTAACCTCTGGAATGGCCCACATGCAATAATTCCTTCCTCTCTTTAATCAATTCCCAGTCAAAAACCACTTGCAATATTACAACTGGTAGAAAAAAATATCGATGATGCTCACCCTCTTTGTTAGTGTCTCTACAAGCAGTGAAAGTGTTGATGCATGGGAGGCAGAGCCCCTCGCTTTACCATGCTTGGGGTCCGTCGTGTTCTCCTGGCTTCTTTTTTGGTCTTAGAGGACAGAGCAGGGACTACCTGCACGTGACAGTTAAGCGCATCCTCCGTGTTCTCACCCAGTTCTCCTTCGTGCTCCATGTTCTGACTTCCCTCCACCCCATCTTGATTTGTGATCTCAGCTTCGAGGCACAACCAGGCTTCCAGAGAGGGCTGAATTGCCCATTTTAGTCTGAATCCCTTGGCAATGGGATAAAGTGTTCAGTGCTTGTTGAAACACCTGCAGCCTGGGGAGGCAACCATTGTCCTTTGTGCATCGGTGACGTGAGTTATCGGGTGCGGGTTCCAGGTGCATCTTGACACATTCATAGCCTCTGGCTCTCGTCACTGCTGTGTTTCTTTCCTTCTCAGCGTAACAGAGAAATGACAAGAAAAGCAAAGGTTCAGCCCCATTGTGCGTTTCCACCGAAGGCAGCAGATAACAGTGCCAGGAGAAAATGTGAAGATCTCTGTCCAGCAGCCTACAGAGGGAGAGCAGGATTTACACTCTGTGCTGATGTGTGAACAGGCCAGTTAGAAACAAGAAATGCTTTTGGAAAAGTAAATCCACCAAGAACATTGCAACCTGCAGCCAAGTCCTCTGGGGACACAGGAGGTATTGTGTGGCCTCTGACATCGATAGGGACATGGACACAACCTAGAAAAGTCTTTGCAATGTAAGTCTTTGCTGTATTTCGGAACAGCAGTTGGAAGTTTAACCCTGCTACACCTTATTCCAGTGTAGGTGTTACCGGTACCTCTTCCCAAAGCAGTACTGGAAGAAGTTCTTCACTCTGAGGGTGATGAGACACTGGCACAGAATGCCCAGGGAAGCTGTGGATGCTCCATCCCTGGATGTGTTCAAGGCCAGATTGACCAGGCCTTTGAGCAACCTGGTCAAGTGGGAGGTGCCCCTGCCCATGTCAGGGGAGGTTGGAACAAGATGATGTTTAAGGTCCCTTCCAACTCAAATCGTTTTATGATTCCACGATTTATCTGTGGAACGTTATTATCATTTTTAGCAGTGCAAGGGTCTGGGGATAAGCTGCCGGGATGAGGTGTCACCGTGGGGCTTAGAGGTGGATTTTCTTCCCCTGAAGAGCTGTTCTCAACCTGATGATACTTGTGGAGGCTTAATGAGATGTCAGTTTATAGCATAATGACTGATCAAGTTACTAGCACAAAAGTGTCTTTCTGGCACTGTGTGTCCTTATCAGGAGTTATCTGTAAATCTTACACTCCTGGGAGATGAGATGTAAATCTCCTTGTCTGGGCTCGGCAGAGAGCCGCCAGTACATCACTGGGAGGGAGGTGATGACAGATTAAACCTCATGACACATTTTGTACAGAAATGAAGAGAGGAAATAAATTACTCGGTGCTACAGGATCCTGCCGGCATGCACTCCCAAAGCCGGGTGTGGTACCCGGGAGGGGATGGGTGAGGACACCGTGGTGGCTGCTACCCCAGCTCAGGTAGAGCTGATGATGTCCTTTCTTGGCATTTGCAGAAGCTCCATGAACCTTTGGGAAGCAAGAACCGTTCATCCTGCGAGCCACAGCTACGTGGGTGTCTCCAAAAGCAGTATTTCCCATCACGCGTCTCCGGTTTCTCCTCACCCCTGCTTCTGTCTGTACCATGTAATTAACCAGATCAGGTTCTTCTTTTGGAGTTTTTGTGCAAGTCCCTTCCTGGGTGTTGTGCAAGAGCTCTGGCTTCAACCTGCTGGGAACACCTGCCCGGTATCCGAGGCTGGAGGGCTTACCTGGACTTCAAATCTATGAGTGAAATTATTTGTGTTGACAGATGTCGGCAACACCCGGGGATTAGCTTCCACTGCAGCAATTACCCAGCCCTTTGCTGCTTCTGGGTTTTCTCTTTCTTGGTCAGGTTTGATATAAAGACTCTTTCTTCCCTCTCTCCAGAAGATCATCACAAACCTTAGACAGCCCCTGGGGACTCTCCGGGCAAGGTGGCAGCAGGACCCTTCCCTACAGGAGACCCATCGTGGTGAGATGCAGCAGCTCACGGCATTTCCCTCCAGTGAGAGCGAGAAGCGGGAGCCCAGGCAGGAGCCGAACGGTGGAGCTGTGTCCACAGCCTGTGGAAAGGCTTATCACACCACGGCCAACAGCCGTGAGCTCTTCTGCCACACCTATGTCCAGGGCTCAGGGTGGCCCTGGGGTCCAGTGGGCCATGTGCTCCATCAGGCAGCTCCAGCCCTTTCTCCATGGCAGGTTTTAGACATCAGGAGCTGCTCTGGTGCTTGTGGAAGAGCAAAGTTTAGGGCCCTGCTAGGGTACTGACCACAGGGTGGGTGGTACAGGATGCAGACACGTCCTGATGGGACAGATGCCTGAATTCTGGGGAGTGATTCTTGTGTTCAGGCTATGTTTTGGCTGGTGTAGCTCTCTTGTGGCTGGTGTAGCTGTGCTGGACCTGCACAGAGCCCTGCTTACTTTCCTTTAGCTTGAGGACAGCATTTGGTTTGGGATCCATCTCCAGCTCACTGTCTGTTGAAGCCCACACGCTCCTGTGAGCCCCTGGAGCTCTGTGAGCAGCCAGCTCAGAAGATGTCAAGAGTTTGGTGCTTTCTATTCCTGGGCATTCGGCTGGCATGGTCAGGAGGAGCTGCTGGCCCAGGAGCCATCATCAGGATTGGCCTTGGAACGATTGACCATGGTAAGCGCTCAGCCATGCGTGTGGACATGGCTCTGACCGTCCGTGCAGACGAGCGAGCAGCAGCTCATCAGCTCCAGCACACCAAGGGAGCCACCTTTGGCTGCATCCCTGAGCTGCTGAGTCACACCAACTACAGGATCCGTGTCCATCGGGTCTGGGCGCTGTGTGGGATGCTGCAGGGAGGACCCTGCGGCCGTGACACCCCAATGTGGGCACCTGGGTGGTCTCCTTGGTGTGTGGTGTGTTAAGGTGGGAACCTGAATGTGTCCTCATGTCTCAACGTGTGCAGCAAGAGCCCACCGGGCTCCAGCCGTTACCCAGGGACAGCAGAGTTTGCTGGTAACCCCAATTTGCAGCACGTGAAGTGTCCTGATGGCGCCTGCGTGTGCTGGGATGGGAATCTGCTAATAATGATGTTTTACAAGGTGCGGTGGAGGGTGCTGAGTCCCCTCAGCCCCCGGCACAGGCTCCTCCTTAGGGGTTTTGTGCTAAACTCTTCGTCTGGTACAAATCTTCCAGCAATCTCCAGAGCCCTGAGCGAGAGTGATGTTCTGCAGAAAATGGCAGAGGAAGCTGCAAAAAAACCAGCCCAACGCCAAACCCTTCGAAAGCATCTCGGGGTGAGTGATGATCAGTGGCGGTTCCACCGCCAGCCTGGACCTGGGAATGAGAAAATAAAAGCAGAAGGTTGGGAAGTGTCAGCCCGGAGGCAGAAACGAATCACTCCCCGCTAACAAGTGTGATATTAAAGCCGGTGATTTTCTGCATGGTTGTGTCCACAAATACATAGAGAAACTATAACTTAAAGGCAACAAAGCGCGTCGGCTCCTGCTTCAGCGCCGCCGGGGACTGCGGCAGCGGCTCTGCGGTGCCGGGCAGGGGGTTGCTCTCAAGGCTCAGGATGTCCAGCTCTTGTCAGTGATATCTTGAGGGAACCCAAGAAATTCTGGGGGTCAGAGCCACCCTGCACCCCACAGATCTGTGCTGGGTGAAAGCACAGGGACATATTAAACACTAAAACGTTTTGTTTTTTCCCCATTTTTTTTCCCAGATTAAATGGTGCAATCTTTTTGTTGGGAAGAAATGTGTTTCTAAGTTCAAAAGTGGTTTTAGATGCAAAGTTTAAACCTGAAACAGAAGAATAAAGATGGTGATGGCAACATCAGCGGTAAGTGACTTTGATGTGTGCAGCCCAACTTGGCTGCTCTGTGGGAGTCTCTTTCCCAGCTTTTTTTTTATGTTGTTTTTTTTGTTTTCCCAGGCTGAAAGTGAAAGATCTCCATCCCCCAGTGATCTCACTGGTGCTCTCGCCGGGCTCAGGGCTCATCATGGCTGTCTTAGTCCAAATGACCATCACCAGGAGACGGTGAGTGGGAGCCAGTGCCCACGGGGAAGAGCTGCTGGGGGGGCTGGCTGGTTCCTGGGGGTTTGTCCTGCGGTGACCGAGCTTTGTTCTCAGCAGCTTTATGGGAGGAAACACGGACACGGTGCTGGCCACAAACCTGCCAGCCGGCAGCTGGCTGTGGCAGGACTCCGTGGGCAGCCCCACCTTCAGCTCTAGGAGCTGCTGTCAGCATCGAAACCAACCTCCGCAGCAGGTGAGCCCCAAAGGACAACCCCGAAGGTTTGACGATGTCAGTAGTTCCTGGGAGATGGGCAAGGGCACTGATGGATTTTTCAGTCCCCAGGGTTGGGTTTCTACAGAGCACAAATACTTCTACTGTTCATTTTTTTACCACTGAGAGAAGCAAAATGTTTTATGGACAAATCTGGGGCAGCTCTATTTGTGTTGTTCTGTGAAATGTTCACCTTTGGCATCAATCCTCATGTAAGTGCTGCGCTCCTGGGATGTCAGAGCTTCTCTCAGGCATGGAAACCTTTAGCTTAGTTTAAAGCCAGAAGATGGCATGCTTGAGAAAAGGTTTGTAAAGAGAAAACATCTTTTGTTAGACATCAGGCGTCCTTTGGCCTAATCCATTCCAGATAGGTTCTTTTAGCACTTGAGTTCCTTACGTTTTGATCTTTAGTAATTAATTCTTGTTCTGTGCATGACGCCGTGCCAGCTGATGTGCTTCTCTGCCCAGCACGCTGCCCAAAGGCACAAGCAAGTTTCTGAACAACACCCTTCAGAAAGTGCTGCCATGTCTGCTAAGTCTTGGCCTCCTCCCATACTTGTTTCCTGGAGATCAGCTCCTCCTCCCCGCTGCCCTCCTCCTCATTGCAACATAACACATTTCATAGTTTTGCCCCAAAAAGGAACTTTGCAGGCTGTGAGAGGAGCATTTTGAGCAGTTACTGGTTTCACGCGGCCAATGCCATCTCTTGCTTCTCTGCCACCAAAGAGACGCCGTTACCCAGCTCCTCCTGTCTGCAAACCTCCTGAGTGCTGAGCTCCCTGTTCTGCAGGAGTCCTTCAACCTGAACATCAGCAACAGCATGGTGGGTGGTTTGGCCTTGAGATTTTTTCCTCAAGAGACCACTAAAGACCACAAAAAGTTTATTAAGTCCCTGCCCCATGACACTCTCGACAGGTTCTCAGGCTTCCCCCGCTGATGACCACGATGCTTGGAGCCCTCATCCCCGAGGTGGGTGGACTTGGTTTGATCCTGCTGGTCTGTGGGTTGTCTCAGACTACCTACGGGAGCAGATAAAGCAGCTCTTCATTCACATTTCATACTGGGAACCTTCCCCAAAGATCAAACAGCTGCTCTCTTTATTTTAATAGTAAAACTTTTATTAATAAAATTATTTAAGGGACAGGGTACTGAGCAGTATGGACCAGCTTAATTGACTCTCATTGACTTTGGTGAACATCACCAAGGTTCAGCACATACCAGGATAATCCCTGTAGCAGGGCACTGGGAAGGGAAGGAAAGGGGAGGGAAGGTCACCCCTTTGCTTTGACTCCACAGATTTCCAGGCTGCTGCCTCCATTGCAGCTGGTGGCAATTGAGATGCGAGAAACAAGAGCGCCAATGGTGACCATAACACCAGACAAAAGCTTTGTGCAGCTCTTCAGCGCTGCTGAGTTTTGGGTTTCCCCCCTCAGATTCTGCTCCCAAATCCTTCTTCATCCTGGATGTTGTGAGTTGAAGACTTTTGCCGTCAGCAAGGACTGAACTTGGCCCTGCCCCGAGATAACCCGCACCGACACCGGAGCCAGAGATGGGGGACAATGGACAGGGATGTCTGTGGGGAGGATGCCTGGCCGGGTCCTGTGGGGCTGGAGCGGTCAGTGGGGACCAGGATCCTTGGCGGGAACTGCCTTTCCCTGTCCTCTGGCAGCACAGCAGCCTGGACGTGCAGTTTGTCTTTGCAGAAGAGAAGCTGCAGCTCCCCCTCGCTCTGCAAAGGTGAGGCGGCTGCAGGTCCCCAGTGCCAGCACTGGGCCCTGGGCCCTGGGCTGCTGGGAAGGCCACAAGCTGCATCTCACCCCTGCTGAAGGACCTGTGCTGTCTCTGTGTGATGCTTTTATGGTTTATCCTAACAGTTGTTTAAAAATAGATGAAGGTCGGTATGAACCTATTCCAGCTGACCTAAAAGCTATTTGGGTTTTTTGCTCTTTTAAATTTGAAGACCTGAAGCTGGTTTGGGATGGAGAAGATGCTCTGGGTGGGAAGCAGCCCCTCCCAGGAGGGGGGCTGGTGAAGCCACGGCACCTCGTGTGCCAGAGGGGGATTTGCAGGAGATCTGGGCAAGGCGTTTGCTGAGGGGCAGGGGGCAGCTGGCCGGGGGCTGCAGGAGGCGAGTGACACCGTGTCCTTCCTCTCCCTGCAGCCTGTCGAGGGTGGACTTGGCTGCTTCCTCCCTGGGGACGTTTGAGGTGAGTTGTGTGGGCCGTGCCACACCTGGGGCTGGGGTTGCCGCTGGGAATCTCCGTGCTGGTGGTTTGTGTAACGAGGTACCAGGAATTGGCTCCTGACAGCCCTGTCCTGCTGCTTCCATCACGAATAACAGATTTGTCAAAAGAAAACCCTTCAGCAAATGCTGAAAATCAAAATGTTATTTCAAGGACTAACGTCTCGAAAGCCTTTGCCCACTGGCACAAGAGCTCTGGAGGGGGTCCCTGCTTGTTCATTCCCATTCTGCTCAGGGAGGGACCTTTGCAGTTTTCCTGCGGTGGGGGAATGGGCTGGATGGGTTGTTGGGGTGAGCCTGGCGGCCCTGATGAACAGTTGACACCACGTCTCTGTGTTTCAGGAGCTGCCACTGAAAGGCATTTTGGCAGATATTATCCATGTGGCTTATGTGCCTTCGATCAACAGTAAGCACGGCTGCGGCTTCGCTGTCTGCGCAGAGGAAATGGGTCTCGTTTCTTTCCCTGTAGCCTGTCGATGTATTTTTTTTTTTTTTGGCAATGGTGTTGCCTGGCTGACCGTGATGCTTTTCCTGCCTTCAGGGCTGTGAGTGACTGTGCCAGGAAAATCATGAGCTGGTCGTTTTCCCACTGTGGGGTTTGTAGCGGGAGCTGGAGAAGGGCAATGCCCCTGGCCAGAGCTTCTTCAGAGGCAGCAGAGATCTGCCCGCAGGGAACAGACGCTCTGCAAAGGGATGGAGGCTTCTCCTCTGGAGCCTCTTTGAATGTTGTTTCTGTCCTCAAAATCAAAACCACTTACCGTGAACTACTGGGAGCAGTTTTCATAAGTCTCCAAAAATCGACAAGTCCCTCTTTACCACTCCTCAAACCAGCCAAAGTGTCAGCGAAAATCCCTCACCCTGGAACATGGATTTATCTGCTTAACTCGTATGGCAACGTGCCAAAAGAAGGAATTTTATTCGGGATAAAATACACAAATCCAGGAATTCCCACCTTGTTTGTTAATTTTCCTTCTGAGCTTTCCCCAAGCTCTCACCAGACCTTTGGCAGACAGGGAAGCACCGGTGATACCGGCAGCACCCGACGCAGCCAGACTACCTCTGACAGCATCTCGGCCTCGTTCCAGGGGAGCTGCGCAGAGCGTTCCCTCTGCCAGACCTGCTGGGCATCACCTACCGGTGGGCAAACATCAGTGGGTTCCAGGTAGGCACCAAGAGGCCCCTCACGCGGTGCTTTTGCTCTCTCATTCCCGGAGTTCGTGCCCTTAGTCTGTCACATTTGAGCATGGAAGTAGCTGCTAAATCCTGCCCGTGTGCTTTTTATTTTCAGAGCTGCAGAGTGCTCTGGTGCTGGACATGCCCTTTGCAGAGACCTGAGGTATGGCTGCAACTCATCCCCGCTGTGAAGACCTAGCGGGACCAGGTGGGAGAAGGAGTAGCAAGGCTGCTGGGGTTCCTGGGGTGTTTCTTCCTCTTTCCTTGACTTTTCAGGAGTTTAGCTCCCCAAGCTGAGATAAAAAGACTCCACCGCCCCATGAGGAAACTCTGACTGGCCACACACAGCCAGCTGGGCATTCGTGGGCAGAGCTCGTGTTTTGTGAAAGACTGGGCCTGAGATAAATCATGTTTTCAACAGAAAGAGCCCGAAATGTGCATGAGCAGCCTGGGCTGGCATCGGGTGCAGCACCCACAGCTCCTGCTTCTGGGGCAGGGGTGGGGGGGCGAGAGGAGGGGAGAGTGTCTGCAGCTGAGAGTGGGGATGAGGACTACTCAGAATGAGGGAGAGACGGGTGTTTAGACATCTCCGTGTGTTTTTTAATATTTCAGAAGTGTCCAGCACCGCGGTTTAGCAGCTGCATTGCAGATATTGATCCCAAGCGCACGATTCACTGATTGCCGGATAATTACCTGTCATTAGTAAGTCAATAAACAGCTTCGATCCTGCTTTCATCGAGCCGATGTGATTTGGATGTTTTTTTTCCTGCTGATAGGTAGCTGGTGCAGAATGCGGGATATCTTTGAAAAGATCATTGCGTTTTTAAGAAATTGCCCCCAAGACGCTCTCGCTGCGAGGCAGGCTCGCAGGACTCCGTTTGTTTTCTCGTGAGCACTGCCAGACCCAGTAGGAATTTGTTCTGCGACGCTTGTAAGGAATTGTCCTCCTCAGGAGCCCTGAGCAATGAGGGAAGCAGCCGTAAAACCAACTCCCCAGGAGGACTGGTGTTTATGGTGCCTTTTCTCCTCATTCCACTACAAACATTGCCAGTGCCAAGAACAGTTTTTTAAAGAGATTTTCCTTGTTGTTCTTGCATTAGCTAATAGACAATTGAACAGTTTGAGTCAGAATTCCCTTAATAAGAACAAAAAATGAATGAAAATATCTGTCTGCAGCCCTCCTGGAGACATCAAGGCTGGAAAGCTCAGTGGGTGGTGCCTAGTTAGTTTTTCGTGGAACACTTCAGCACACTGTCAAGCTTTACTACCCCCGGGCTCATACGTGATGTCCAGGGGCACTCGGTTGGAGTGCAGCTTTTGGATGGGTGCAGGCTCCAGTGTTGTCCCTGGAGCTGTACACAGGTCCTGGCAGCCCTGATCCCCCCAGTAGTGGGGGACATGCCAGTTTCTCACAGTTAATGGTCCCAGAGGATTGACAGCGCAAACCAAGACTGCTCTGGCTCAGGGATCCCCCCAAAGATGGTTTCCTCGAGCAGAAGGGGCATGTCTGGATGATGGCATCAAAGGGAGAGCAGAGCAGAACCGTCTCGGTTTCCAGCCAGGGCTGACGTCTGTCACTCTGCCTGCCCTGGCCAGAGCCCACTGCCCTTTTCTGATGTCAAGAGCCCAAATGCTTCTCAGGGGTACGTTCGTGTCACTACCTGCTCTGACGCCTTGGTTCCCACGTGATCCGAGCATTGAAGCAGCGCCTGCTCGCACCAATCCTATTGTTCCCCCTTTGACCAGGTCCGTTCCGATTTACTCTGCGTTTCTGTCCTCACGTGGTGATTTGGCTTCATGTTCTCGGGGCTTTGAATGTCGTTTTAGCGCGACCTGGACATCAGAGTGTCATTCTCTTTATGGGAATCTGCTTTGGTTTATCCCAAATATTTAATTGTCAGAGACCTCTGCATTCAGCAGCAGCTGGGGAGAGGCCAAGTTGCTGTCATGCCTGAAAGGTCACTGCTCAGAAGCTATTCTCTGCGCTGCCAAAGGGCCCCTTTGCTGAGTGCTGCCCATTATCAGGTCGGTCTTTACGGCAATTCGGGTTTCGGGTGGTGATTGCCCAAAGTATGAAGTGATTCATGGGGATGATAACATAACACCCTCTTGTTAACATGCTCTCCCACCTTATCAAATGTCATGATCTAGCGGTGACAGCGCAGCTTTGTGCTCCCCAGTGCCTCCCCGATCAGGTTGCAAGGACAGTGACAACTCCCTAAGTACTTTGGCACCTTGGCCACCCCTTCCTTGGCCTTTAGCAAAGACACTTTTTTTAAAGACAGGATTAACGTGTGACAAAAGCTGGCTAATCTGCTGGAAATACTCATTTCCAAGTTTGCAGAAAATATTAGCTCTGTGCAAGTATTTTGCTGGACTATTATTCTTCAGAGGTGGGGAGCAGCCCATCTGCCCCTGTCCTGAAGCACATCAGGGGAGTGAAGAGTTCATGGCTGCCCGCTTGGCCAGCTCGTCCTCCCCTCCTATCTCTCCAGCACGGATCGCCCTTGCTGTGTACGTCGGGATGTGATCCCACGCAGGGACCACATTCGGTCTGTGGCTCACAGACGAGGCTTTGCTTTTTCCTGCCCCCAAGAGCCTGAGGCAACAACTCCGTGTGTCCTTGTGGTGCTGGTGATGGGAACCAGGATGGGGCAAAGGAGGAAAACCAGCCTGGTTCTGGGTGTGTGTGACGTGTTGGCTCGGCAGAAATTTGTCTCCCTTTCTCCTGCCTGTAGCAGTAAATTATCCAGTAGTAGATGAGCTGTAATGAACCAGTGGGACACAGTATTTCTGCATGCAAAATACCTGGCCAGAAATCTGAGAGGGTGAGGGCCTGGATGGAGCTGACCTTGGGCTGCTTTGTGGCTGTTCCTCTCCTGCAGAACATTTGTTGTGCAGGGTGCTGGGGGCAGGGAGGCGACTTCTCCTGATATGCCCACATTGGGATCAACAATCCCTCCAGGACCTCAAAATGACACATTTTGCAGTCAAAACCTCCATTTTATTTGGAAAAAAAAAAAAAAAAGAAGTGTTTTATCAGGTCACGACTTTTCAGCCATGCCCTCATCCTGACACGAGAGAAAGCCCCAAGGGATGATGCACTGAACCAGGCAGCGTTGTGCAGACTGGTGCCCGGAGCAGCTGAGCCTGCCCTTGCCCCTGGCCCTACAGGTCATTGCTCAATGATTTACCCAACTCCCAACATCTCTAGGGAAATATTTGCGGTGGAAGTCACCAGAAACCTACATTGTTTGTTTGTTTTGCTCCCCACCAATTGTTGTGGATGTCATCAGTGACATCACTTGCCTCTTTCCTACTGTAAAGCTTCTATATATGAGGATGTTTGATGCAGGTCATCTTCAGAAGACAAGGACATCAGCTGGAGAGCCTCACACTTGAGAGCTTGGTCAGGTAAGAGCAAACTTAGCCTCAAAAAATGTGCTCTGAGCTTCTGCTTCTGCAACCCTGAGTGGTTCCTAAAGAACCCTTAACGTGCGTCTAGGAGCATTGGCTTTTTAACAATAATTGTTTTTTCGTCTGAATTCTGCTCTGACAAGTAAAACGTGCCGTGGCTTTCACGACGAGTTTCTCCAGCACAGCCGTGCATGTCCGTGGTGTTTGCAATCCTTGAAGAACAAATGGTATTTCATGGGTTTCATAATCAATTATCACTGAAATTATTTTTGTATAACCCTGTTACCTGAGACAGATTTTCAGCTGAGGTGCATTAAACCTCTCACGCTTGTTTAGATCCCTTTTTTTTGTCTATTATTCACATTTAAATAGATTTAGGGCAGTGAAAAAAAAGCTACTTCAAGTTGTAGGTTCACAGAAATATTCGATGACTGAAACTTCAAAAATAATTTTTCTCTTTCTAAGCAAAAGGTGTTTTTCTACAGAGGGAAGCCTGAGATGTTGGATTTCTGTGCAGAGATCATGACATTCATCCCAGGAGATGCTCTCCTTGCCAGATATGTTGGTGCAGTTGTCTTCTGTAGGTGTCTTTGTTTTTCTTCCTGTGACTGGAGATGATCGTGCTGCCAGAAATGTCCTGTCTTCCCATCATGTGGGACACGGGATCTTGTTTAACAGAGAAATTCCCAACCAGAACAGACATGCCCCAGATCATCCAGATCCATCACCACCAGTGCTCACTGGTGCTGAGGGACTAGAGTAGGAACAACCCAACGGCCGTTTGCTTTTCACTTCTTTGCTGTGATGGTTGGTCTTTGGAGCAACTGTGGTTGAAGTTCTGGTTTCTCCTGCAGGAAAGTGCCCTCAGGAGCTTTACTGTGCCCACCAGTGTAACGAGGAGGTGGGAGAGACGTCAACAGCTTCCTCTCTGATTTCGTCTTCCCTGAAGGGCACTCCTCCTTTCTCTTTCCTCCATCCTCCTCTCTCCTGCCTCCAAGGGCTGTGCTCGCTGTCCCAGCACTGAGCTCGCGTCACTCACTCTCCACAGTTACCGGGACCCAAGATGGAAACGTTCTGGGCTGTGTTCCTCCTTTGCAGTCTGATGGCCCCTTCACGAGGAGGAGCTGCCAAAGTGGTTGTAGATGGTAAGTACATGGCAGAGATGGGACTCATCTTGTTTTAGAGACCAGTTCTGCTCTTTCTGTTTCTTGACCATGCTCAGAAAATCAGAAGCTGGTCCAGATCTGTACAGCAGCAGTGACAATGCTGGTAATTTGGACATGGCACTTTAGATACCTTACAGTGGCTGGTGCCACCACCCCTATGGTATAAAGAAAGAAGTGGAGGGACGGTGGCAGGTCAGGAGCAGCCAGGCTGACAAGGCAGTGTGCTGAGGCGACACAGCTCACAGGGACCACTCATCCTTTTTTTCAGATGTTAAACATTCAGCAGCCAAACGTGACCTCCAGAAGACTCAAGATCTTGGTGGCAAGCTGCTTGGCAGCCTCCTCGGCAAAGACGGTGCCGTTGGCAGCCTCCTCGGCAAAGACGGTGCCGTTGGCAGCCTCCTCGGCAAAGACGGTGCCGTTGGCAGCCTCCTCGGCAAAGACAGTGTTGTTGGTGGTCTCCTCAGCAAAGACGGTGTCATTGGTGGTCTCCTCGACAGAGATGGTGTCATTGGTGGTCTCCTTGGAAAAGATGGTGTCCTTGATGGTCTCCTCGGCAAAGATGGTCTTATTGATGGTCTCCTTGGCAAAGATGGTCTCATTGATAGTCTCCTTGATGCTGTCCTTGAACTTCTCATTGGCAAAGGTGGTCTCCTTGGAAAAAATGGTCTTGTTGGCAGTCTTCTTGGTGGAAATGATGAAGATGTCACAGGGTGAGTGAGAGTGGGAGATGACTGTACCTGAGCAGCCCTTAGTGTATCTGGGCAGAGAAGACCCCGAGACTGTGGCTCTGTAATCGCCTCAGCGTTGGGGACTGAGGGAACGAGGCACCTGCTGTACGAATGTGCCACTGACTTGTCGCCTTCTCCTTCTTTCAACCATCCAGGCTGAAAATTGTCAACAACACCCTCCCCAAGATAAATCTGCGCTCCCTGCCAGGCTTTGGGCACCAGGTGGGCTTCAACAGCCAGCTGCTGGTCGAGAGCACCAGGTATGATATGTTGGTCAGGGACATGGCTCGGGGGTCACCATCTCTCTGGAAAGTAGAAATGGCCAGCCAAAGTCCTGAGCCACGTTGTGTTGCCCCCCTGCAGTGAACCGGGCAAGGACCGCTGCGTACAGGTGGAAGCAGATGTGGACATGCTGGTCCAGGACAAGTGGGTGGCTCCTCAGAACGATAAGGACTGTGAGACTGTTGAAATAAATGTCCATGTGAGGTGGGTATCCATGTGAGGTGGGTATCGGTGTGAGCAGGGTGTTCATGGCCACACGTGGCCCAGTGGTGGTGGGCACTCTTGGTGCTCTTGGCCATCGAAGGCAGCCTCAGAGGCTGAACTACCCAGCTGTGGCCTCAGAGGGGAACTACTGCCCTTTCTTTTAAAATATGGGCAAAAAAAAAGGGTATTTCTGGCTTGTGCTGGGGACCAAGCACTAGGCTGGGCTCAGAGGGCTGGGGTCTGGTAACATTTTGGCATTGAACATGGCCCTGGGCAGCACAAAATAGGCCCTGTATTTTTCTTCTGCAAAGTACTTTTATTTTCCAGCCATTAATCAACATCACTTTTTTTATTTCTACTTTCCTATCGCCCAGACCCAAAGTGCCACTTCTGGATCAGCCTTTAAAAAACCTCCTCGGTGATGCCCTGCGCGGGCTGGTAAGTGTGCAAAGAGCTCTTCACGTGAGCCGTGGGCACGGCGGTGGATGGGCAGGGCGGGCAGGGCTGCGGACGCGGCTGTTTGCACAGCTGTGGGCTCAACCGGGACAATCGGTCACCTTGTCCTCCCACCGGCACCTCGCCTGCTCCATCACCTGCACCACGATCCGCTGGCAAATGGGTTTCTGGGGCACATGTGGGTTTAGCAGTCACAGGGAGCAAATCTTGCCCAGGATGTAAAACCCACCCTGGCTTAGAGGGGTTGTCCAGGCTGCCCAGGGCAGGGCTGGAGTCCCCCTGCTCCCTGGAGGGGTTTCCAAGGCGTGGAGCTGTGGTGCTGAGGGACAGGGCTCAGTGGTGCCCTGGCAGGGCTGGGGCAGCGCTGAGACTCCAGGAGCTGAAAGGGCTCTCCCAACACAAAGGGCTCCGTGGTTCTCTGATGCTGAGCATGGCAGTGACGAGCATCCTACCAAACCCTGCCCAGCAGTGGTTCCTGCCCACACGGGGCACCGCCAGCAGAGCCAGTTTTTTGCTGGTCGTGTTAATGCAGCTGCTGGTGCTGCGGGTCCCGGCGCTCTGACCTCCCTCTGCCTCCCCAGGGCTGTGACATCATCAACACCAGGCTCGGGGTGCTGAGCTCGCTGCTCAACTCCAGGACACGTAAGTGCCGGCTCCCTCCTCCTCCTCCCCCGCTCCTGAGCGACCACCTGCACTTTGGATTGTTTGGGTATTTTTAACATCGAATAAACACAAATATTTTGACAACTTCTTACAAACACAACTCTCGGCCGAGCACAACATTCAGTTTCCCTCAGCCCAGCCCAGCAGCCACCACCAGCCCTTCCTGCAGGAAGCCCCTTCAGGAGCTCTTGCTTTTAGAAACAACAATTTTGCAGCAAAACGGTGTTTTCTGGAGGCTTGTCCTGCTGTGAGCAGGAGCTGCTGTTGGCTCCTATATCTCTTGGGATCACGGGATTTGGGAGCATCCTCCTCTCACGGCAGTTTTCAAGTTGTCTTCCCCGTGTCCCACAGCCGCGCTCCCGCTCGGGGCTCTGGGAGATCTGCCGCCCTTCTCCATCATCAACAGCGATGCCGTCCAGATGGATCTGAAGGTAAGTGCCACCGCTTTCCTCAGCCCCAGAACCTCTGGCTTGGGAAGTTTGGGTCGTTCATCATTTGTCAAAGGCTCTTCTTCCAGCTGTCTTCAGGAAAACATTTGCTGGAAGGTGCTGGTGAGTGTGGTCCGGCCACATCCGCACTAACGCCACCGCTGAACCTCTGTCTTTTTATTGACTTGCTAATCCTGGAGGGCAGCATGAGCCAGATTGGCTTGATACTGCTTAATTAAGCATAATTGCAGCACTCTGACAGTGGTTAATCAGAAAAGGAGCAGTGGTCACCCTCCACAGGCAGGTTCTGTTGATAAGGGGCTTGTAAAAGATCGATGTGTAACTGGCAGGGACCACAATCAGGCCACAAATCTTGGCGCTGTGTCCTTCTGCTCAGCAGACGTGACGCGGTGTGGAAGGGGAAGCTGTGCCAGACGCGCCGTTGCCCAGGCTAGGACAGCCTGAAGCAGCCGTGGGTTTATTAATGCGTTGAGGAATCCCCTGTGAGCCTCTCCATGAGCTCCATGGCCAGGCAGAGTACAGCTCTCCGAGCCCTGCCGATGTTCTTCTCCTGCTCTGTCTCCCTGCAGCTCCCTGTTGGGGACACTGATGGCAGTGTGGTGGCCTCCACGCAGGGACCGTCGCTCACCGCCACCCTGATGCTGGTCACCGGCCGCCCGCCACGGCTCAGCCTCTCCCAGCGCACCCTCAGCACCCTGCTGGAGCCGGTCCAGGGGCAGGGAGCCTTCAACCTCAGCATCACCAACTCGATGGTGGGTCATGATGCTCCTGGGTTGGGTCAGGGTCCTGGTTGTTCTTGGGTGACCCAAGAGGGCTGGCCACCAAGGTGCTTGTGTTTGGTTTGGGGTCCAGCTGAGCCCAGCGTGAGCTTTGCACAAACCCTCTCGGTGCTGTTCCCGCAGGTGCCAAATAGCCTCTGGCTGTCCACGGCCGCCCTTCTCCCGCTGCTCCCCCAGGTCAGCCACCTCCTTCGCGCACATCGGTCTCCCACCCCAGCCACGGAAATCCCCCCTTGCCCTGACCTCCTCCTGCCCCACACAGCTTGCCAGGATCCTCCCCGGCTCTCTGCCATTGGAGCTGCGCGTGTGGGTGGCCAACGAGCCCGTGGTGGCCGTGAGAGACAGAAAAGCCACCGTCACCCTCAAAGCCTCCGTCGATGTCGTCAGCCCTGCCCTGCAGTCCTCCCAGAGGCCCCTCTTCTCCCTCGACACGGTGAGTGGGTTCCTTGAGGATGAGGCCTCCAGAACAGGGTGAAGAGTGAGTCTGGCTGTTACCCAGGACCCCCTCAGCCATGTAACACTTGGGCTTCAGGATTCACCACATCTCCAGAACAGCCCCAGCCCTATCAGAGGGCTCATAACCAAGCGCAAGCAAAATGTTTAAGGAATAACACAAAACCAAGGCAAGAAGGGTGAGCCCTAGGGAGAGGGTTACATGATGCCATCCGTCAGAAACACATGATTTCCAGGCGCAGACAGGAGGTTTTTTTCTCGGAATGTGTCATTTACACCCACTCTGGGTTTTCTTTTCACTCGTGGGAGCTACGCAGGGAAATAACCTCATTTCTTACGTTGTTCCAATTTCAGGACATCGTTCTGAACATCATCCCATCGGTCTCCGAGGGCAGGCTGCGAACCTCCCTGGCTCTTGACAGGTAGTTCTGAGCCCTGCAAGGTGGAGGGGCTCAGCCTGGGGGTGCTCCCAGGAGCCTGATAAATGGGGCTGGTGTCAGCGATCAGGGAGCACAATGTAGATGTGGTAGAGACACAAAGGGCTGCCAGAGCCTTCCTGCTTTCTCCCAGCCCCAGCCTCAGGCCAAGGGCATGTCTGAAGTGACGAGAGAGTCGAAAAAAGTCACCCTGTTTTCATAATTGTTGTATCTTTATGTGAGTGAGAGAAATTCCAGACCAAGAAAGGGTCTGAGCAGCATTCAGAAAGATGGAGGAGAGCTGCACTCGCTGCACCCCAGCATTTTAGTAGGGCCTGTTGGGACAGGACAAGGCGGGATGGGTTGAAACTAAAAGAGGGAAATTTAGACTGGAGAGAAGGGAGAAATTGTTGGTGCTGAGGGTGGTGAGAGCCTGGCCCAGGTTGCCCCAAGAGGTGGTGGCTGCCCCATCCCTGGCACCATTGCAGGGGAGGTTGGATGGGGCTCTGAGCAACCTGCTCTAGTTGCAGATGTCCCTGCTCCCTGCAGGGGGGTTGGACCAGGTGACCTTGAAAGGTCCCTTCAACACAAAGCCCTCTATATTTCTGTGACTTTGCCTTGTTTTTATCTTTTGCAGCATCAACCTGACCCGAGCCCCGCTGAGACTGGACGCTCTCAGTGTAAGTGACTGAAGCGGGGCAGTGAGCAGTGTGGTGGCCAGAGGCTGAGGGTGGGGGGAGGAGAACCAAAATGCCAGTTCTTCTTCAGTCTTCACATTTCTTCTCTTGGCAGAGGCCGGTTGTCGCCTGCCCTGTTGCTCCCCTGTGCTCTGTAGCAGTGACACTTGGATGTATATGTTCAGTTTCTGGCAGTGCACCAGGGATGCTGGGAAGGGGGGAGGAATAATCAAGAAGAAATTACCCAAAGAATGTGCTCCTGTGTATCCTCACCCCTCACACAGTCCTGGAAGTGTTTCACTGAAAGGAGCTGCCCAGCACTTGTGCCTCATAGCTCTGAGCATCCTGCAGTGACAGAAAGGACCCGATAACCCCTGACATCGCTATTTTCACTGCTCTCTTCTTCAGATGCTGACACATGTCCTCTTCCTCCCCCCCTCAGGTCTCCCCACTTGCAGGATGGCTCAAGCAAGTCCTCAAAGCTGCGTTCGTTCCTGCTGTTAATGGTATGGCCGGCTCTGGGGCTCCTCTTCTCTCAATTTCAGCCAGATTTGGGGCTCTCTCCCTTCTCTCGCTGCCTGCATTTGGGGTTGCCCCTCCCCCATGACAAGATGCTTTCACTTGCTTTTGCAGATGCCATGCAGGTGTCGGTCCCTCTGCCCAATGTTCTCATCAACAGCCTTGGGAACGCCCAGGTTGACATCACTGATGTAAGAATCACATTTCCCACCGCATCGCCTTCCCAGAGAGCTGGGGGATGAGCCCCACACTGCCCCTGCCATCTCCCAGGGCTGCTCCTGAGTCCCAGGAGGTCCCTCTGCCAGCATGGACCCATAGGGAAACCTCACCTGGCATACAGAGAAAAGCCAGTGGAAGTCTGAATGAGAAAATTGAATAGTTTTTGTGCTGCTTCTTCCAGGCAGGTGACTTTCCCGACCAGACCCCTCTAACAGACTTCTGCTCAGGAGGACCCTGGATCCAGGTCCCTATCTGAGGCCGGCAATGTGCCATGAGCCCCAGCGCCTTGCTCATCTCTGCTCTCTCCATCTTCATTTTCCCTCAAGCACTGCCCCGTGTTGTCGCTGTGGCCCAAGGGGGACAGGTGACCGTCTCTGGTCGGCCGGTCCTGACATAGCCTGGCATTGGTGTGAGGAAAGCTGCTCAGCTGGTGGATGTTGGGGAGGTTTCTGTGGCCATGTTTCACATCCGTAGTCAGGAAGCTGAGCTCTTTTCTAGGTATAAAGATTGCTCTAGTATTGCTCTTTCAATAAAATCTTTCACTGCCTCGGTATTTCTCTCTCTGGATGTTTATTTGACACGAGTTTCTGGCTGCCAGCCTCCATCTGTCCGCACCATGCAGCCCACGGCCGGGCAGTGCCACACCTAGAGAAGGCTGTGCCTGCAGCCAACACACCAGGACTTTACAGAAAGTGTTTTTCCAGCTTCAAGTGCAAGGTGTGAAGCAGCAGCTTGCACAGGACCTGGGGTTGGTGCCCGTGGGTACCCTGCTGCCGCCCAGCTTGGTGCCACTCATGCTGGGCTGACGGGGGCAGAGGAGATGCTCATATTGCAGCCACAGTGCAGATTTGGCACAGCTCTTACTGACAGTGCCCACTTCTTTGGATCCCTTGTCGCTGCCGCGGTCGGGGGAGCGGCTCCTTGCTTGTTGTGCAAGGCTCTGCAGGAGCCAGGCCCAGATAAACCCAGCTCACACCTCACACTTTGTCGAGGAGCATAATATCCCCTTGTTGTGTAAGATGCAACAGGTTCTTGGCAACTCATTTTATCCCACGAAGGTATTAGGTGTTGAGGACACCAGGACAAAAGCGCCCTTATGGTCTGGAGCTGAGGTGGAGCAGGTCCCATCGTCTAGGGACTTTCCTGAAGGTGCAGAAACATCGTCTGTTGGGAATAGGCCGGTGTCTGTGGGATGGGGGGGGGATGATGCTCAGGAACCACTTCTTGAGTGGAGCCCTAAAGGAGATAAAAGTCTCCTGATGCTCTGCTGGAGCTTCCCTACGTGCTCACTGGAAACCTGAAAAACTACCTCGACATGGTAGCTGGTGTGTGACAGCCTGAGGACGAGTGGGGATTTGACTGGAATAAGCTGATTTTCCAGCACGGTCCTTTTAAGTCAACCCACAGAGTCTCAGGCTCCTTCTCCTTCCCTTTAGCTCTGGGCTCTTGAGTAAGAGCTGCCCCATAACTGGGTGTCCAATAACCAGTTGCTCAATGCTGTTCCCCAGGTCACAAATCTTTATTTATATTGGAATCTATTAAAACCACAAATGTTGCTTTATGTCCTCAATCCACTAGCCCAATTTTTACAATTTAGACCTCTTTCCACCTTTTTTCCTGCATCAGCTTCGCCATATAAGGATCCACTGTTCCTACCGCGTAGAGCAGCGGTGCCGATGGACCACTGTAAGGTCTCCCTGACCAGGAGCTGAGCACTGAAGACCAAATCCAGGTTTTGGAATTCGGGATAAGGTCAGGTAAATACGGTGAAAGTAGTGCTATGGGGTGCTATGATCTGGAGGGGACAGAGGCATCATTTCACCTACAAGCCTTGCGATGTACTCTGGTGAGCAAGAAAAACTACACAGGAATGATACCAATAATGGTAGAAATGCAGGAGAGTAATTCTGGTTTCTATTTCATGACTAGCCTGAGGAAGCGGAGAAGAAGTTGCTCTAGGAACTTCTTGCGCAGCCTCCTGAGTTTGCTCAACGTCGCGGTGGAGGTGAACATCACGGCAAAGGCCAGGCTGGCCATGGACAACAGGAGCTACCCCAAACTGGTGATCGAAACAGGCGACACCCTCCTCGGTGGCATTGAAGTCAGACTCCTGAGCGGGTGAGTGACAGAGGTGTTCCCTGGTGGCATCAGCCACCTCGCCATGGGGCACTGTAATTAACATTGCACGGGGTCCTCCGAGGCAGAAGCACTTGGTGAATAAATCGTGGAGATCATGTGGGCTGAGGTTGTTTCTGCTCATTTAAGGAGACTACACACAAGTAGATAAAAGGCAGCAATAAATTTCCCCCTAGCTATTTTGGGATGCAAATTACACTTATCTCATGCAAAATCCACAGCTACATGATGCTGTGTCACCGCCACCGCCTCTCTCTGGGAGGTCTCCACTCCGCGCTGCTCCCAGGGAGCTGTTTGACAAAACCCATGGACTTTCCAGCAGGTTTGTTTCATGGTGCTCCTTTATTTTTCCACAGCCTGCTCCCAATCATGGATAATTTATTGGCAAATGTCCTGAACAGGCTTCTTCCTAATCTGGTAGGTCAGGAAAAAATCCTCCATCCTGAAAAGGAGTGATGGGTATGAGGAGCTGCAGCTTCCAGGGTCCCATGTCCCGGCGTGTGGTCGCTGTGCCAGGGATGCTGCTTCCATCCACTTGCACCCGCTGGCTGGGGATCAGCAGGGGACATATGTCATGGTTCTATCTGCTTGGGAGAACCTTCACCCTCCTTCCCAATGCAAGCCCAACAAGCCCAGCACAGGTCTGCCCAAGTGCCTGGGATTGTCTAACGATGCCCTGGACCATCTTAGTGGCTGTCTCCCCAACTCCTGAGAGCCTCAAGGAGGCTCAGCTCCCCCACATGGGCTCCTGGGACCCTGTCCTAACCCTACTTCTCCAAGAAGGGACAAGGTGCCCGGGCCTGATCCAGAGATGGTGCAGCTTTGGCAGCACCGTGGAGTCTCCAGTGGGGACTGTCACCTCACGCACCTGCTGCTCCAGGATCTGAAGCTGGAGCTGGGCTACTGGTCCTTGTCCGGCTCAGATGGGTTTCTCATCATCCCTCCCTGACTCTTGCAGCTCTGCCCGGTGGTCGACATCGCCCTGGGACTTGTCAATGACCAACTGGGTCTTGTGAACTGTAAGTACATGGTGGGTCCCAAGCCTTGCCCTGCCTTGGCCCTCGTGTCACCTCTGCTCTGGCTGTTGTGAAGGCTGTGACACTTTCCCCTCCACTGCTGCACCCCAACGGGAAGAGCAAACTCCCCGCTTCACCCCAAAGACCCCAGATCTGCCCCATGCTGGGACCAGGGACACCTGGAAGAGTAACGGTTTTGAACCAGAAGAGGGTAGATTTAGATCAGATATAAGGAAAACGTTTTTCACTGTGGTGAGGCACTGAAACAGATTGCCCAGAGAAATTGTGGGTGTGTCATTCCTAGAAGAGTTCAAGGCCAGGTTGGATGGGGCTTTGAGCAACCTGCTCTAGTGGGAGGTGTCCCTGCCCACAGCAGGGGGTGGGACTAACTGATCTTTAAGGTCCTTTCCAACTCAAACCAGTCTATGATTCTATGAAATGACATCTCCTGCAGAATTGTCACTCAACACATAGCAGCTGGAGCTGGGGCCAAGTGGATGCCCTGAGTCCACCTGCAATCCAGGGCTCTTCTGGAAGAAGAAGAGCTGCCAGGCAGGGGAGAGGGTATTTGCACCCAAGCCCAGCATGGAACCATTGACTCGCTTCCTCCCCCCACAGCACTAGTGCCCCTGCATTTGCTGGGCAGTATCCAATACACCGTGTCCAGCCTTCCCCTGGTCACCGGTCAGTTCCTCGAGGTAGATTTGAAGGTAAGTCCTGCATCTTCTCCTTCCATCTATGCGCCTACCCACCTACCCTAAGGGTTGGGATGTTCCACTTGGATTTGAGAAGATCTCCTTAGATCCCATACACCTGAACGATGGGCTCTGAGGTCACTGTGGAAAGCTGAGGGAGGTCCCAGCTCAGTGCCCTGCTCTTGCTGCCGCCACCGTCACGGGAAAGTGCACTGGGGTTTGAATTTCATAAAAATCTGGAGAAGGAAGTGTCACGGGGCCTGACTTGGCATCGTGGTGCGTCCAGCGATTTCAAGTGCAGGAACAAGAAGTTAACCGTAAAGGCAAATATTGCAAACATTTTGGACTCTGCTTCCTTCCCCTGTAACTCCAGACCCTCGTGGGGCAAGTGGCGGGACGCCTGGTAGACTATTCTCTGGGAAAGCCAGAAGCCGTCCCTGTGCCACCACGGGTCCCCATGCCACCTCTGCCACCCATGGCGGACACCAGTTCCTCCCAGCTGGGCCTCCCGGTGAACTTCCTCAGCTCGGTGCTGTGTGCCCTGCAGAAGGAGTGTGCGCTGGACCTGGACATCTCCAGCGGCACAGTGAGCAGGGAGCACCCAGCTCTGGGTGCAGAGGGACCTGGGGCTGTCAGCCAGATGCTGTGCTGGCCAGGTCCACCATGAGCTGCTTGAGCACCTTGAGCTTCATTGCTAGTGAAAGCAGGGTCTGCTGAAAACCACCCCCCACATGGGTGGCATTTGTGTCTCTGTCACAGTTTCTAGAGGTCCCACCACTAACGACATTGAGCCGTGGTTCCTGCGGTGAGCCCTGGTTCCCCCTTGCTCTGCAAAGAACCCGCTAAGAGAAGAAGTGCCCAGAGGTGGGGGAGGTCTCCCTGTCCCACTCAGTCCTCAGAGGCACCATCCCAGATGTCCCATGGAGGGGAACAGTCTCTGACTTAGGTCCAAAACTGGAAACCACCTCAGGCCAGAGCCTGGTTTGTCACCCCGTCTTCTGTAGCTCTCTTGGGTCACAGAGGATCCTTCCAGTCGCCCCGTCTGCCTGGATGTGGGGCCCTCTGTGCCCCTCCAGCCAGGCCGAGATGCTCCTGGTGGGGCTGAGCTCACAGCCAGTTCGACTTCACTTCAGCCAAGATAGAGACTGGTTGGACTGGAGCAACCCAGGTTGAGCGCCATCCCCTGAGAGCAGCACAGTGCGGACGCTGCTGGAGCAGGTTCCTGGTGGCAGCACCAGCCGGGATCCTGCCAGCAGAAACTTTCCATTTTGGGATGTTTTACAGGTTTTCAAGGCATACCCCGAGTCACGTGAATTGCTGCTGAGAATCGCAGTCCCTGCAGCACCGATGGTGACCTTGAAGAAAAATAAAGGTGTGATCTGGCTCAGGGCTACAGCAGAGGTGATGGTGATCCACCCAAATGATGTCCACAAGTCTCTCTGCCTTCTGAATATCATATGTATGAAGGGACAACCCACCTGCTCTCCTCCCCACACAGTGGGTGTGGGGATACTGGTAGATGGGACCTGCATCCGACGCGACACGTCTGGGCTGCAGGCTGGGCAAGGACTGGAGTAGCCACCCCTGCCCTGCCCTCTCTGTCTGACCACAGGACGCCTGCTTGCTTGCCCAGTTTTCAGTCGAGGACAACAAACTGAAGATCGGTGTCAGCCTGGAGTAGGACACTGGTCTTCATCTAGGGGATGGCCATGGATGTGGGGCCTCCTGGGCTGTGTGGTGATGAGGGCATTAATGGGACTGGATCATCAGAGGAGCTGCCTGGGCTTGACCCACTTCTGCTTCCTCCTGCAGGACTGAGCTCTCCTTGGTGTCTTCATCCATTGGTGGTTGTGATGTAAGTATAGAAGCAGCCTCAGCAACATAAAGTCTCTTGAAGAAAGCAAAGTGCTTATAGATCTTGACTTGGGAGGAATAGGGGCCAATCATGGGGTAACAGTTGGATGGGATTTTGAATAGCACCTTTCTTTCACCTCTGGAGGTAGATTTTTTTTTTTCCCCCATGAACAACTTCTAGGAAAAAATCCTCACTGAGAGGGAGAGATCTGGGGCTCCTCAGTGAACTGCAGGACATCCCAACACATGCCCATAACACCCTCCTCAGTATGCTCATCCCGCTGCCTCACCGGGGACAACGGCAAAAGTCAGGAGGGATCCTGGGTTCCCCTGCCGCAGGATCCTTGCAGATAGAGCACATCTGGTTTCCGGGGTGGTTTCTAGAGGCAGCTTTAACACCAGTGGGAAAGGGCCTGTGGAATGGCTTTATTTTGTGACTGAACTTGACCATATGACTCTTAAAGTCCCATTTCTGTGAAATTGGGGGTTTGCATTAGATGGATGTGGAGCTGGAGCACCAAGGGTTCAGGTCGGGCTTCGCTGGTGTGAGTGGAGCATCCCCATCTGCCTGAGGACGAGGTGAAACCGGACTGAACACAGCACCAGGACCAGCACTAAGTGTCCCCTCTCTCTGTTTCAGGTCTTGCTCCTGGAGATGCTTGTTGGCCAGATGTTCGAAGTTGCCTTCCTGCCTGCCATGAACAGTAAGGAAGCTCTTGTCCCTCGTCCATGTGTTTACAGGCACTGGAGTGTTCCCTATACAACGAATTTATATGGGTGTCACTTACCTCACTGTATAAATTAGGGACCCGAGGGTTCGACCTGCATGGACCAGGGATGCTCATTTCAGGTAAACTCACTCATCACAAAACAGGGGCGCTGCACCCTCCTGCTGCTTTTGCTCATGTGGGCAGGAGCAAATCACAATATATTTTGTGGAATCGCTGAATCCCACAACACAAAGCCTTTCTGGATGGCCTGGCACTCTTCGGGAGAGGGTTTTGCACCCAGGGAGGATGGAGTTGGGGACCACGCCCTGGGCAGAAGCTCTGTAGCAACCTCCCCTCCCACGGTGCTGAGCTGGGCTGGCTTGTGACCTGCAGGTGTGCTGGGAGCAGGGGTTCCCCTCCCCAGGCAGCTCAACATCGACTTCACCAACGCCGACATCGACGTCATCGAAGTAAGTGCTTCAGCCGAGCCCTGAGGTTCCCCCGACAGCACCTCAGCTCCGCTCCAGAGCCAAGGCAGCGCCCGCCGCTTGCATGGAGGGCATCCAGAAGGAAGGTAATCCCTTTGCTTCACCAGGACCTCATCGTGCTGTCAGTGTGAGCCAGGGACACTGGGATGGGAAGTGACCCCCGCAGAAGTTTCCCGTCCACCCCTGGAGGGATTGGAGCCCAGCCTGCCCGAAGGATCTCCACTGTGTTTCTCTTCACACCTAACAGAGCAAATCAGCAGCTTGGTCTTTTCCTGGCAAGTCTTGCATCCCACCCGTGTTTGTTGGAGCAGAAGGGACACAGGTGGTTTTGGCCTCTGAATGTTGCATTTTGGGCACTTTTGTGGATGCTCAGCAGGATGCAGGTGTATTTTGTGTCCTCATGCTCAGATTTAATACATTCCAGTCCTCTCTGCAGACACATTGAGTGCTCAAGGTTGTGGGGGTGGCTGGCTCTGGTAAACTCCAGGGGCTCAGGACAGAGCTCACTGTGCCGGGGACCCAGCCATGGTAGGTGGATGGGCTGCAGCCCCCTGTCCGGTTGCCCAGCCCTGGCTGTGCCCACCCAGCGCCCAGGTCAGGGTGGGCAGAGAGCTGTCTGCCAGAAAACCTGCCTTAGACCCAGACCAGCCTCTTTTCAGGGCTTGGACCCCAAGTTGTGGGGTTGCTTGGTTATCTTGAGGTCCCCTCATGCCATCACCTGCCCTGGGCTTTGTTGGCATTTGTCCCAGGATGGATGGGGGACATGAGGGTAACTCACCTACCAGTTGGAGAGGACTTGCAGGCAGGGGCTGTTGGATGCCAGCACTATCCTGCTCCACTCTGAGCTGCTTTGGGAGAGCAAAGCGAGAGATTCACTGAGTAGCCGTGAGCAGCAACAGCCATAGTGCCATGGCCAGTGACCCTGCCAGGGCCACGTGCAAGGAGATGGATGGGGCCTCACCCAGAGCATCCCTTGCCCAAGCATGTGAGCCCCTGCCCCAGCACCTGGGGGCTGCCATGCTGGACTCCCAGACCTTGCTGCCCTGGACAAGCCCTTGGGTGCATGTCCCGACCAAGCAGGAGAGCCGGTGGGCACCGCAGCCAGCCCGAGGGGAAGGGGTGAGCTGCTGGGCTTGCTGGGTGCCTCTGGCCACGGTCTGGTGCAGCTACTTGGGTCGTTCAAGGTGAGGCTGGTGCAGGTTCACACCCGACAGCAAGCGATGAGGAACTATCCCCACTTCTTCCTCCCCTGGACTTTCCTGGTTCCCGCAGTCAGGGTATATAAAAGCTGCTCCCGCCGCCGCCAGCGGCACCTGCACCACGACATCAAAGGGCTCCAGGTAAGTGGCACTAAGGCACCGTGGCCACTGAGATCCTGCTCCCGTTAGACGACCTACAGCAAAGTGTAGCTCGGCTTTGAAAGCAAGGATTTTAATGATGTTTTTCCTTTGATTTCTGCAGCAGCATTTAATCATTTATGAAAATGAATTTTTAAAGCTAGCAGGGCTCTGGCTTGTCAAATTCCACGCCGATTTCTGTCGTTGTTACGTTCTGTAATGACTGAGGTAGCAGAGAAGACTAAGGGTGTGGGTTTTTTTCATGCTGTTGGCAACCAGAATCTGGAACAATTTTCAGCTTATCAGATCTGATCTCAGCTGGTATCAGACTGCACAGCCGTAGGTGCGCGTCGCACGTGCAAGGTGCTCAGCTCGCTTTAAACGCACGAGACCGAGGCGGCACCAACCCTGCGTGTACCGCCGGTAATGGCAGAGATTCTTCTCTGCTTTGTCATGTAGTCTCTCTAAGAGCTCTTCTAAAAGACCTGACAACCATTTTGGTGTCTCCTTACGATGCTGCGCACGTCTCACAGAGACCCTCCAACAAATCCCACTGATTTTATTTGACACGATTTTCAATGGAAGCTGCTCCAGCCTCTCTCTTCCTCTCGTGTTCAATAAGCAGAGCTACAGGAGCTGTGCATCATTACACGCCCATCAAAGGGAAAATGTAAAAGACAGGCTAGTGAATTAAAGTCTAATTTAATTGTGCCAAGAACAGTCATAGAGGGATTCTTTCAAAGTATCTGGAACAGTTAAAGAAGTTGTTCAGCTTGACCTAAATACTGTTATTTCTCAGCACTGATTGATTCTCTGCGCTCCGTGGTCGCTCTTCGTGGGGTTATCCAGTCCAGGCTGGGCTGGAGGGTGCTCCCTTAAACTGGGACCTTCAGCAGTGCTTCAGTGAGGGCCTCTCTTCATTCCTTTGTGAGCACCTTTCTGTGCATAAACAAACACTCCACAAGGAACCCAGCTCATGCTGGAACACAAAGTCCTTGAAGGTGCTTCCTTCTGACTCGAGGAAGCAGATCAAACACAGGGAAAAGGGGCTCTTTTCACAACCTGAAAGGAGCAAGATGAGAAAAACAAACAACCCGCCCATGGAAAGCACGTCTGATTTTGGCTGGGCTTTGAGCTTTCATCACACAAGGTGTTCTTCACACCGGGGAGAAGGACACAACTTTGACACACACCATTTTTTATCCGGCTGACTCCGTTGGCATATTCTTCTTTCAGGGCCGTTTTGGGGCAGCCAGGGGCCATCCATCTCTCTCAGCACGAGGTCCTCCTGCCTCATCTCCATCCCCCTTGCTCTCTTTAATTTCTCTCTCCGAGCTTCCCTGCAATGTCAGGCACCAACTCTGCAGCACAGTAGCCCCGCTGAGCGTGGAGGCAGCGATGGCTCCGGAGCAGCAGTCACCGAGCGGCAGCGCCTCTTCAGTGTGGTGGGACTGGTTCTTGGGCTGATGTGGGTCTCTCTGCAGGTTCAGGGTGAGGAGATGCTACCCTTCTGGTGTCTCGTCCTTCTCGGGGGCCTTCTGCCCCCCTCCCAGGGCCTCTCCAGCCTGCGCAGTATCTTTGGGCTGGGCTCAGCACAACCCAAAACCGGTGAGTTCAGAGGTTTTCCATGATTCCCAGGGGAGTGTCGTGACACAGGTGGTCACGTGTCCCTCTCAGTCCTGGTGTGTCCTGTGCCATGTTGGGCACGTAGAGTGTCCCTCTGATCATCAAAGACCTGCCTGCTGACAAACTCAGCTCCATGGGGAACCCAGCTCTGCACGAGGGTGCTCAGGGGTCCCCGTGAGGCCTCACAAAGTCAACCTAATGTAGCTAAACCAACCTTTCTTGTCAAAGAGCTCTTTCCAAAACTGGAACTCTGATTAGTAACTGGAATTTCCTAGATGCAGGTCTGCTTGGTACTGGTCTTGGCAGTGAAGGTCTCATCAGTGAAAAAGGTGGATTGCTTGGCACAGGCCTTCTTGGTGAAGGTGGGCTACTTGGTACTGGCCTCCTTGGCAAAGGAAGTCCAAGTGGAGAAGAAAGTGGAGGCTCTCTTGATGCAGGAAAAGAATCCAGCAAACCTGGGATCCTTGGCACAGGCCTTCTAGGTGAGGAAAGTCAACTTGGCATGGGTGTGCTTGGGAGAGGAGGGCTTCTGGGCAGCGAAAGCCAGAACAGTTACAGAGATCTGAATATTGCAGGAGGAAAACCTGGCAGCAGTGGTCTGCTCGGCACTGGCATCCTTGGTGGAGAAGGCCTTGGCGATGGTCTTCTCAACAACGACCTCCTCAACAACGGCCTCCTTGGCAATGGCCTCCTCGGCAATAAAAGCCTCCTTGGAGACAAAGGTCTGCTTGGCACAGGACTGCTTGGAAAAGGAGGTCTGCTAGGCAATGGAAGTCTGCTTGGTCTTGATGGTCTTCTGGATGGAGGAGGACTGCTGGGCGGAGGAGGACTGCTGGGCGGAGGAGAACTGCTGGGTGGAGGAGGACGCTTCTCCTGGTAAGTCTGAGCAGAAGCACAGTGCTGGTGTTGCCCAAAGTGGTGCTCACTGCAGGGTAATAAATAACACCCAGAGGATGGGTTCCGCTAAAGGGATGCTCCAGGGGGTTAGATCTGTTCTGTTATGCAAATCACCAGTCCTGGGCTTGCAGCTCACGTGAGGAGCTGCAATGGGGGAAATTCCAACCAGAGACAAGAAAATTCCTCCCCACGGGAGTGATGTGACACTGCAATGGGCATCCTGGGAGTCAGGGGACTCTCTGCCCTTGGAGACAGTTGAGACTTTGTGGGACACAGCCCTGAGCAACCTGACCCTGCTTTGAAGTTGATTCTTCTTGGAGCAGGGCTTGGCCTTTTCCCACCTTTACTTTTAACTGGGAATATCCTCATAGGTAACGGGCCAAACGATGAACAGGAGGAGCTGGAACTGTAGGGTCTGCTCCTGCTGATCCTGCCAACTCAAGGCAGATTTGCCTGGGTGTCGACCCCCCAGGTTGAAGGTGCTGAATCTCGAGAACATCCGAGTGTCCTGGAAGGTGCTCCGTGGGAGTGAGCTCGTGCTGAACATGTACTCGAAGGTGGTGCTCCGATTGCCAGGGTGAGCGGGGCTGGGGAGAGAGGTGTTGGGGAGGACAGGATGTTCCCAGGTGCTGGAGCAACATCTCCAACTGCTGAGTGAGGGGTGGTGAGGAAAGCTCTATGCTCTGCTGCTGCCTCTCCCTGGGGACACTCCCAGCTGTCCTCAAGCCAAAGGCACGACCTCAGTCTACAGCAGCCAGCAGAGGCTGTGACCCTGCTGCAGACAAGACGTTGGAAACAAAGTGCCAAAAAGGCTCCATGCTCCATCGTGTCCACTTGTCCTTCCTGCCCTTGAGATCAGAACTGTCCTGGAACACCCTCCGTGCCCATTTGCACACAGAGACTTTGATGATCTGCTGACAGGACCAGGAACCTGCTCAAGTCCTGAGCCTAAAACGTTGTCCCTGCTGAGCCCAAGCTTGCAGCGCAGCCACAGCCACTGCTCCTGCTCTTCTGGGCTGCTCTGCTTTCCTCCATAATCCTCTGAGCTGCTTCCTTATTTTGCAGGATTTTTCACTTTCTGAGCGGCTCCTCGGTGGAAACCAACATCACGTCGCACATCGCGCTGACCCAAGACACCCCCGGTGACCTCAAATTTGTGATCAAGGATTGCAGTAACATGCTCAGTGGCTTCAGCATCAACCTGCGGAGGGGGTGAGCGTGGGAACCTCCACCACCACCACAGGGCTAGCTGCTCGCAGAAGCTCCAGGGTGATCTGCGAGGTCCATCGCAGGCAGGAGCCTACCTGGGCTCACCCGTGGCCCCCGGTGTGTGCCTACTTTGTGTGCTGGGGGCCAGTTTCTCCCTCCCTCTTCCCCGAGGTGCCCATGTGGGCTCTGGCTTCCAGCCCTGAGACCATCCAGCACTTCACAGGGAGGGTTAATTCAGTGACACGCAGAGTAAAACACAACTGTGAGGAAACCACAGGATTTTCTCATAGAAAAGCCAATTTTTTGGGGTGAGAAACCTGCAAGGGGATGGGATTTTGGTACCTGCATGGGGAGATGGTTCCAATAATGGGCAGGACCAGCCGTGGGGCAGCTCTTTGCAAGTTTGCAGCAGGGCAACACTTCAATCTCAAATCTGGGCAAGGGTTTACATTTTAACCCAGAGAGCAAAGCTCTGAGCACCTGTAACTCCTGCTGAAGCCTGGGGGAGCTCTGGGCCTGCAGCATGGTGAACACCAGTGAACACCGGTGCTCCTCTGCCATGCTCAGTGCCTTCCAGACGAGTTCGGATTGATCTGGGTGCTGAGATCAGGGGTTTGACAACTTCCCGGGTCATTTGTGCCTGTCTTTTCCCTCTTTCCAGCTTCTTCACCAACATGGTGAGCAGTTTGCTGAACTCTTCCCTGCAGACTCTGATACCTGCGCTGGTGAGTGGCCTTTGCTGTAAGAAGCTGCACTTCAACCAAAATTAACGCTCCTGCCATAATTGCCTGGCAGATTTGCACACGCACACACATACTTACAAATGTATATATAAATAGACCTATGTGAATGCACAGACACTCGCCCACATCCCTTAAGTGGATTCTACAGACTTCCTTGGTCTTTCTCACAGTCAGAATTTATTTGTTAGAAGCAATCCAGATTCCATCATGCAATGTTATGGGATAATTTGTAATCAATTGCTTTCTGAAACGCCTCCCGGTCCCGAGTGGTGTGGTGAGCGGGAGCGACAGCCTCACTTAGAGAAAAGGTGCTTGTTAGAAAACCTTTTATTCTGTTAAATGGGATCGGTGCCGTTTTGAGAGGAGGGCTGAACGATTTATACTGCTCTTTTTCCATGGAGGCAACTGCTCCAGGAGCGGATTGCTTCGTCTTGATTCAAAGCCTGTGAGACTCAGGCACTGTCAGGGAGACGCGTTGCTGCAGCCACCATGTGCTCACCGAGGTTATGTCACTGGTTACCTTTGCAGCTTTGCCCCTTGGTGAATATTTGGATCAGCATCGTCAATATTAAGCTACAGTTCCTCAACCGTAAGTCGTCAAATTTGTTCGGCTGTGTTAATTTTTCAAGTGACACTTGAGGTTTGCACCACGGGCAGCAGGTGGCCTCAGGAGAGCTGGGGATCTGCAGGGAGCAGGAGCAGCAGCTCAGCTGTGGATGGCACAGCCCTGGCTCAGACCCCGCTGCCAGACATCAGGAAAGTGCCACGATCCCGACATCACAAAAGCATCACTATCCCACTGTCTTCCCAGGGGTTTTTCTAACAGGGGTCAGATCCAAGCTGTGCCAGCAGAGATGGCTCTGCTGGGCCCCCCTGGGTTTCCAGCCCCACCAAGCCAGGGGGTTTTCCCTCCCCAGCTCTGTCCAAGTCCCACACAGCTGTAACTGCTGCTTTGCTGCCACCACACAAACATTTCCCGTGTGATGAGACGTGCACCAGGGAGCTCCAGAACCTCACCTTTCCTGGGAGCCTTTGAACCTGGGAGGTCTGAGACCTGTGGGAGAGATGAGGGGCTTTTCCTGCGCTGGTGCTGGGGATGTTGCTGGGCGGGGGTGGTGTTTTCCCAGGCTCTGGCACTCGCTCTGCTTGCCAGCATGGCTCTGGTGGCCTCCTGGATGGGCACCGGCTCTGCCTGGCCCCAGTGGCTTCTCCCTCTCCCCAGGTGTCGTCTCCTTTGGGCTCCTGGGGAAAATCCACTCTGCCCTCTCCAATTTGTCGGTGACATCTGGGCACTTCATGGAGCTGGATTTGCAGGTGCAGCTGAGTCCTGATCCCATCACCCCACCACCGCAGCCTCCACACCCACGTACTTTAACACCTCTTGTTTGGTTGGGTTTTTTTTGCAGAAATCCCCATTCCCAAGCGCCTTCATCGACTGGCTCTTCCGGAGTAAGTCCAACCCTGATGTCAGGGTGGGGATCCCCACTGGTGTCCGTGAGCCAGAAAGGGGCTGCCTGGGGGCATGCAGCCCTGCTGCAGACAGTGACTGGGAGCAGGGAGCAGGTTCCTATGGCCCTGGGGTGTAGCCAAAGCCGAGGGGGTGCTGATGCAGCCGCGGGTGGTCCCACAAAGCACTTTCCCCCACGTGGCACAGCGGTGCTGCAGGGAGGTTGGGGTCTCTAGTCCTCAGAGACATCCCCCAGCTCAGGCAGGGGCAGGTTTACTCGTGACCAGTGGCTGCTTTGCCGCTGCCGGCAGCTCTGGGCTGATTCAAAGACGTTCGCGAGACAAAGCCTGAGCGCTTGTGCTTATGCCCTGCACAGCCCTGGAAAAGTCACTTCACCTCTCATAAAAGGATTTAATAATATTTACTTAATAGGAGTGAATAATGGTCCTTGGGATGCTGCGAGGATTAATTAATATTTGCAGAGGTGATTGGAAGAGCGCTCGGCCTCATATGCATGCAAAGCTAATACCGAGAGGAGGGAAGGAAGAGTTGGAAGCCGTCCCAGCTTCCCCAGAGGCGTATTCCTCAGGGCACTAAATCATCTCTGCCCACAAAGCCGGCTGTTCTGAGGCCACTGTCACATCGGGCCCCGCAGGTGGAAGCTGCCGGGGGGCTGGGGTCTGGAGCTCTCTCACCTGGCTCTCTCTCCCCCAGCCACAGGTGTCAATCCTGGGAACGTTCTGTAGCCGTGGGGCCGGCAGCGCTGTGGGGTAAGGATGATTTGCTGGCTGGGGATCTGGCTCAGAGTTCTGCCGCTGGCTGTGCCAGAGTCGGAGCCAGAGCCGGGGCCTGGGCTGGGTGTGATGACCCCAGCCAGGCTGCCCCTGACCTGATAGCAGGAGGTGATGGGAGCACGGGGCTGCCACTCTGAGCTCCCGCACTGCCCAAAACCTCACCCTCAGCATCCCTCCAGGTACCCCACAGGCAATTCCCACCCCGAGGAGGAGGAGGGAAGTGAGGAAGATGACTCAATACACAGAATATGTGTGAAAATGGAGAAACCCAACTGAGAAAATCCACGATTTCTTCTGCATTACATTTCAGCCTTGTCAGACTTTGGTGTCTGTCCAGCCAATAGTTAAGCTGTGATGGTGGTTAACCGTGCCGATGGTTAACCGTGCGGGTAGTTAACCGTCCTGGTGGTTAACTGTGCTGGTGGCACTGCCCCTGCGCCCTGCTGGCTGTCACAGAAATCACTGGCAGAGGCACTGCCCTGCCCCTCCTCTCCATCCTCACACCCCCCTTGGGTGTCACCTGGGCGGGGGCTGTGCTTTCAGCAGATAATCACTCAGCACAGAGGAGACTTTCCTGGTGCTGGACTGAGACACCCCGGCTGGTGGCAGCGATTTGGTCCCTGTGCCGCTGCCTGGTGGGAATTTTGTGAGTTTGCACCAACTGCACCAAATTCCCACAAAGGGATGAGAGAAAAGGGACAAAGGCTGGTAAGTGCTTTGTCTTTGCTTGTCTTCTGCTTCTCGAGGAGTTTACCATTTCAAAAGGAAGTTTTGGTATTTCCAGTGATTTCACATGTTAAAAAGAAGATGAAACCGGCCCACACTAATCCTGACTCGTACTTGGCTGATTTGTTCCCCAACAGTTCTGCTTGGAACTGATCAGAGTAAATGCTCTCCTGGCTTGTCATCTCCAAGTGGATTTGGTTGTGTTGCATTGTGGGTGAGGAGGATTCGCATCCCTTCTGTTACTCCTTACAATAAAAAGGATTTTTCTTCATCTGCATTCAGCACTTGATTTGGTTTCTTTCCAAACTGCCAAAGGATTTTTTTTTTGCATTTGCAGGGGTTTTGTTCTGTATCTCTCCCATCAGCTGCAGGAGTAACTTGCATGCGAAGAATATTTAGCAGATAAGTCTGCTGGAAAGCTGGAGAACAGAGTGAGCTGCGCCCCGGAGCTGAGCCTAAGCCCTGCCCAGCCCCAACGTGCCCTTGACTCTCTCATAGCTTAAAGTATCCACAGCAATGTGGTCACCGTGAGAAATAAATATTCCCCTCATTTGTATTTATGCAGATTTATTCTGCCCTTGCCCCTGAGCTGCTGGTTCTGTTATTCTCCGTTCCCGCTCCCCGCTTGTTGCCAGAGAGCTGGGAGCTGTTTGACAGGAGCAAACACGTCCCTTGTGCCCTGCAGGGGCAGCGCCCCCAGGCTGGGAACAGGACCCCCAGGGACGAGCGGGCGGCGATGGCCAGAGAGCTCTTGGGCACAGGAGGAGCTCGGTCCGCTGCACCATCTCGCTGGCTGCTCCTGTGTCAGAAGGTGTGGTGGGGTCGGCACTGGCACAGGCCCTGCGCAGAATGGCTGCACGGGGAGAGTGGCGGGTGCTTAGCAGCAGGTGACGAGCAGGCGGCCGGGGGTCCTCGGATGGCAGCGGCAGAGCTGCGACGGGAAGGACAGGGATGGGTGGCATTGCCTTGGCCCAGGCTGTCTCATGCGTGACAGCTCATTGTGCACGTTCGGTTTCCAGTTCCTAAGGAGACAGAAGGAGCAGGATGAAATAAAGTGCCAGTTCCCGGCCCAGGCTCACTGGCTGTGGATAATGACAAGGATGGGAGTAAAGGCTTCCTCAGTAATTCTAGAGCCAAAATGCCGTGAAGCAGATCCTTCCAGGTGGTACAGTGCCGTCGAGTGGTTCCCACCTTCACACTACAGAGCAAGGGGCAGGCGGCCATCGGCCACTATCAGCCCCGTGGAGCCGGTGGCAGCACCCACCTCACCAGCCCATGCCTGGGACAGGTCACTGACAAGAGTCTGGCCCCCATCCCCTTGCCCCCCACCCTTGAGCTAGCGATCAGCGTTGATCAAATCCCCTTGGCACCTCACTCGGTGTTTGTCAGCACATCACCCACACCCCTCTGGCTTTCATTTGCACGAGAAGGAACCAGGAGGCTTGGGACTGCCGGGCCAGGGTTTACTTTGGCCAGTGTAAACGCAAAACCAAAACCATGAAGACAAACAGCAGCCGTGGCTTTCGCTGGGCTCTGCTCCCCTCTTTCGTAAGCGCTTCGTGGTGCAGAGCATCCAGCCCTGCCTCGGCCAGCACCGAGGGACAGCAGCACCCGTGGGTCTGATGTCTCCTGAGCTTTGCTGCAGAGCAAGGGGAGGACAGATCCCTGGGAGGATGGAGAGGAATCCGTTACCCGCTTGGTGAGGGAACATGACCGGGCAGGACGAGCACCAAGGACACCGGGAAGCTGCAGTGGTTTGGTTAGTCTCCCGAGCCCTTGGATATCTTCCTGCTGCCCACAGGATCCGGGGCTCTGCCGGTTGGTACCGTTGCTCCCAGCAGATCTGGGCTGTGCTGCTTCTGAGCATGGGATGGGGAAAGTTTCCCTATCAACAGTAAAAGAGCTTCTCAAAATGGAGTTCTGATCAAGCAATCACAAGAAGAATCTCTTTTTTAAAAAAATGTTATTTTCCATTTTTTATAGAGAAGCTGGTTTCTGAAATGCCTGCTGTTTTGTTCTGGCAGCTTCAAAGAAAACCTCCCACTAGTCTTTTTTAAACTTCCCTTAATTAAATAACAGAAGGACAACACTGAAAAAAAAGAGAAGAAATAGGTTAAAAGCTGAGACTAAATAATCCAAAGAGACTAGAGCATCTTGTTGAGGCTCAAATCCCCTGTACCAGTCTGACTGAAGGTGAACCTTGTTTTGGTTGCCACTGTTACCCTTGGCATCCCGGTGGCTGCAGAAAGGGGAGGAGGACAATTCCGGCTGGCTTTTCATTTCCACAGCAGTGCGCTGAATGTTAATCAGCCTCAACCCAGTGCTGTAGGAGCTGCTGCAAATTACCCGTCCTGCAGCCGGGCGGCGTTTGCTGGGTGATTTTCACAGGCCAGGCAACAGCGGGGGCTGGCCGAGCTCATTCTCCTCTCTGCCCTGACTTTGCAGATAACAGGCACACGATGAGCAGCCGCATCCCTGAAGAGCCTCGATAGCTCTATGAGCAACGCCGTTGCACATCAGGCTCTTGTCATACCAGGGTTTCCGCTCACACAACCGGGCACCTTTCTCCTCCTCGTTAACGAGAACGGCACACAGCGAAACAAGGTTGGATCTTGTGTTAATCCTCTCCCATTGTGGCCAACCTGGCCCTGCTTCCCACCCCTGCCCGGCATTGTCCCATGTAAGCGAGTCTGCGAAATGAAGCCCAGGGAAGAATTTCTTTACTGAAAGAGCAGTTAAGCATTGGAACAGGCTGCTCAGGGAAGTGGTGGAGTCATCATCCCTGGAGGGGTTCAAAAAGCAGGTGGATGTGGCACCCCAGGATATGGGCCGGTGGTCATGGAGGTATTGGGTAGAAGGTTGGACTTGACGATCTTGGAGGTCCTTTTCAACCTTAACCATTCTATGATTCTAGGAAAGCATTTTCCTGCTGCCGAGGAGACTTCAGAAATTTGGGTGTTCTTGACACCGCTGAAGATACAATGACACCACCACCCCACCGCCGACACCACAGGGCTGGCAGCCCCGTCCCCATGCTCCTGCCAGCCCAGCTGCTGGGGGAGGTGTCGCTGACCCAGCAGGAACAGAGACCCTCCCCTTCAAATCACGTGAAATAATTCCCTTTTGCAACACATTTCCTAGAGGAAGTTTTGCCAAGAAGGATGAGAACCTGCCAGGCGCACAGAACGCAGCCCTGTCCCCCTCCCACTGGCACTTTACACTCTTCCATGTGCGTCGATTCACTGCACGCCTCTGGGATCAAGGGCTCCTGTGCCGGCGGCAGGAGGGCGGCAGCTTTGGCCACGCTGTGATTTCCCGGCTGCAAGTCAGCAGCTGACGTCGGGTCACCCCCATTTCCATGTGCTGGGCTGCACTTCCACAGCACGGGCATCTTTTCCCCAGTGGAAAACAGGCTCCTGAATTTCCCCTTTAGCAGTAGTGTTTGTTGTGAGAAAAAGAAGATGTGGTAGCACTACAGGAAATGTTTGAGGGGGCAGAAAGGGGTCTAGGGGGTCCCTGTGACTCCGGGGAAGCGTGGGGTGAGGTGGGGGCTTCGCATGGGGCAGCCACACTGCTCAGGTCCATCCTGCTGCCCTCAGTACCCAGCTAAGAGGCCATCTTCTCCCCAAGGGCTGCTTTCTGCTCTCAAATTCTGACATTTTAGACAAAATGCTAATTCGAATCCCACTTTGTTGCTGGATCTTGCTAATTCTCCAGTTAAAACACCAACATTCCTGATAATCTCCGTGCTGGACACTGGATTGTGTCACCGGGTGCTGGAGCGGGCACAGTGGGAGCAGGGAGGGGAGGGAGCCTGCAGGAGGAGGCACAGAAAACATCCTCTGTTTTCCCAGAGTCCGACAGAGCTGGCCAAATGAATTGCACCACTCCTGCCTCATCAGAGGCATTTTTAATTACTCTGTTGACTCAGGCTCTTGAGAGCACCCAGCGTGGAGAGCTCAGCCAGGCGTTGGAGGGGCACAGAGACAGAGCAAGGGAGCATGTGGCTGTCCCTACAGCCACATCCCAGCCCCATCGCCCTTCCCTGCACACACAGCTGGCCAGCGGGCACCCCCCAGCCTCTCCACACGCGCCTCTGGCCAGCTTCATATCCCCAATCCGTGCCTGAGTATTAGATAACTCAGCCAACTGGCGGAAAAAACAGTTGAAAAAAATATCAGGAAGCTATAGAGCCATTAATGAAAAGCACCAGAAAATAGATATCAAGTAATGACACCACAATGAGCACTTATTAATAGGAAAGTCTAAAGATAAAACTAATTTAAACCTGATGAGATGGGACATCTCATCTTCAGGAGAACGAGGAGTCAATAGTTAGCTGTCAGTAAAGGAAATAAATTGCTCACGAGGGAGGAGGGAAAGCCACAAGACTCCCAAGCCCCAGAGAGCAGCAGTTACTGTGACAGGCTGGTGAGAGCCTCTCTGAATTCACAAACCCCTGAAAAACTGGAGCTGCCATTCACCGTCAGCGCCTCTGCCATTGGCATTCAGGGCACGGCCCCAAGGGCAGGGGAAGGCGTGTTGCTCTGGGATGGGGCCAGGGACAGATGGAAACACCATCCCTGGCGCTGCTGGTGGCACGAGGTGCTGGGTGGTCTGCAGAGCAGCGNGGAAAACATTTTTTTAAAGTTCTTTATGTTGCATTAAATCCCTCAGCTTTAGACAAAGAGCTGGCTCCAGCAACGGCGATGAAAAGCCAGTGAAGGAAACCTCCATGGAGCCCCAGCCCACAGCAGGGCTGTGGGAGGGAGGGGGAGTAGAAGGCCTGGGGGAAAAGGGCTGGCAAGCGCACGAAGCCTGTCTGCTGAAGTGAAAACCCACGAGGAAAGAGATGGAAAGCAGCTGAGCTCTGGGTGCCGGGCATTTCGCTTGGAGGCAGCGCCTCCCGTCACCTGCCACAGCTGCAGCAGAGCCCAGGGCTCCCGCTGACCTCGAGCTAACGGGGTTTACAAGCTGCCATCAGGAACCCGTCAATCTGCCCCTCCAACCTCATTGAGATGCAGAAGGAAACCAGATTGCAGAGCTCTGGGGGGTTCTGGGGGAGGACGTGACACACCAGAGCCAGCTCTAGCGTCAGGAAAAGTCCAACTGTGCTGCCTGAGCTGCTTGGAGAGCCACAGAGGAGGGAGCGGGGCTGGGTAGGCGTGGAGTGGCCAGGGCTGGGCATCTGAGGTTGTCCTTAGGCCACTAAACAGCAGCGGTGAGCAGGTGAACCCTGGCTCAGAGCGCCCGCTGCCGTCTGCCCCTCCTCTCCGAGACCTGAGGACAAACAGGTTCTGTCTTCAGGGCTGTGTGGCTGGGGCTGCGGAGAACAAATGGGGCCTTGTTCTCTCTGACGGCGACCTTTGCACCGGGAGAAGCTGTTTGCGAGCCCGCGGTGCCGTCCGGCCTCCCGCGAGACGCCGCGAGCAGAAGAGGAGAGCAGCAGGTTGTGAGTTATGAAATCCCACTGTCAGGGGATGCCACGGGGCACAGCTTGTGCCAGAAAGTAAACGTCATCCCGGCACTTCAGGGCTGTGCTCTGAAAACTGATCTGCCAACCGCTTTGTTTAGTGTTTGCCCATGGGTGTACCCACAGGGCACGACTGGCTGGAGGGAGGCAAAAACCAGTTTGTGTGCTCTCACAGCAGGACTCCAGGACAATTGCCTGGGAAAGAGGGAGCTGCTGGAGAGGCGAGGCTGGGCAGGGCTCTGCTCGTCCCTGAGGCAGGGGGGACAGCACAGACCTCTTCTCAGCAGCATCACTCCCCAGTTTTCATCACTATGTACCAGTAACATTGGACTGGGACAGAGCTGTCGTCATGGGCCAGGGGCCCCGGGCTTTATCAACACAGTTACAGGGGTGACCCAAGTGGGAAGCAGCTCCTAAGAGGGCTGCTGCCTCTGGGGCCCTCAGAAACACACCAGAACCTGGGCTGAGAGCTTGGGATACTGGAGGGGAGGACTGAGCTTCAGTAACAAAATCCATCTTATGAGGACACTTAGAAAAGTGGTTGAAATTAAGGCTTTGAAACACTGTACTCTGGATAATAAAAACCTCAGAGGCCTCTGCTGGTAACAAACCCGACAGTCGTGCTCCTGCCAAGCCTGGGTGCGGACTCCTGGACCTGTGCTTCTTTATACAGACTTGGTTTGGAGCCACAGCAACGATGCCAACGAGCCAAATCCCCTCCAGCACTGTGGTGTGCCAAAATACTGCAGCACTTCAGCTTCCAGCTACAGAAGGCACAGGGATAAATCAGCACAGGAGACTTTATGTCCTGGGGAGTTCAGGGCTCCCATCCCTTGTCAGGCTGAGAAAAGAAAGTACAGGAATGAGCAGGAGGCAGAATGACCATGAGACCCAAGTTTGGCCTCCCCAATAGCCAAATTCAGGGAGCAAATCTCCCGACGATCAATATAGAAACTGCATCTCACCCTCCAGCCCTGGAGAAAAACCTTATTCCTGCTTCGAGGTAGCACCAGGCAGCGAGCTCAGCCTCCAAGGTCACCGTAAGAGCTTCGTAATGGGCACTTCACCGCCTTAAACTCTCAGCCTTCATTTCCCGAGGCCAATAAAAACTAAGGAGGCGAAGCAAACGGTGAGGGGGATGGCTCCCTGGGGAGCCTGCGCGGTGAGCGTTCGCACCTTCCCATCAAAATGTAAAACCCAGCTCTCCTCCTCATTAGTCTCCTGCTCTTAAAATAATGATCGTAAAGCGGCGGCAGCCGGCGGGAGGCTGCAGCTCCCCACCCCACCTGGCACTGAGCAGGGAGGTGGGTGTCAGCTCAGGCCATCGCTTCAAGGTGCCTTGGAAAAACGAGCTGAAAGAGAAGCAAAGAACGGCAGGGGCTGGAAGGGCCAGGCCCTCTAGGGATCATCTGGTGCCCTCCCCTACCCCCGCTCCAGCAGGGTCACCCAGAGCAGGGGGCCCAGCAGCGCAGGGTCCAGGTGCCTTTGGAATCTCTCCAGACAAGGAGACTCCCCAAGCTCTCTGGGCAGCCTGGGCCAGGCTCCATCACCCTCCCGGCAAAGAAGTTTCCCCTCCTGCTCAGACGGAACCTCCTGGGTTCCAAAATAATGAGCAAAATGTATTTCTTAAACTAAGAATTCATACTAATGAATATTCATGCTGTTTTCAAAGAGACAATTATACCCCAAAAAGAGCTGAGAGAAGACTTTCTAGTAAAACCTTTTCATGTTTATTTAAAAATTCTGCAAATTCACATTGCAGCTTCTCTATTAAGAGCTGCTCTGGCACTGGATAAAGTCTTCTACAATGATTCAATACAGATAATCATGTGATGAAAAGAAAAGGGGTGATTCTTTCTCACATCTGGTCAGAGTTTGTTTACAGGTGCAGGTTACAGGCTCTTGCCCGAAGGCAGCAGCCCTGGCTGGAGCACAGCTGGAGGCAGCAGGGCCAGCTGGAGGCCGATCACAAGGAGCTGTACGATGCACTTCAAGACTTTTAAACTGGTGCAACCGTTTCTCTCCTCTGGTGAGCATGGGGCAGGACAGCCACAGATGACAAAACTGCACCTACAGTTTTACCAGGTGATGTCTAACCCTCATCTGGCAGCCAGGCCTCACCCTGCACACCCCTGGTCATGGGGACACGGAAATTCTCTCTAACCCAGACCCAAATATCCCCAGCAGAAGGATAAGGCCACATTCCCTCGGCCTCAGACACCACAGATCACTTGAAAATGTTCACCACCAGTTTACATCCCACAGCTCAGTGCCACATTCCCTCTCAGCAGGCAGGGAACAAGTTCTCACTCCCCCTTACCCAGCATTTTGCAGACAGGGAAGTCACCAACGTTTGGAAAGAATTCATCACAATTTTCCCCTGTTCTCCGAGTGCTCCACCCTTTTTGGCAGTGCTCCTGCCCTTCCCCAGCAGGCACTGGGGCCGTTTTGCAGGCACTGTGGTGTTTGCAGCTCCCAAGGGAGGCAGCAGCGCTGCCCTGCTCTGCAGATGCCCGTTTCCCGCCGGCGCTGCACAGAGACGGGCTGGAAGACAGACCTGCGGCATCGCAGGGGTGAGGACAAGCGAGAACACAACATCACACAGCGCTTGGGTTTGGCAAGTCCATACACGGCTTCCATCCCTCCTGTCAACAAACTTGCACCAACCTGAGGGGCAGCTTGCTGCCGAAACAGAAATATATATATGAAATAATAATTTATCTCCCTGTATCTACCCTATTTCCACTTGACCGAATTTCATTTCTCCTTGGAGAAAAGGTGCTGCCTCTGTCCACCGGCAGCGGGGACACCTCAACAACGCGCCGCCGAGCGGGAGAGGGTGGTTCGACCCAGCAGAACTCCCTTCAGGGTCTGAGAGCTGGCAGAGGTCACCTGAAAGAAGCAGCACAAGAGTCCTCAGAACAGGAAGGCTGAGGAGGATCCACTCAATTTCCAGCTCTCCCAGCAGCAGCTGCTCCAGAGAACAGCACCGCACGAGAAAAACAGCCCCAGGAAACAAGCCGCACAGGGAGGTCACCTTCACCAGCACGTAGTCGCCGGGCCGGGCTCTGGCCGGAGTCTCGGAGCCCGCAGTGTCCTCCATCTCGGCATCGGGGAAGATCACCTTGATGTTGCCGTCGTTCCTGCCGCACAGCTCAGCTGGGGAGCGCTTGCTGGGCTGAAAGGAGGGCAGGGAACGTCATCCACAGGGCAACAGCTCCGACCTGCTGCTGGACTCCAGGGCCTTGGCCACTGTTAAAATCCCCGTTCCCCGCTGTTACACATCCCACCTCCAGAGTGCTGGAGCCAGAGCTGCTGTGCTGACACCCACACACCAAAGGCAACGTTTCAAAGCCTGCACTAGAACCATAAACGTTTGGGATGGAAGGGATCTTTGAGTTCCTGGAGTCCCAGCATTGCCCCAGCCCTGCCAGGGCACCACTAGCCCATGTTCCTCAGCACTGCATCTCCACACCTTGGAAACCCCTCCAGGGACTCATGGAGTCCCCTCATGGGGACTCCAGCCCTGCCGTGGGCAGCCTGGGCCAGGCCTGGACAATGCTGCAAGGGGAAGAAATTGTTCCTCAGCTCCAACCTAAACCTGTCCTGGGGCAATCTGAGGGCCGTTCCTCCTGTCCTGTCAAGATGCTAATTAATCTTGATGCTTGGCCAGAGACACGTTTCTGACGCATCCCACCTCACTGTGCCCAGCTCAGTGCTCCAGAAAAAAAAAATCAGGCTATCTGCTTCGTGTGAAGATACAGCTGGAGTCCCAGGATTGTGTGGGGAAAGCAAGAAGGGATGGCAGAGCTGATGGGTGCTGTGTACAGCCCAAGAGCCTCTGGGCCAGCAAGAGGGGAGCAGTTCAGCTCTGCTCCAGGCACACTCACCCCCTCCACCAGCACCAGCTGGGACTGTCCCACCATCGCCTCGTTCGCCCTGGTAGCCTCCTGCCGAAAGACCGCGATGAGCTCCTCCAGCCGCCTCTTCTTCGTGGCTGCAGGGACGTCATCCTGCAGCCGGTGGAACGCCCGAGTTTTCTGCCAACAGACAAATCCAGGGCGGCCCCTCAATAAACACAGCCCCAGATCAGAACTGAGCCCCAGCCCGGCCACCCTGGCTGCTCCCTGAGCAACAGTTTCCCACTGTCTGTGTTGTCACGTTAGTCTGGAGCACCTGCAGAGCCAGGGCACCCCGTCGGCAACAAACCTGACACGCGCTGGAAGATCTGCAGCCATAAAGGCGGCTCTTGCAGCACCACACACCCCTGCAGGGCTGCATGCCAGCAGAAAGATCTACCCATATAATGAGTCTTTAGGTATTATTTTCAATAGATTTTCTTTTTTTTAGTGTCTTATTATGAGAAACAGCACTTGGGAGCTAGGTGAGATGCCCAAAGATAAGAGTCTTCTCCACCAGGTCCTGCACCCACCTGTCTCATGCTGTAGGCAAACAGGAAGCCCACGTTGTAGCGCACTTCCCGCAGCAAGGACACAGTCTGCTGGTGATCTTCTTCGGTCTCTCCACAGAAGCCGGCAATGAAATCGCTGCTTAAGCTCACTCCTGTAAGAGGCACAGATTTACCCTTCCCTCAGAAAGAAAGGAACGCTTCCCTCGGGAAGGGGCAACAAGACCTGGCTGTGCTGAGCTCAGACCAAGCTACAGGAGGCCCTACCTGGGATGGACTCACGCACGTGGTGCACCAGCTCTAAATAGGCTTCTCTGGTGTATCTGCAAGTAACCGATGGATTTGCTCATCAGAAACGCACCGTATCGGTGAGGAGGAGCGAGCACCCCAAGGTCAGAGGGCAGGCCACAGGCTCTGGTGGCGATGCCTACCCCCGCCGCATGGCCTCCAGCACGCGGGTGCTCCCGCTCTGCGCCGGGAGGTGAAGCTGTTTGCAGATGTTGTGTCGCTCCTGGATCAGCTGCAGGACCTGTGATGGGCAACCAGGTGACAACGCCAGAGACATCTCAGCTCTCCCAGGATGCCAAGGGAAACAGTCTTCCCCGGGTGAAATTGCCAACCTGCCGGCTTCAGCACCAACGCTCCCCTCACAGGAGCTGCTGCTCCCACCCCACGGCTCCACATTCCCTTCGGGGAGGGAGCACGGCCCACCCCTGGCGGCCCAGAGCTGCCAGCCCACGAGCAGAGCACCACGTGCTCATTTTACACTTGCCTCGTCAGGAAAATCCTTAGGGTGTGGGGAGGTGAAACGGATCCTCATCTCTGGATCAATTCTAGAAACCTGGTCCAGCAGATGGGCAAAGCGCAGGCCGCCTGGCTTGGCTTTGTAGATGGTGCTGAAGCCGCGGCTGAGGACAGGGGCGGCCCCTGCCTGGAACTGCACCTCTGACGTGTCTCGAAAGCTGTTGACGTTCTGACCCAAAAGGGTCACTTCTTTCACTCCCTACAAAAACAAACAGGGAGGAGAAGCCGTAACCTGGTCAGGATGGGCATGGGGAAGCACAGCAATGCTCACACCACAGCAAGAGGTCTCCAGGGGCAGCCCCCACTCCCCGTCTGCTCAGGGTATTACGAGAGGGATCAAAAAGCCACTGGTGGAACCTCATCCTCACAGATCAAGGTGGTGTCGCTGGTCAAAGGTCACACTGAAAATACTGGGGGGCATTAAGACAACTGTGTCCAGCAGGTGTAGGGTGGTTCTCCTCCCCCTCTACTCTGTCCTGGTGAGACCACACCTGGAATCCTGGATCCAGTTTTGGGCTCCCCAATATGAGAGAGACAGGGATCTGGAGAGTCCAACGGAGGCTACAAGGATGATAAAGACACTTGAACATCTCTCCTGTGAGGAAAGGCTGAGAGCCCTGAGGCTGTTTAGTCTGAAGAAGAGAAGCCTGAGAGGGGATCTTATTCATGTCTGTAAATATCTGAAGGGTGGGGATCAAGTGGAAGGGGCCAGGCTCTTTTCTGTGGTGCCCTGGGATGGGACAAGGAATAACAGGTACAGGCTGGAACACAGGAGGTTCCACCCCAATATGAGGAGAAACTTCTTTGCTGTGAGGGTGAAGGAGCCTGGCCCAGGCTGCCCAGAGAGGTGGTGGAGTCTCCTTCTCTGGAAACTTTCCAAACCTACCTGGATCTGTTCCTGTGTGGCCTGTCCTGGGTGACCCTGCTCTGGCTGGGTGTTGGACTTAATCTTCAGAGGTCCCTTCCAACCCCTACCAGTCTAGGATTCTATGATTCACTAAGGACCATCCTTCCGCCCACAACCTGGGACAGTGGAAAGGAGGCTCCACCTCACCTGATCCGAGAGCATCCGGACTTCCTGCAGGATGGAGGCGACGGGGCGGCTCCTCTCCCGGCCGCGGGTGAAGGGCACGATGCAGTAGCTACACATGTTGTCGCAGCCCCGCATGACAGACCTGCCGGAGGCAAAGCACAGGTCAAACCGCCACCGCTCCGCAAGAATCACTCACGTCGCATCCTGCCCTGCGCTGAGCCGGCCCAGCGCAGCTGCCCTCCGCCGGCAGCGCACACAGCGCCAGCTCCGAACACGGCTCTGTAGCTTCCCCTTCCGCACCGCCCCAGCCGGCTTCTGCCTGCCCCCACCGAGCTCCTCCTCATCTTCATCCTCCTTTCCAAGAAGCTTGGAGAGCAGGCACTGAGGCACAGCCGGGCACTGCAGCCCGGCGCCCATGGAATGTCCCTCTGCTCCCAGAGGGTGGAACTGTCCTTCTGTGCCCACACCGAGATGAGCCGATTTTGTGTTTATTACCAAAACCAAACAAATGGAAACTAAAATCAGCAGAGAATATGACACACAGAGGATTAGAAGACTGAAACAGGAGAACCTGGGGTGGGACACAGCGGAAAGCAGGGGCTGAGACACACAGACTTGAGAGGCACAGATTCAGTGGGACAGAAACCGCCCAGTGCAGCCTCAGGCTTCAACCACCAACACTCTCAGAGGAGAGCAGGAGAAGCTGGTGCCAGCCAGAGCACAGGGCAGCCTCTCCAGGGCTCGGTCCACCAGCAGACACAGATTCTGGCAGCCTCTGGGCTGCTGGGAGCAAACGCCACCAGGCATCGGGTCTCCAGGGCAGCTGCCGTCACTGACGCGTCCGTTCCGCACGGCGGCGTCTCCAAACCAGAGCCACAGAAACGTGCACAGGGGAAAAACCAAAAGGTCCTTACACAAAGGCCGTGGTGCCACCCGCGCCAGTCTGGACGGGCAGAATATCCGCGTAGGTCTCATCCAGGGAGAGCAGGACGTTGGCAGCTCGCTGGCCAGACTCTACCAGGGCCAGCAGCCGGGGAAGGTCACGATAGGCATCCGGGCCTGCCACCAGATCCACCAGCTTCTCCCGGTGCAGAATCTCCTCCTTCAACCTCTCGGCCATGCACCCTGCCGCCAAAAGGGAGCCTCCTCAGGAAGTGCCCGCCCTCCACCCGGCCTCTGCGCCCCTTCGCCAGCTGCCTTCCCGGCAGCACAGGGGAGCAGGAAGGCAGAGGGACGGGATGGAGTGCGGTGCGGCAGCCAGAGCTCCCCACGGGTACCTAGGAGGCCAATGCGGAGCGGGGGCAGCGCCTGCTGCCGCCGGGCCTTCAGCGCCGTCAGGTGCCGCAGCCGGTTCCAGATGGCCTGCTCCGCCTTCTCCCTGGGGAGCCAGGAAAACAGTCGGCATTCCGAAGGCTGCCATTCCAAGGGCTGCACCATCACTGTGCTGCAGCCGGAGCGCCCAAGAGCTCCGAGAGGAGAACTCAGCTAAAGACAGGGAATCGTCCACCTGATGGATCCGGTGGCACACGAAAGCAGCTCTCGTGGGGTGTGGATTTTGTCTGGACTCCCTCTCATCTACTGTCTTTCGCTCACCTGGGAGCACCTGCGCCCCGGGAAAACTCTTGTGGTGACAAGTCTGCCTGAGCAGCCAGCGTGAGCGGCGTCGCACGGGACAGCGAGCCCTCCAGATCTCCAGAAAACACAGACAAAGCTCCGTAGGTACTTACACCCCACACTGCCCCTCAACATGCCTCCCAAATTTTGGAAGTACAAGAGGCAGCCACTTCAAAACATGGCAGAACATTAAAAATTATTTTAAAAAAATCATTAAAGCACAAACCTGAGCAGGTTTCTAACTGCCCATGGCATGTGCCCAGAGGTTCCACTACAGAAGAACTTCCTCTTGCTATACCAAGAAACGTTTCCAGCACAATGAGGGTCACACGTGGCAGCCTCGGTGGGCTCTGCCCTTGGCTAACCCAGCAGCGCCACAATCCACGCCCTCTTCTCCTCACACTGCGCATCTATTGCCTGGGGTTTCAAATGGGAATCCCTTACCAGCTGTGTGAAGCCAGCAGGGACAGGAGTTCCCTTACCTCACAGAACAGGTGACCAGAAGAATCACATCAGCCTGAATTGAGGAAAAAAAAAAAAAAAGAAGAAAACTCACTTAATCCAGTGAAAAAGATCTGCCTCAGTACACGGCAGGTTTCAACAAAGGTGCAAGCAACTAACAGAAGACAAGTAGAGTCTTCTCTTAAATGGGAGCAAGGAACTCAAAGATGAGTCAGGAGCACCCTGCTGTGCCCAGTCCCTCTCCAGCTGACAGGGAACCCAGCAGCTTAAAGCGAAAAAAGAACACCCGCTGTTTTCTAGCGGCTGGTTAAGCAGTTTCCTTTACTCCACAGACTGCAAAATCTGTGGCAATGGATTCAAGCTGGAGCACGGGAAGTTCCACCTCAACATGAGGAAGAACTTCTTTACTGTAAGAGTTACAGAGCACTGCAACACGCCGCCCAGAGAGGCTGCGGAGTCTCCTTCTCTGAAGACTTTCAAGACCCGGCTGGATGCGTTTCTAGATGACCTGCCCGGGATTCTTTGATCCTGCTCTAGCAGGGGGGTTGGACTTGATGATTTTTAGAGGTCCCTTCCAACCCCTAACGTTCTGTGATCCACGGCACCCCGTGGGGCCGCACCCCCATCGCAGGCTGGGGCTGGCGGCCGGGGCAGTGGCGTGACGGTCTCGCGGGCCTGCGCTGCCTCAGCTGCCAAGGGGCTTCACCTCATCCAGCTGGTTGGTCCTGGTGTAGCCGTGCTTCTGCAGGATGGCCCAGGCGATCTCCGTGTCGTTGACGTTCATCTGGCAGCCGTACGTCTCCAGGTACACTGCGACAGAGGTGCTGTGAGGCAGAAGCTTCAGTTCTCATCTACCATCTGTCTCCACGACCTGTTCTACAGGAAGGAATCTCCAGTCCCACCACCGGAGAGAGCTGAGCAAGCAGCGCAGAAGCTGCCTCCACCTGAAGGCCTCACAGAGAAGATAAATCACAAAGACTCTGGGAAGCCCAAGTGCCTCGGAGCGTGTCGCTCCAACACAATAGACCTGGGCTGTGGCCGGCAGAGCAACAGAAGTCGGTTACTACCGAGAGGCAATGTTCAATGTAACGAAACCTCAGGGCACCCCCTCTCCAGGGCACTGCAGCCTGAGGGCTCTGCCACAGCCCCGCGCACGGGCTGCAGAGAGGTGCCCAAGAAACCCGTCCCCAGCCCATCCTCCCGGCAGGAGGACAAGATCCAGTGAGCTCGTGGCCAAGGAGGTGCCCTTCTTCTAACGCCAGAATGCCCTTCGGGGCCCCCAAACACCCAAACCACCCGGCTCTCCACAGACGCTGCAGTGACTCTCCCCGCCGGAGCACCGGCCCTCACAGCCGGGTTCGGCCCGCCCGCATGGCCACGGCTGCGGGTACGGCTGCCCCTCCAGCCTCTGGGGACAGCACCGCAGACCCACAGATCCTTTCCAGTCCTGGGGACGGCACCGCAGACCCACAGACCTTTCCCGCTCCCGGGAGCAGAGCTCGGCTCCGGCGGCGGCTCCGGTTGCGGCTTCCCCTTGGCGGCCTCTCTCAGGAAGTGCCTCAGGCCCGGCCCNTGGCGTTCCCTGGTGCTTCGTTACGATCGCATTGAAAAAAACAGCCCAAACGGGCGTTTCCAGGCGCACACCCTCCCGGGGGTGGTCCTGGCCCCCCGCCACCACCCCCGAGCTCGGCGCGAGGGGTCCCGGGGGCTCAGACGGTGACAGCTCCAGCACAGGCGCGACCCCAGCGCCGGCCGCCTTTATTGCTGCCAAAGCCCCTGGCAGGGGGGAAGCAGGAGGGGAGGGGGCAGGTTGGGGTTGAGGGGCCGGGGGCCCTCAGCCCGCGGTCAGGCCCCGGCTGGGGGACGTGGAGTGCCGCCCTCGGGGGCTCCGGGCCGAGATGGGCGGTGAGGGACGCAGAACCGGTGGTGTTCAGCTCCAGTGGCGGAGCCAGGTCAGGGACGGGGTGAAGAGGCCGTTTCTGGAGCTCAAGGTCCTGTCGCGGGGCTGGTAGTGAACATCCGCTCCCAGCAGCAGGAAATTCTGGGAGAAAAGAGGAAAAAACCTATGGCTGGGACACGCTCTGGCACCCGCCACCTCTCGGGTGGGGAGGATAGATGGGCACTCTCACCGCTGCCCTGTGAATAATTTTAGCCGTCAGGGCTCTGAGGATGTTTTGCAGCTGCACTCGCAGTAACTATTGAGCATCCCCCCAGTCGTAGCCCCCCACCCCGGCCTTTCCCCAAGGCCTCCCACAACAAGGGCTTCCTCCACTCCCCAGCACCCATCAGGGCTCCTTCCAGCGAGCCTGGCAGGCGCTGCCCATCCCTCCACAGCCAGCTGTGCCGGGGAAGGGGGGCTGGGAGCTGACGCTACAGAGCTGCACTCGCTGTAAAAAGAGACGTGGAAACTCAAGGCCCTAGGTGTAAGAACTGCAGAATGATGGGGTGCTGCCCAAGGGGCGCAGAGCCCAGATCCCCACCCTGTGGGCAGGAAGAGCAGGGCTCTGTTTGGCGGTTGTGCTGCTGGGATCCGAGACAATTGCAGGGGAATGGGCTTTGCACATCTTGCTGTTGGGAAGGGGGCCTGGGGGGTGGCACAACGGGCTTCATCCAGGGCTGTGTGTTCCCCTCACTCACCTGGTGGAACCTCACGAGGATGTTGGAGAGCTGAATTCTGTCCGGCAGCGGCAGAGGAAAACCCTGCTCTAACCTGTCTGGAAAAGGCAACACACATAGGATGGGAATGGGAGCAAGAGGAAGCACGGGCCATGCACAGCAGGCGGCCTCCTCCTCCCCCCAGCCCTTTCTTTGCTCCCACTGCTCCCAGCGTGGGCAGAGGAAATTCCTCCCAAGCTCCTCAGAAGGGCTGGGGGGTGCAGGCTGTGCCGGGCCACCCCCCCGGGCCCCCGGCAGCCGCCAGCCCCACTCTGGCCTAAATTGCTGAGGAGTCATGAGAAGCAGGGAGCGGGGGAGAGGGTCTGGAAAGCATTAGGAAGGGCGCCGTGCTCATTTTTTCCATCATGTTCACTGCTGGGTGGATGTTACAGCGGCAAGAGGCCCCCGCACCCGGCGCCTTTGCCGCCCAGCCCCGCGCTCTCTGCAGGCTCTGCCACCGACCCGGCTGCCTGGCCGGTGACTGCTGCATCACCCCTGGTCCCCCCAGCAGGTTCTCACCATTAAGACGCGGGAGCAGGATGCTGGAGGCGAGGATGTTCATGATGGACTGCAGCGTTCGCACCTGGGGAGCAGAGGGAGCGGAAAAGGGCTTTAGGCTGTAGGAGAGCAGGAGCCCAGGCACTGGAGAATAACTAGGAGAAGGAAAACGGACGGGGAGCTGGGCTGGGCACACACTTCACCAGAGACCAGCAGTTTGGTCTGGCCATGCTGGCGCGGTGTGAAGTGTAGGGGTGAGAGGGGCAACGGCATCCGGCACTGCAGCCTCTCCCGGCCCTGCAGGCTGAGGCAGGAGGTGTCTGTGGGATCGGTGTGGGGTCCTGGGTGCACCCCCAGGTCCCGTGTTGGGGGGGCAGGGGGGAGGGAGCCTTCTCCTTGGCCCCCAGCAGGCTCTTGCCTCCATGCTGGGAGCTCTGGTCACGATCCAGGAGAGTTTACCTGGAAAGTGCCGACATCCGATTGCTTCAGAGAGAGCTTCATCCTGTGGAGAGACAGAAGCGGTGCTGGGAGGGCTGTCCCAGTGCAGCGAGCAGTGCCCACCCCGGTGCTACTCATCAATGGCTGCACAGATCCCACTCCCCCAGCTCCAATTCTTCCCCTCCCTCCTGAGTCCACATCCCCACCACCTCCCCACCCCACCTCTGTCCCTGGGAGCCCCGAAGAGAAGCGCCCCCCAGACCCTCCCCGGCCTTCTCCCTCCATACCTTCCCACCTTCAGGTTCCCAACTATGTGTCCGGCTTTGACGTCGATGACGGCGGAGACGTTGCCTGTCTGGGGAGAGAGCGCAGAGCTCCAGCACTGATCACCTCCCCTTGCCCCGCACCTGGCACCCGGGAGACAGGACTGGGCTGGGTTCAGGCAGCGTCCGGCAGTGCCCTGGCAGGAGCTCAGCAAAGGCACGGTGCACGGCGTGAACTCCCATCCTGGCCCCACTGAGGTGCAGGGGAGCACTCACCAGAGCCCTGCCTGCCCCCAGAGCCGCCCAGCCCGTGCCCAAACTCACCAGACTGAGGAGGAAGAGGGGAGCCAGGCTGGCGGTGGGAAGGATGGCGTAAGCCTGGATGTCCACGACGGGCCTGAGTGAGAGCCCCTCCGGTCCGATGCTGAGGAAGGGGGCAGAGGGGGCCGACAGCCTGAGCTTCATTGGCATCTCCGGGTACATCTTCTCGAGCTGCAGAGGAGCAGGGAGAGGGAGTCTGCCCTGCACCAAGCGAAGTCTGTGTGAGGCAGGAGCTCCGGGAGGCAGGGCTGGAGCACTCACCTGGGGAACGAAGGCTGAGAAGGTGGAGGTGTTCAAGTGGAATTCAACATCCTTTGGGATCTGCGGGGGGAGAACGGTCACACCAGGGCCACGAGGCACAAGACCAGTCCCCCCCAGCTCTCCGCCTCTGGGCAGCTGGTTGGGGGCGTTCTCTGAGACTACCCTCTGCCCCTGGAGCTCCTCTGCAAACTGAGCCATCGGGGACGGCCCCGGTGCCACCGCGCTGCTCACCATGGAGTCCGTGATGTCGAAGACCAGCGCCCCGGCCGCGTGGTAGGCGAAGGCGGCCGTGTTGAAGAAGTAGCTGGAGGCCCCAAAGTAAACCATGCGTTCGTGGTCCGGAGGCAAGGCCAGCGCCAGCGGAGGGAAGGGGACGGTGGAGCGGTGGGCCAGGGAGAAGAATTCGCCCTGGGGGGATGGAGAGAGGTGAAGCAGGAGAGCAGAGGGTGGTGGGGCTCACCTGCTAACAAGGGCTGGCAAGCAGCTTTTGCAGGAGGTACCTAAACCTGGTTCCTCAGCCGGCTGTGGCGATGGCCTCAGCCACACCGAGTTTCCCAGGGCAGCCTCTCACCTTCAGGCCCACGTCCAGGGACTGGGCAGTGGCCCTTGGGGGAGCCACCAAGGAGTAATCGATCCCCGCCACGGCATCTATCCTGGCTGTGACTGTAAGACATGCGGCAGGCGGATCAGTGAGGGAGTTGACACGGGATAGCCAGGAGCAGATTGTCTCTGCACAGGGCCGTGCCTGGGCTGGTGCAACAGTTCAGTACTGGCTTCTGCTTCCATTCAGAAGCAAAAAAGCAAATAATCACCATTTCCCTCCTGGCTGATTCTCAGCCACGCAGACTAACTCCCGGACACCAGCAACAGCCCCTGTTCCCTGGCTAAGGCCCCGCCGGCTCTGGGCACGGCTCACTGGCCAGACAGGGTGCACAGCGACACGTCTCTGCTGACGGGGCGTTCTCCAGCTCCCAGCTCGGGTGCAGACATACAAGGAAATGGGCAGTGGGTGCGAGGTACAGCAGTGTGCCCGTGGCTGGGAAAGGCAAGGGAGACCCGCTCCTAACAGCCCGTACCTGGCAGGGTCCGCAGGTAGGGCTGGAGATCACTGTGCACGGACTTGGCCACGCTCTCACAGACCTGCGGGGTAGGAAAAGGCAGCGGAGCTGAGCAAGGGCAGCCCAGCCAGAGCGGCAGGGTCACCCACCCCACAGGGACAAGGCACTCGGGGCACCAACAAAGCAAAGCTGCCCTCAGCTCCTACCGCTCTGCGCTGCCAGCACACAAGAGCTAATCCCTCTGCCGCTGTCGTCCGTGGGTGAACCTCAGCATTAGTGAGGGATTTAATTGCAGACTAAACACTAGCCCAGGAAATCTACTGCAGTGCACAGTCCTGCAGGCGGCCGAGATAATCTGCATGAGCTCTCTTCCAACACTTTCCCCATAACGGCACAGAAACTGCCAGGCAGGATCGGGCCATCATCAGTCTGGCCGGGCATCCAGCTGGCAGCAGCAGCTGATGGCGAGACACTGAGCTGTGGAGGAGCAGCCACCGGGCTGATGGCAACGTAGCGTGGGAGGAGGAGGGGGGAGTGGAGGCTTAGGACCTCTTGACAGAGGGCTGCTGCTCTTCCCTGTGCTCAGCAAGTACTGATCTGTCTGTGCTGGAAAAGCCCCATCGCTGCCTGGGAGGACGGAGCTGCAGACGGGCAGATGGAGCGGTTGCACTGCCAGCCCCTGCCCCTCACCCCTCACACTGTCTCACACATTGAGAAAGACACCAAGAGACGCAGGTGGGGCAAAGGGGGCTGGGAGGAGGCACAGAGGGCAGAAGGGGGCCCCTCTCAGAACCAGACCTGTCCTCCTTCCAGGAGGCAAAGCAGCAGCAAAGGCCTTAGAGCCCCGGCTGCGCTCCTGCTGCCAGCCCATCTGCCACCAGGGCTCCCGTGGGCCTTGGGAATGCCACTGCCTGGCATTGGGAATAGTGCCCGGGCAGGATGGGATCTGCTACGGGAATGGGATTTGCCAGTTCTCCAACTGCCTCCTTCCCGAGCAAGGTTCACATCCAGAGAGGCTGTAACTCATGCCAGTTAGCCTTGTAGTAATTACTACTAACAGCTTGTTCCCATGTCTTGTCACAGGTCTCCCGCACGAAGGCTTTTGTAGTGACGGCCGGTACGGGGCCTCCCCCACAATCCCCGTTAGGAGGAGGCAGCCGGTGTCTGACAGCCAGAAAGGAGAATTCCTGCCCTGGTGCCCCCCGAAGCGCGGCCGATTAAAGGCCAGCTCTGATCAGGTTTCCTCTGTTACTGTGAGTTTGGCCGAGGTGTGAGATCTAATTAACTGACCACATGGAAAGAAAAGTCTTTGTTAATTAGGAGCCAATTATGGCTGGGCTTTGGCAAAGGCTGCGGGTTTCAAATTCAGCCTGAGCCACACAATGTTCAAATCCCTGGAAGTGTTTAAGACCAGGCTGGATGAGGCTCTGAGCAACCTTCTGTGGTGCGAGGTGTCCCTGCCCATGGCAGGGGATTGGAAGTGGATGATCTTTAAGGTCTCTTCCAACCCAAGCCATCCTATGGTTCTGTGATGCTACGGAGCCTGCAGCTGGCGATGCCTCCTCCTCCGGTTTTCACCACATTGCAACACACCTGTGTGCTCTGGCTCTGGTTCAACTCCTACGTGAGCTCTGGCCCTTCCAGCACGTCTGCTACAAGTGAGGGCTGAAGACCACCAGAAACCCCCGAGATCTGCCCGCCTCCGCTCACCAACCTTGCTCTCCAAGATCTTCCGGAATCTGGACTCCACAGCGCTATAGAAGAGGTTATAAAGCCATCTGCAGAGAAAAACAGAGAGGGGTTCTTCCTTCTCTAGCTCAGAGGCTGCTGGTGGCATATTTGTCCAAAAGAAGGGGACACTGGTGACACAAGACACTAAGGAAAGTCATTCCCACATCAGTTTGGTGTCTGGCTTTGCCTCAGGTTTTGCATTTACGAACAGACCTGATTTTTACAGGTCTAGTGACTGCCTTAAATCCAAGTTCCCATGGCAGATGGGCAACAGGCAGCATTTCCAGGCCTCACGGTGAAGTTACCTACCCAAACTTGCCCGAAAAGTGGACCCGGACTTCGGAGATGTGGGTGCTGCAGCCAGAGGTGTCAATGGTGGGTTTCCCCGAGGTATCACTGCCCAGCTTCAAGTTGATTTTGATATAGACATTGTCCACCTTTAGGTCAAACGAGCCATGGTCCCGGCTGCAGGGAGAGGAGGGCAAGAGAGGGACATTTCTCAGTGCCGAGTCCTGGTGAAGGGTCCCCAAATCAGCTTTGGGGTGGATCTATCTCATCTGGCTCAGGCTCTCCCTTGTGAGCACCCAGAGGAGACCAGGGAAGTTTTTAAACTCAGGGAAAACAAATTTTACTGGAACATAAACTAGGAGAGGTAATATTTAAATAGAGGATCAAGAGCAGGTAGGGGAGGTAGAAGAGACACAGGAGAGTTTTTGCACAGCTCCTACATTGTCCATCATCTTCTCCTCCCACCCTGTGTTATCTACCTGAGAGGCTGTACGAGCAGCAGTAACCTCTGTTTGCCCCCAGTCCCAGCCCAGATCTGTCCCTGCAGGAGCTCAGGAAGGTGCCCCCTAGTCCAAGCAAGTGGGAGGGATGGTCCCTCATACCCCAGGTGCTACAAGAGGGGAGATGGCTTCCCCTTGTCTCCCTGACCACTTGTAAGTGGGATGAACAGTGCCTGGCCAGCTCTGAGCGCTCCCGGCATGGAGGGAGACGTGGTTGGGCTACGTCAGGGTGAGGGGCTCCCCAGGGCGAGGGACTCCCTCAGGGTGAGGGGCTCCCCCATAGATGTGCATCCGGAAACAGCAGCTGCAGCCCAGCTGTGGGAAAGACAAGTCAGCACATCTGGAGAGAGCAAAGCAACAGCTGCCCGGGCACAAGGGAGGGGAGAAAGGCCCTGTCTAGACCCAGAGAGGAAGAGGGGGTGCTGGGGGGGAGGGAGCTGGGCACCCACATGAAGTGGAACTTCACTCTCCAGTTCCCATCCAGCTCGGCGAAGGCGTTGGAGATGGAGACCTGCAGGCCCACATTGGGGACCAGCGAAATGCGGGAGTACGGCAAGTGGAAACTGCGAAGGCTCAGTCTAAAAATAAATTAAAAAAAAAACAACAAAAGAAAAGTCACACAGGCACACAGCTTGGGAGGGAGGGAGCAGGGCCACCGTGCCAGTAATGTTCCCAGCTCCCCTCTTGCTGCAGCAAAGCGATGCCTGGAAACAGGGTCCCTGCAGCCACCCAGACAGAACTCAGCCAGAGCAAAGGGGTGAAATGGGGCATCTAGGAGCTGGAATCCCACAGCAGCTGGACTCCTGTTCCGTGGTGGGGACAGGAGCAGGACCACCTCCACCAACTGGGCTTTGATTGAGCGAAAACCCGTCCACACCTGGATTGCCATCACCCCAGTTCCCTTCTCTCCTCTGGGCAGTGGGGCGAAGCAGGAGTGTCTCTGCCTGCACCAAGGACAGGGCCAACATCTCCAGGAGCTGTGGAGGAGGCAGGATGGTCCTTGCTGCTCCGAGGCCTCCCCGTCCTCCTCTACCCCTCGCGTGGGCTGGGGGCTCAGCAGGCAGCTTAGGGACGCTGGCTGGGCTCACCTGGAGAGCTCATAGTGCACCTTCCCCACGGGCCGGATGCGAAAGTCGCCCGTGATGTCCGGCAGCTTCAGGTGGGCCAGCTCCTTCTCCAGGAAGATGATCGCCTGCTGATGGGCTGCAGGGACAGAAGGAGAGCATCCCAGGTTCTGGTTGGGGTTTTTTGTTTGTTTGTTTTTTATCTCCTTAAAAAAAATAAGTTATTTTAGACTTGACAAGCCACTTGCCAAAAGAAAGCAGCTGTTCAACAGAAGCAGTTGCTCCATTATACAAGGGCAAAGAAAGCATCGAGTCCATGAGCTTTTAGAGGCTTGTATAATGAAGGAGGCAATTTTCAAAGCTTTTAACTCAACTCTCCGGCTCAACGACTGTTTGCCAGCTTTCAGTGATGTGCCACCCCCTCCAGTTTCAAGCTGCGGCGTCTCTCACCGCGCCCGCAATTCTCAGGAGCTGGGAGTGGGCACCGGGCGCACAGCGAAAGGGTTAAAGGCGACATCGAGACGATGCCCCGGCAGGTTCCACCTCCTGGGTTATCTGTGAAGCTAATCTCGGTGCACCGAGCCCTGCGAGCTCAGCCTGAGTCCGCCTGCCTGCAAGCCCCGGGGAAAGGTGGGGTCAGAAAATGGGGAGAGGTCTCAGTCCTCATGCGGGGGGGTGCGGGAGGTCCCGGGCTCGGCACTGCTCCGTGCCCAGCACCAAAGCTGGATGGAGCACACGTCCCAGGGAGCAGGACGGCCGGAGCGGGAGCTGCATCCCTGCGTCTGTCTGGGAAGAGGAGTCACGTCCTCCTGTCCCGCACGGCTGGCAGAGCTGCCGGGTAAATGAGCTGTTTCTCACGCAGTGTATTTCAATCCATAACAGCTCTCTGCTGGCACCGGGGCTCTGTCTGCCTCAATAAAACCAGCGCGGGGCCCATCCATCTCCGTCACTGCCTGCCCGCAGCTCCCCACCTCCTCGCTCCTCCGTAGCTCACTCCTCCAGGGCTCACGGCTCAGCTGCCTGGACACGTGCTGTGGGAGCGGGACCCTCACCTACCCTGACACCGCCTGAGTGCAGCCCCCAAGACCCCTGGGCCCGGCGCCCCTGACCCTCCACCGAGGGGAAGGGGGGCATCAGCAGGAAGCCCCGAGCGATGGTGCATTTGGTATCCACAGCTGAGGCTCCCAAGGTCCAGCCCCAGGACCCTACACGCTCCAAACAAGCGCCCAACTCTGCACCTCGGACACCAGCACACCTGAAACGAAGGAAATCAGAAGCCAAACCCACCATAGTCCAAGCCAGCCTGGGTGATCCTCACCACGAAGCCGGGGTTAGTGGCCCTGGTGAAGGCCAGCCACAAAGCCAGCACCCCGCAAACCGCTGCCAGGCTCCGTGCTGCCATCCCGGCTGCCCTGAGGCACCACGCTGCTGCCGGGCCCTCCCTGCCCACGCCGGCTTTATACCTCTGCCAAAACAGGAACCGCAGGCGAGGGAGGTGTCCTGAGCCAGTGCCGCAGCCGTGCGGGGCGTCCCCCAGAGCCCCAGGGCTTCCTGGTCAGCCACCAGCTCCTCTGCACTGGTGGCACCTGTGCCCACAGCATGGCACAGCACAGCGTGGCACACCTGGGGCTCTCCTCACAGGCATGGAAGGACTAGAGAAAACCAGGAGGCAATTTCTTAGTTTCCAGCTCTCCACAGGGTGCAGATGGTCCCCACCTGCAGCAGCGGCCTGTGCCTGGCAAAGCAGACCCGCTGCCCGCACGGCTTCGGCTGTACCAGCTGCATTCCGCAGGAGTCTGTTCTTTCTGCGTGCTCTGCCTGTCCCCAGGCTGCCCTCAAACATCTGCTGGCCCTGCTGCCCCCCACTCCTGCCCCTTGGGGTTCCTGGGCTGCTCTGCACTCCTGGGCACTAGCTGCTGCTGTCACTGACCTGCTGAAGGCACCGGAGCAGCCCTGGGGCACAGCAAGGGCTAAAGAAACCAAGTTATGGCTTCTCATCCCACATGAGCAGACCTTGGAGTGCCCCCACACCCCACAGGAGTGGCAGAGGGGCACCTGCCTGGGCTGGGTGGCTGCAGCAGGGCTCATGGGGGCAGCTAAATCCAACTCCTGGCACGAGGCTCCACCACAGAGCAGCAGCAGGATGCATCCAGCACACCGGGAACAAGCCCCAAAGGCCCTGACGTGTCCCAGCTCTTGGGCTCACGGTGGCTGGAGACTGGCAGGGGGAGCTGGGTGCAGCCAGGCGGAGGTGATCGGGGGGAGCAGAGCTGGCCAGACCCTCCCCACAGGCTGTAGGAGGGAGACAAGGGAAGGAGAAATTATTTAAGATACTTTCATTTCCCGTTGGGGAAGCAGCAGGAACCGGCACAGGAAACCCGTGGCAGATCTCATGCTGGATCCAGGGAAGTCCTGGTTGCCAGAGGCAACATCCCCGAGCCGAACACTTGTGAAATGCAGCTCTTGCTCAAGCACCGCCATTCGTGGCCCCTGCCCCAAGAGGCCCTGAGGGATGGAGCAGGTGAAACCCAAAGGGTCTGTGTTGGAGGAACCTGTTACAGGGAGGATCAGGGCTGGAGAGATAAGGGCTCTTGGACCTCCTCTGCCTTTCCTCTCCCGACTTCCACAGCGGTACCCACCAGGCTTGAAGCACGGCTACAGCTCTGGAGAGCGGCACCAAAGTCATCATCAGCTCCTGGATCCAGGGCAGGAAAACAAGGTCACAGCAACCCCACAGGTCTGGTGCTGATGGTGCCTGCCAGAGTGAGACAAACCACCCAGGGAAGAACCATGTCCTGCCAGCACACAGACAGCACCCCAGGACTGCAATCCTCCCATCAGTGCCGGCCCCAGTCCATCCCCAGGGTCAGGAGCCCACAAGCAGAACTTGTTTTGCCCAGGAAGAAACAGCCAAGGGCAGAGGAGTTTGTTAAAAGTCCAGATCCCCACTTGCAGCCTCCACGGTGCCATGGCCTTGCTGCTGCCTGTCATCAGCACTATACTGGGTCTTGCTCAGTGCAGAGAAGCTCCCCAGACCCTCCCATCCGTGACACTTCATCACGGCTGGGCAGTTTCGAAACAATATTTAAGACTTTCAGGGTGATCTTTGAGGAACCAGAACCCCTTCCATGAGGAGAAATGAAATTTTATACAGAGCAGCACAGAGAGGAAGGAAAACCAGAAACTCTTCCTTCTGGGTTTGAGCAAATTTTAATGTTGAACTGAAAAAAACCCTATGAATGGCACAAACCCTGACCAACCACTCCCATGTTTGTCAAGGAACGGCAGAAACCACATCTAACACTCGATCCGCAGGCTGGTCCCGGTAGTGCTTCGTGTGAGGGATGGCAGCGGGAAACTGAGCGTGAAATCCTGCCCTGCCCGACCTGACCCTTCGGAGGGGAAAAGGCTTCACCTGACGGGCTGCTCTGCCGGTGAAGGACTGGTCGTCCCGGGGCTGCTGGAGCTGGGATGGGGTTTGCTGTGCTGTATGTGCCGAAAGGGTCACCATCGGATGGGACCCAAGAGGCTGAGAGGCAGGGAGCTGCAGGTGATCCCTCTCCCGTGCTGCTGGCTGTCCTCCGGCCACAGCTGTGGGTCAGGACCTGCTCCCTGCTGCCCCCAGGCCACCCCCTGTCCACAGGTCAAGGCATCCTCTGACCCCACACGCTGCTTGGCACATGCGGGCAGTTCCCGATCCTGCCCGCAGCTATTTCCACATCTCTTTGGTGATGCAATGGTCCAAACCATCCCACCACCATATGCTGGGGCTCCCAAGGGGGACTGTGGGGGTCAGGCTCTGGATCTGCTCCATCCTCAGCAGCCACCAGCTTGGGTCCATCAGGCTCACTGCCCCTTCCCGGGTGGGCACCTAGCGAGGGCTGGTCGTACCCAGCTGTGCCCAGGATGGCCTTTGGCAGAGGCAGGGCAGCGCACCGGGCGCTACTGCTCCCCGGGCTGTGAGCAGGGACACCCAGACACTTTGTCTGCTCCAAGGAATTCTGGCTGCCTCTGTTTCCTGCAATTCCACAACGGCCCTGGGAATTCCCACGGGCCCAGGGAGCATGTGGCTGTCACCTCCAGCTGCAGAGCTGAGCTGAGGGATGGCAAACACTCCGCTGGGGAAATGCAGGGGAAAACCCGGGGAGGCAAGAAAAGCGAGAGGAACCAGCTGGTTTGGGAGGGAATGTGGGCAAGAAAAGTCCACAGCCAGAAATAAAACTTCCCCCTGTCCCTTTCCAGCTGGGACAAGTTCACTGTTGCTCACAGAACCAAGGTCTGACCAGGACCTGCAACCACCATGGTTGTCCCTACCCCCACAGGGACTTCACCCAGAGCTTGGAGAAAGGCTGTTCAGCATCGAGATGCAGGGGAGCTGTGGCTCCTGCCTGCTCCCACGTGTGGGATCCCTGCCCAGTATCACCTCAGAGTCCCTGACAACCTCTGATCCAGCTGCATCTAAAAATACAGTCAGGTCTCCTCCACTGTTGTTTTCCCAGCTGCAGGATCAGCATGACCGGCCTCTGCCTGCACGGGGTGGCTTCTGACGCCAGCCCCAAGCGCTGCAGCTGAACAGGCAAACGGAAGCACCCACGACACCAGGGCTAAGAAAGCAGGAGCCCCATGGGGCACGTGGAGCCGCCACGCCTGGCAGACGAGGACCTGGGCAGCAGGGACACGGCCACGAGCGACGAGGCTCTCAGTGGGGTTGCTCCAGAGACCGTCCCCAGCACTGGGCTCACCTCCCTCGCCCTCTTTTCACCCCAACACCCCAGTGACATCCCGGGAATCCCCCGGGACCAGGGCTGCAGCCGGCATGTCCTCCCGAGGGCTGCCATCCCCCGAGACAGGCGGGCTCCTCTCGCAGCTCCGCAGGCTCGTGACACGAGGTCTGGAAGCCTCGTGGGAGACAAAAGGGGATGCAGAGAGCCAAGGGGAATGATTTTGCAGAAAAGTAAAAATAAAAATGGAGGAATGGTGACCTCGGGCAGAGCCTGGGGGGATCTGAATGGTGGCTCTGTGCCGGCAGAGGGACAGGGCAGGAGGCCACATGCAGCCTGTCCCAGCAGCTGCTTGGGACAAACAGGACATGGAGAAAGGGACCAAAAGAGGAGGAGGGTGAGCTCATGGGGTCAGGGGCACCCAGGAGGCCCCCGGGAGCTCTGCCTTTTGCTGGGCAGACTTGGTCTCCATCATCCTGATTCCCACCTCCAAGCCACAGTGTCCGAGGGCAGCAGGGGGGCACAGGGAGCTGCTTTGGGGTACTCCAGGGATGCAGGGCTGGGCACAGCCCCATTGTGGGCATTTGCAGGGCAGCCCAGTTGAGCAGAGCTGAGAGAACACCCCAGAGCCCAGGCAGGGAGCTGCTGCCCTCGGGAACTCTATAATGTGGGGCTGCTGGGGCTCCCCCTGGGCTCAGCTTCACAGCCTTCCCTTCCAGCTCACCAGGACCAGCACCACAGAGGGATCCTACCTGCTGACGTGGGACCTGGCCAGCCACGCTGTCTTCCTTCCCCCCTGCAGCCTCCTCACTTAGCCCTGGTGCCTGTTAGAAGGTGCGTGGGCCAAAGGAAGTTCTTGAGTTTATTTCAGAGGTAACCACACAGCAAAAGAAGGTCAGAGCATGAGCTCATACTCCCCTCGTGCTCAGAGAAACTATAAAAAGGCTGAAGCAGAGTATGTGAATTAACACAATTAAAGAAGCAATTGGCTGCTGATGGGGAAGGGAGGAGCTGGCCCAGCTGGTTGCAGTTTGGATTAAGGATCCCAAGCAGAGCCCTGCACGGAGCTGTGGCAGTGCTTGGAGGTCTGAGGATGTCTGGTGGGCTGGAGCAGCAGCAGCAGCGGCGGCAGCAGCAGCAGCAGCTCGCCACGGCCGAGCCTCTGCCCACCCAGCACAGCCGCAGGTGCCTAAGCCCTTGCAGCACTTGTGATCTGTGCCAGCAATGAAATGGCTCTCAGAGCTCCCCAGGAACTGGGAAGCAAAGGCAGAGCCCTCCCTGGCGCCGTCCTCCCTCTAAACCAGCCAGCGCCCCAGCTGTACCTCCTCCCGTCTCGGCTTGTTTTCACAGCGTGTCCTTTGGCCGCTCGCAGATCCCTGGACAAATGTTCATTATCGAGGCTGTGTCAGCGGCTCACGGCCCACGCAGTGACGGTCCCGCCTGCTCCTGGTCCTATCTCCCATCCCAGCCCTGGTCCCATCCCTGAGCCTGTGTCCAGGAACACGACTTCAGCCCAGGCAGGGAGCAGTGTCTGGGAGCGCTGGGTGCCATGCACGGCGCTGGAATTGCTGTGCCAAGAAACAGCAGTTTGTCTGAGATAGCCCAAATCTGTGGCTTTGGCTCTTAGGCCGATTGTTTTTGTACAACTTCTGGTCATTAAATCACACAATTCGGCCTTCAAATAGGTGCTTTCCATCGCTGAAACATCCCAAAGAGTCGTGAGAGATTTTTCTTCTGCTGTGCTTTTAGGCCCGTTCAGAAAGAACCTTGAGCTGCTTTGAGTGCAAACCAGTCCCGGGGGCTTGGACCAGCGCCGACCAGGGGTTGTTTAATGAGAGAGTAGTCACAATTCCCCCCCACCTGCATGTACCTGTACCTGTGCACCCACACTCACAGCTCTGCCTGTTCCCGGTGCTACAGAGCATCCCCGGAGCTGCAGCTCGAGCAGGGGGCTGCCGCCCTCCTGCCGCCCCCTGCATCCTCCCCGAGGATTTTTTCTCCGGGGGGTCTTGCACAAAACACTCCCACCCACCACCCACACACATATACCCCAAAGTCTGCCGGGGGGCGGAGTCACCCCCGGTTTGGGGGGCCCGGGTAGGTTCCCCGGAGGAGGGGCCGCCTCGGACACACCCGGCTGGCGCGGCCTCGACCCCCCTCGTTCCGTTCCGTTCCGTTCCGTCCCGTTCCGTCCCATCCCATCCCGTCCCGTCCTGTCCCGTCCCAGCTCCCCGAGCCGCCCCCTGCCAGCCCCCTCCCCCGGCCCGCCCCGCTCGCTCTTTCCTCGCCTTTTC
>VWZK01007366.1:92761-158437 GCA_013396935.1 Baryphthengus martii
TTTTTTGTGTCCCCCAGAAGAGGCGGAGGGAGCCGGACCGGGGCTGGCCGCCCCCAGCTCCGGAAAGAGCCTCCTGCGGAGCGGGAGCCGGGGCCGCGGGGCAGCGCCGGGCTCCCGGGAAGGAAGAGGGAAGCTACAGCCGGTGCCGCGGGACACCCCCCCGACCCCCCCCGCCACTGACCAGTAACTATGGTAATTCCTTCTGCTTTCCTGTCATTTCTGCCCACTCTCCCTGCTCACCATGAGCATCTGCGGGCCCCAGCCCCCCTCCCCCCCGGGCACAGAGTGGGCGTTGGGGGTGACGGAGTGGGGGGTTTGGGAATGAAGGTGGAGGTCGGGAGGGAAGGTGGAGGTCGGGAGGGAAGGTGGAGGAGGTGGGTTGTGAAGGTGGAGAAGGTTGGGAGCGTGGGGTGTGAAGGTGGAGGTCGGGATGTGAAGGCAGAGGAGGTCGGGAGCAAAGGTGAAGGTGAGGTATGGAGGTGGAAGAGGTCAGGAGAGGAGGAGGAGAAGGTCAGGAGCAAAGGCAGGGGTCAGGTGTGAAGGTGAAGGAGGTTGGAAGTGAAGGTGGAGTCGGAGTGTGGAGGTGGAGGTGGCTGCCCGCCACTCGGGCAGGCATGTGCCAGGGCTGCTCGCTGCGATGCTTGAACTTCCTGCAAAGTTTGGCAGGGGGTTGGGTGCAGCAAGTGGGTGCTTCTGCGTGAACCGTGCCTGGTGTGCAGGTTCGGGACACTCACCAGACCTGTTCCCGGGCTGGCCAGCTCGTTTGTCACCATAGCTGGCATGTGCTGGTGGCCCCGGCTCCCGGGCGATGCTGTGCCAAGCGCTGGCCTCCCACTCCACTGTGCCTGGGCTGTTCCTCAGCGTTTGCATCGTGTCCTGCCAAGGCTGCTGACAGCGAGAGCTGCAGGAGAGGGAGAGGAATTGGTATTCAGGGCTGGTCCTGGCGCTCCAACCTCGCTCCTTCCTGAGCAGGGGGGAGAGAGGAGATGGAGCTGAATCACCCTGTGGCTTTGGGTACGAGTTAAACAACTTTACAGCACCAAAATGCCAAAGCCCAGCTCGTCTTGTTGGTGTAAACCACGTTAAAAAATATGAGTATTTGGGGAGAAATATCAATCTCTATTTAACAGCACTTTGGCTTATTAAAATGGAAATAGCTTTGCATATGTAAATCTCCTTCTGCTCCCTAATGCCTTTTGTTTCGGTTCTGCGCTCCCTGCAGCTGGCGGAGGAAAGGGGCTAATTGGCTCCTTTTGGATTTCCAACAGCTCTCGGCCAGCCTGGCCTCAGCTTCTCCCACGAACGCGGAGCCGCTGCACCGCAGTTACCCCAAAATCCCCTCCCCAGTGATGAAGTGCTTTGTGATACTCAAGTGAAAACATTTTTAGCGATTTCAGGCCAAAATATTCCCCAGCACGATGCGGGCTGCGTCTGGTGCCTCCATCAGCGGGTCACTCTCTCCTGCCGCTGGCTCCCGCCACCCCGGCTGCTGGATGAGGTCCTGAGTGGTTTTATTCCACTGACCATGGAGCGGCTTTGTTTATTCAGTCAATCCATCTTCTGGCGCATCCCTTTGCTGTGGGGTTTTGCTCGTGATTTGGAAGATTTTCCCTTTCTCCCTGCATCAGGGCTGTCCTCTCCCCAAGGCACCTCTAGTTTACCCAAACTCTGGGGGTTTCTTCTCAGTTGCCAAGGCACAGGAACGGTCACATCCTGGCGTGGCCGGATTTGGTGTTGCTCATCAGCCCTGGTCTTGGAGAATGTGGCTTTTCCTTCTGTTTTTATTTGTGTTTTTATTAGTGCCACATGAGCTTGGCCAGTAAGAGTTTAGTTTGGTTTCAAAAGAGCTGTTTTTGGGCCTTGCCAGGGCTGTGCAAGAGTGACTCTGGGCAGTGGGGTCTGGAGAAGAGCAGGGCTGGCAGGGCAGGAGGTGGCATGAGGAGCTGGACAGATCCCTCTTTGCCGTTGCAGATAGTGGCTCCTCACCCTTGTGCTGCAATGGGGAAGGACTTGAGCTCAGTGGTGCCAGGCAGGGAGGTGGGTGGGTGCCCGTCTGGGCTGGGTGCCTGGTGGCTGGGCTTTACCCTGCGGCCGGGCTTTTCCAGAGCAAGGACTCCAGTCCTAGGAATTGTGCAAAGTAAGACCAAACTGTGCAACTGTGAGAAGACCAATGGTCCAACGGCAGAACGCCTGGCGGGGGAACACGCTTGCAGATCAGAGCACCAGGAAGGGACCCGCTCTTCTCTCACTCTGCACAGGCCCTGTGGCTACTCCTGCCAGGCCCAAGAGCAGGAGGTCTCTGTGTGGGGACATGGAGAAAAAGTCAAGAAGAATTAACCAAAGTGTGACTGCAGAGTGCTTTAGCTAAAGTGCATTAAAGTTAATTAAGCTGAATTAACTGAGGCCACTTCTTACTTGTACGGGCTCCCAGGCCAGGAACTGGCTGCCTGAAACTAATACCCACCTTCAGCTAATGCCACCTGACTTCCTGGGTGCTCGTACAGGAGCACAGGGACAATGGGGAGCTGCGGCTGCCTGAGGTGCCAGATCTGGCTAGTCCTCAGTACCCAGCAGCTGGCAGAAAAGGTGCCACTTGCCCACTCACCTCCCAGGCGCTGGCCTCAGCCTGATCTGTTGTTTATCGGAGCCTCTCTTGCAGGGAGTTGAGGTCTCGTGTCTTTCCCACTTACAATGGGCTCCTTTTGGCAGCTGTGACCGTAGTCACCCCAGCGCTGCCCGTAGCGTGGCTGAGATTTCATGGGAGCCGGCTGATGGCCTCCCGCCAGGTACCCGCTGTGCCGGCCGACTCTGTGCAGCCCGTGGCTCCTGGAAATCCGGGACAGCAAACTCAGAACCTGCAATTTACCCAGGGCACAAACCCGGCGACCTCGCCACGGATGTGGAAGCGACGCAGGGGAGGGGGCCGTGACCCGGCAGAACTTCCCAGAAAACCCTCAGAGGACTCAGTTTGAATTTGGCGAGTTCAGCAATGAGTCTGAACCAAAACGCCCTATCCATCTTCAGATGTTTGTCCTTCCTCTCATCCGCTGCATTCCTGCTGTGAGCTGCTGAGCCCGGCACATCCCCACGCTCTGTCTGGCTCAGCTTAACCCCTTGGCTGCTGTGGCTCCTCCGCCTCTGCCCACCCGGCACTCAGCTCGGGCTCCTTAAACCACAGACCGGTGCTGGGAACAGGACCCTGCTGTGCTCCCAGCTCCCGGCTGCAAGGTGCTTGGTGTGCCCTGCACTGATTCCTCCCCAGTTCCCAGCTCAGGAAGGTTTGGAGTCCCCCGAGTCAGCATTGCCAGAGTGGCTGCACCAAGGAGCCGGCGTGGGATGGTGGGCACAGGCTCCATGGGGGGTGATGGCTCCCGTGGCAGGGCCACTCTCCCCACCAGCGACGCTTTCCTCCCATAGGATGCCAGCTCGCTGGACGCAGCGGTGCAGGGCGCCCTCCAGGCTCTCTACCCACCCTTCGAAGCCACGGCCCCCACGGTCCTGAGCCAGGTGTTCCGGCTGCTGGAGACCAGCTACCGGGGAGATGGGCTCTGCTGCCTGCTCCAGTTCCTCATCCCGGCCAAGCGTCTCTTCGAGCACGTCCGGCAGGCAGCCTGCGTAAGCCCATGTTCCCCTGTGTCACGGTGCCCCATGCCGTGCTCCTGGCCATCAGGGGTTTGCCGTAATGCGTGACACCCTGTACGGCCGTGCCCTCCTTCCATGCATGTCCTCCTCCCTGACCCCATCCCCTTCCCACAGAGGGGACCGTGTTGTGCCCAGCTCCCCACAATGGCTCTGGCACAGAGCCTGGCATGTGTAGTCCCCACAGTAGGTGTGGGGGGATTCCCAGGTCACCTTGTCTCACCCTGAAGAGGCTCCAACGGGGAGTTTCCCATCTATTAGCGTGTGGGGAGCACGCAGCACCCTGGGGACGACCGTAAGCTTGGAGTGGGCACGTGGGACCCTGCTGTGGCTCATCTCAGGGATATCTCGGGCATCAAGAGCGCGTGGGGCTGTCTGGCAGGGTACGGAGCTGTTGGGGTCTCTTGCTCACACACTGTGTTCTTCCTCCCTGCCAGGCTCCCTACTTTAACTGCATCTTTCTCCATGAAGGCTGGCCCTTGTGTCTTCACGAGAAAGTGGTCGTCCACCTTGCGCCACTCAACCCCCTCCTGCTGCGCCCCGGGGACTTCTACCTGCAAGCGGAGCCCTGCGAGGAGCACTCGGCACGAATCACCGTCAAGCACCTCTCCCAAGACCTGCGCACGGTGGAGGAGACGCCGATTCCTGAGGCCGCCTACGCGCTGCTCTTCACCAATGAGTGGCTAGAGGAGATCAATGGTGACCGGGCCAGAGACCCTCTGCACACCTGCCTAGTGGCCACGGAGAACGGCGTAGCTCCGCTGCCATGGAGCAAGATCGCCACGCCGGAGTTCATCGAGAAGCCCGAGGCTGCAGCCGACGGCACCCAGCACAGCTCCGCTTCCGAAACCGCGGCTGAACCAATGACACCAAGTGCACCCACAGCCCACGGTGAGGTGGACATCCCGTCGCCCTACGGCAATGTTGCGAGCACTATCCCAGACTGCAAGGTCACCTCTCGGAAGTTGGGCCAGGGAAGATACCCAGGATTGATCAAGGTGGACCAGGCTGGGCTGCAGAAGAACCCGGCCTTGCTGGCCGTGCCCAGCCTCTACGAGATCGTCAGCCAGAACCTGGAGGGGGAGTACGTGGACCTGCTGGAGCTCTCCCAGGATCAGCTGGACCTCCTGGCCAGGTCGCTGCCACCCACTCGCCCAGCAGGGCCGATGGCGGCTGGGGCTGAGGCAATGCTCCCGTGGGCAAACGGGGAGCCAGAGGCAGATGCTTGGACCTGTGGGGGGGCACTGAGCTTGGAGGAGGGTCCCTGCAGCCCGTGCCTGAGGAGAAAGCTGAGCCGGGAACAGGGGCCACACGGCCCACGGTGCCGCCACCGCGACTCCTACCTGGCCGCGCTGCAGAACCCACTGAGCTTCGGCCCCGGGCTGATGGCAGCCATCCTGGAGGAGCCAGACAGCCACGAGTTACCCCCCGCCACCACCCGTGGGACCCCCGCACAGCATGGGACGGGGGCCGGCAGCCCCACACTCCTCGCCCGCCGTCCCCACCGAGCGAGTCCCGGGTTGCCGATGGAGGCTCCGACACGGCAGGGCAGCCCCCGGCTCCCCTCTGGCTCCAGCTACAAGTTCTCCTTCCTGAAGGGCCCACGGCTTGGGGTGGCCTCCGGGGATGAAAAAGCCACCAGCCAGCAGGAAGGGGCCTGGAAGAAGATGTCTGCCATCTACTCACCCCGCATGGGCAGAGCCAAGCCAGCCGGGAAAGGTACCGCTCGAGCGGGGCTGGGCACCTGCCTGGGCACCGCAGCAGCTTTTGCATTTCTCTGCCTCGCTGCACGTCACCAGCTCCTCTCTCCTCTCTCCCTGGTACAGATGGGGCAACTGCTGCCCCAGCAGAGGAACGGTCCGTGGAAAGCACCGGCTGCAAGAACAGTCCCTCCGTACCCAGTACTGGCACCGTTGGCCGGGAGCCACCGGCCTGGCAGGACCTGCATTTCGAGCTGCTGTGCTCGGGCATCGTGTGCCTGCCAGGTACCGCAGACACCACCACACCGCAGGGGGATGTCGGGAAAAGCCTCTGGAGGGAGGACACCAGGCTGCAGGAGAGGGTTTTCTGGAGGAAGGTTTCAGGGCTTTGCTGGAGGCCAGAAAGCCTCCAAGCAGAAAATTTCCTTTCTGCTGGGCAAAAAAACTTAGAACCAGAAAAACAAGCAGCGTGCTCTGAGCAGCTGCCCCAGTTCCCAGCTGCAGCAAGCCCTCCCACACCATTCCTCACCAGTGAAGCCGTTCAGCTTCCAGCTGCCAAACACTAAACATTTGGCTTCTTCCTTTTCCCAAGTGCTGAAAAACAGCAACAAACCCCATTTCTTTTTCCCAGGAAGAACGGCTCCAGCAGCTCTGCTCTGGCATTTCCAGGGCTGGCGCTGCCCCTCTGGAGGGGCTGGGGGGGCTGCACTGGGGTGGCACGGGATTAACCTGGGCTGAGCCCCTCAGAATGAGCCCACTCGAGCTGGCGGGCAGATGCCAGAGGGGTCTCACTCGTCCCTGTCCCCGCAGGGAGCTCGGATAGGCTGGGCAGGGCCCTCCTCCAGGTGACCACCAGTGGCAGCGTCTGGGGGGCCACATGGTGTTCGGCCACCGAGCTGGCGAAGCTCATCCTCTGCCTCTGCTCCCTGCCCAGGTAAGGGCCAGGAAGACCTGCCAGGGACCTGCGCAGCTGCTTCCCAGCTTGAGGGTCCTGGGCAGCCCCTGGGCCACAGCGGGATGGATGCCCATCAGCCCACATCTGCTGGTTTGGGCACATCCCGCATCCCCACCGTGTTTGCAGTCCCTCCTGCAGCCACCCCTGAGCTCCCTGTGCCTCTGCCTCAGGCACGTGTCCTCAGCTGGGGCATCCCAACGAGACAAGCCCATCACCGGTGGGCATCGGATCCTGCCAGCCCTCGCCCTGCTGCCAGGGGTGCGGAGCCGCAGGAGGGGGCTGCGAACGGGTCCTCCTTGAGGGGTGGTGCCTCTCTAAATCATATGATCTGCCTCCCACTCACTGCGTTCCCCTGCCAGGCACGAGGCGAAGGACGCCGGGCTGACGGTCGTGCTGGATGCCAGGAAGCAGCCGCCTGCTCCCGCCCTATTCTCGGCCTTCCGCTCCATCCAGGTACACTGGGCGCCGTGTGCCTGTGCCATGGGTGTGCCCTTGGGGGTCCCTCAGAGCCTCCCCCATGCCCACCGCCACCCCCCGACTGGCAGCAGCTTCTCCAGCAGCCCCAGGTGCTGCCATGCCTGGGGTTTTTATCTTGCTCGTAGATTTTACCCACGAGAGTCACGGTGCAGATTTACCGAGTTGGCTCCCGGCTGCCCCGCGGTGCACTCATCTAGAAAACCCACAGCCTTTGTGCTGCTTCCTCCCCAGCTCCCAGTCCTGGCTCCTGACTCCCTCTGGGTCTGGCAGCACAGAAACAGCTGCCACTTTGTTCCCAAATGTGCTGATAAATCTCTCATTTCTGAGCACTCCTGCAGCGGCGCAGACCGTGCCCCAACGAGGTGCAAAGTCCCTCTTTCCCCTGGCCCCCAAACTGAGCTCACGCCCAGCACTTGCATCTCCCCAGCTCCTTGCGTGCCAGCTGCAAAGCACTGGGGGGTTGGGACTGAGAGTCCCTTCCCAACTCTGCAGGGCCCATCCTTGTCCCCATGGTCACCCAGCACCATGGTGTGTATCCCAAACCCCTCAGCACCAATCTAGGTGAGCTCACCTGGAAATGGCTCCGCGGTGGTGGGTGGGTTTGCTCGTGAGGCTCTTTCCGTGGGTCCTTTCTGCTAGGGAGTTGGTGGATGAGGACGAGGTTATGGCCTGAGCGACCCGTTTCCATTTCCCACACCAGTGAGCTCAGGAGCCTCGTTGTTTGTACTGAGCTTACTGGCCTCAGCTGACTCGGCCAACCAGCCCCGGCATCACCGCCGATAACCCGAGGGCCGTGCTGTGGCGTTCGCCGCCATGACTCCTCTTCCCTGCCTCCCGCAGAGTGTCTCGCCGGGCTGCATCCGCACCGTGCTGCTGCTGCTGGCTGAGAAGGAGCTGGTCACCCACCGTGAGAGGCTGCCCGGGGTGCAGGTGAGCCTGTCCCTGTCCCTGTTCCCTCCTCTTGTCCTCCCACATCGTGTCCCATGGAAAGAACAGAGCCAGGGTGAAAGGAACCTCCCACCTCAGGGGACCCTCCACCTCCTCACCTGGATCCCCCAGTTCCCCAGCTTGGGCACCCTGGGCAAAGCAGCACCTCACTGAGGCAGGTCCCCAGGCTGTCCCTGGGGGTATTTCTGGAGAGGGACCCTGCCCAGTACTGCAGCGCTCACCGGCCCTGTGCCCTGCAGGTGGAGACCTTGGCGTCGCTGAAGGCTCTGGGCCGCTTCGTCGACAGCTCCCAGCTGACCCAGGAGCTGGAGGGCACCTTCCCCTACTGCCACGGCGAGTGGGTTCAATTCTTCCAGGTGTCTGTTACCACGCCGGGAGCCATCGCCTCACCTCCCACACCGCGCCCCTCGTGTCTGTTATCACATCATGAGCCATCACTTCACCTCCCCGCCATGCTCCTCCGTCCCTACCACGGATTCCATGTCTCAGGGCCATCCCCGGAAAAGGGGAGCTCTGAGTGCAGGCGAGCAGCCCCCTCCTACCTGTAACTGCCCATCCACCTCCACATTCCCTTCCCCCTCAGCTTTAACCAGATGCCCCACAGTATTCCTTGCTCTGGCCTGGCACTGCTGCTTCCCCTCCTTCTCCTCCTCCTCCTGGGCAGGCTGCCCTCCCAGCCCAGCCCCACTGACCTGCTGTGTGTCCGCCCGCAGAAGCTCCATCCCTTTACGGCCGGCCTCAGGCAGGCGTCGGAGCTGCTGCGGAGCTGCATCCAGGAGCTGCGGAGCACGAACGTGCTGGCGAGGACGCAGGTAATGGGCAGGCTGTAGGGCTTTCCAAAGAGCCCATCTGCAGTCCGGCACAGTGCCATTTCACCCCAGTTCCCCAAAACTCAGGACAGTCACTCCCAAACTGGCTGCAGAGTCCCTTCAGGGTGCAGCCCCGGGTGCCCATCCTGCGCTGGCCCAGGACCCACCAGGCAAGGCCTTGGGTGAGACATGTGTCCGACCCTCTCTCCGCAGGATGCGGCCACGTGCATTGAGAGGCACCAGGAGCTGATGCAGAGGGTGCTGAGCGACCCGCAGCTGGTGCGGGTACAGCACGAGGGAGGGGCCGTGCTGGCCCGGCTGCGCAGGGAGGCCGCCCGGCTCAGCGCCTCAGCCGACGTCAGGTAGGAGGGGGCAGCTTCACCAGGAGCGGGGTGCTGATGCCGGGGACCCCCAACCTCCTCCACTGGCTGATAGAGCCACCTCCCCAGGGACATCCTGGTCCCTATTGGCATGAGCTGATAGGGTGCTGAGCTCCCACCTGCCCTACAAACTGCCCCCAAGCCTGGATCTCTCCTCTCGGGCAGCCCTGCATGGGATTTCCTGGCCGGGGAAGGTCTCCAGGAGGATTTCCCACTCCAGGGCCACGCTCTGGGGCTGCTCGGCAAGGCCTGCAGTGAGCCCTCCAGGCTGGGCATGGGGAGAGCCACTAGATGGGGCCAAGCCCCGACAGTGCCGCGCTCGTCCGGCGGTGCTGCATGTGTCCAGTGATGGTGTACTCGTCTGGCGATGCCGTGCTCATCCAGCAATGCTGCACGCGTCTGTTGATGCCACGCATGTCCGGCACTGCCACGCTGTCCAGCAGTTCATGGATGCAGCATCTCTTGGAAGGCTCCGCTGACAGCCAACGCTTTCCCATCCTGTGTTTCTTGACATCCCTCTTGCTCTGTGGGACGAGGAGGTGTTAGTGTCCCCCAGGGCCAGGGTGTTCCCCTGCAGCGTACCCAGCGCACAGAGCCCAGAGCCCACTGCCCAGCACACCCCAGGGAGAGCCCCCGTGTCCTGGGTGGGCTCTGAGGATGCAGGAGGCGGATGGGGAGGTCTCTTGGTCGGTTCCCAGGCACCTGCCATGCTCTCACCAGCCACACATCCCAGGTCATTTCCCATCTGCTCCCTCGGCTCCGGGCTGCCCACACGGCCAATGTCAGTGTCCACTCCAGGTTGCTGCTCCATCCAGAGGCTGCTGCCCACTGGAGAGCTGCCTTGGCCGGTGTCTTCAGGAGGAGCCGGCAGCTCACCTGGCAGCACCTGGTGCTAACAGCACCTCTGCTCCCCAACCACCAGGACCAGCATGGAGTTGGCCGAGGGACTCTACAGCCAGCTGGAGGAACAGCTTCACAACCTGGTGTCCCAGTCCAACAGCTGCCTGGAGCGCCTGGAGTTTCTCCGAAAGGTCCGGGAGCTCGAGGCCGAGTTCAGCAAGGTGAGCCGGGCGTCCCTGGGGTGCTGCTCTGGGTGCGTCGGGTTGCGGTTCTTCCTCTGCGGTGTTCCCACGGCTGAGCATTTTGGGCACATGTCCTTGGTTTTTGACGACGGAGGAAGTCCAGAGAATAAGGAGATTGCCTGAGCTTTGATTTTAATTACGAGTCAACTGCGTAACGACGCCTGGGATAGGATGCCCTGGTTGGGGAAGGAAGGGGAGGTGCTGTGGGGCGTCCGGACCTGCCTGACCCCCATCTCTGCTCTCTCTGGCAGCTGGGGTGCTGGCTGGACGGGGAGGCAGCGGCACAGCTGCAGGAGATGGGCATCGAGGAGTCGAACCCCAACAGCTCCCAGGGCTCCGCTGAGCAGTTTAACGAGTTCCTCGTCCAGGCAACAGTACGTCCTGGGGGGGATTTCTGGTGACGTGCATCCCTGGGGTGTCACTGCTGCGAGGCAGCTTCAGCCCCTGCCTCGGCAGAAACTGAAAATGCCAAATTAGAAAGGTTTGAACGTCATTAAAAAATCTGTTATGATCCACCCCAATCCCCCAGGGTTGGAACGAGGCTTCTGGGCAAATCTGGTGTCCCCAGGCTGGCTGGGTGAAGCTGCAGTTTTCAAGCCTAGTTTTGCCGGGGCCTTTGGGCTGCCCTGCTCCAGTAAGGGGATGGTCGCACTGCTCCTTGGTGAACTTTGGGCTGGGGCTGTCGTTCCTGACCCCTCCTGCGCTCCGTCCTTCACAGCCCCTTCTCCCACAGGGCTGCAGAGCCTGGACGTCCATCAGACCACACGTAACCTGGTGTCCAAGGGTTCGTTCCTCTTGTACCCACAGATAGGGAGGCCCTTTAGTTAATGCAGCACAGGGAAGATGAAGCAAGGTGGCCCAGCTCAGGGCACGGCGATGCATTTTGAGCCAAGCCAGGAGAGACCAGAGATTTGGAGACTCCGTGTTTTCTCTGTTCCTTCTCACTTGCCCAGAAATGCTTCCCTTGTAGCTCTGAGAGTGATGCCGGTGCTGCCCCACAGAGCCTCATGCTGCCCATGCGTCCCGACGTGGCTGCTCAGCACTGTTCCCTGAGCACCCAGCTTGTTCCTGCTGTCCCCGCAGGCTCAGTACCGGCACGGGCTGGCCCTGTGTCAGGAGGCGGCTGAGGTCCAGGACGCAGCTTTCCCCGAAGCAAACCCCTTCCAGGCGGCCACAGCCCTTTTCCGGGCGAAGCTGCTGAGCTTCTCCAGGCAGGTGGAGCGGCGGCAGGTGGAGCGGGAGCTGCTGCGGGAGCTGGGTCACTTCTCCAGCAAGGTAGGCACAGGGTTCTGTCCTCCCGCAGGTGCCGGTGCTGGCTGGGCAGCCGTGAAAAGAGCCTCTCTTGCCTTCTTTCCCAGGTGGCGGGGCTGGAGCTGGATTGCTGGCAGCACTCAGCCCGGGCCAAGCGTGGCGAGGGCCACGCGCTGCAGGGCCTGCAGAGCTCCTTCCAGAAGCTGTCCGTGGAGCTCGCCCTGGAGAAGCTGCAGGAGATGAAGGCTCAGGTGCGCAGGATGCAGAGCAGCCGCCGGCTGGCAGCCTGGACCGAGGCACGGCACAGGTACCAGGAGAGCCGGCAGATCCTGAAGGAGATGCTGGCAGAGCTGCAGGAGGCCTGGGGAGCACAAGCTGATGGGCAGAGAGACACCTTTAGCCCCCCTGGTTCAGGGTCTTACAAGGAAACCCTTGTCTGCAAAGCAGCCGCCAGCCCTGAGCCTCGGGTGTCAGGGGTCCGGGGGGCAGCAGAGCGGCCGGAGTCCAGTGCCAAGGGGCCAGGACAGCCCTGGCGACCAGGACAGCCCCGGGCCCGCAGTGTTCCCAGCCTCACGCTGAGTGCAGAGCCGAGCTCCTCACAGCCCCTGTGCTGGCAGCGGCCGGAGGGTGACAGTGCCATTCACTGCTGGGGCTCTGCTGACACCTCCCTCCCCAAATCTGGGAGTGGAACCTGCCCAGGAGCTGCAGGACACCTCTCCCAGGAGCGCAGCCAGTCCCTTCAGAGGCATCCCCTCACCCTACCTCCCTGGGTGAATTTTCCGGGTGCTGACCAGTTGTGTCCCACCGCTGTGCCCCACGGGACTGTCTTGGCCCCCGGCACGCATGGTCCACTGGTGGATAAACGGCGAGAAACCACCCAGTACTTTCAGGTTTCCAGCCAGAGCAGTTTCTCCTCTGAAGACTCAGACTCCCAGAACTCCACTGAGGAAACCTCAGCAGTGAGGCTGCCTTTGCCCCGGGACGCCCAGAGTCCCAGACCACCTTGTCCCTCTGAAAAGCCCTCGCAAATTGTTTACCTGGAGAACCACCACACCGAGAGCCCAGCTAAAGCAAATGCCAAGTAAGATCAGTCCCTTCCAGCTGGGGCCGTTTCTGTCCAGTTCTGTCCCAGTCTCAAGCACCGACTGGGTGGGACATCTCATGCTCAGAGGTGGGATGCTGGCACCCATTGCCCAACCCTTGGTCCCAGAGTCCTTCGGACCCCATAGGTAGTGCTCAGCCCACTGTGGAGCGGCAGTCCCCATGTCACCAGCCTCTCAAGGTTTGTTAATCATCTCCTTGGTGCGTAGTTATCTTTACAAGAGCCAGGTTTGCCTCAGGACAGCAGCGAGGGTTCCCTGCACCAGCAGCTGTGCTCGGAGCATCGCTTGGGAGCCCAATCCTGTGCCGAGGCCTTTCTGCTCCCATCCCCCACATTCTCCACTTTGCTGGGTGGTTTTACTATCCATTGTGCTGCTGGGGCAGGTGTATTGCTCCTATGCACTCCTTAACATGGGACTAACATTATTAATGTTAATAAACCTGAAGAGAAGCGCCCAACATGGTCCTCATGGAGCAGAATGAAAAGCCACGTCCCGCCCAGCACCAGGTGCCAGGCTACTCAGTACCAATGAGCAGCCAGTGCCACCACAGCCTCTCGTGCTGCCCGTGGCCCAGCTCTCCTGCCCACCGCCAGCGATGGTCCTGCTCAAACCACTGGCTCGTCCTTGTGCCCTGACCCAACAGACCCTGCTGCCAGGCTGCAGCTGTTTGCAGAATGAGGCCCCCTTCCTTTTTGGGGGGTTATAAAAACCACCTCTGTCTCAGGTTCTCCATCCCATCCTACCTCCTCCCCAGTGTACGGGTGAGGGTGGTGTCATCCTGCCCAACCTCCCCACTCGCTGGGAACATGCTGTCCCAAAGCCTCAGGGATCCAGCTGAGCTGGGCATGACCTCACCGATCACCGATGGAACTAGCCCGGGGTCCCCGGGGATCCTGTCCCTGTAGCGCATCCCACCGAGTCACCGCCTGTCCAGGCCCTGGGGAGCGGGCGAAGCGAGGTGGGGGACAGGATGGCCGGGCCAGGGTGCTGCACCACCCACCGCCCCAGGCGGCTGCATCATGAGCTAATCGAGGGACAGTGTAGAAAAAGCACTATCTCACGTAGGGACCGTTCCAGAAAAACACTCTCCACTTCATGGCTCATGGCCCCATGTGATGCTGCACCCTGGCAAAGGGGACTTGCCCACCCCAGCGTTCGTGAGCATCACTCACACCCTCCTCAGCCTTGTTTTTGCCAAATCCCCAATCCCAGCCCCACTGAGCTCCCCTCTGGAGGCTGCAGACCCAGCTGACCCCCTGCAGCGCCAGGCTCCTCCTGCCAGCGTCATTAACGGCAATGTTAACGAAGACCGATCCCTGCCTGCTCCCCAGGCGCTGCCCCGGGATCTCCTGCTCATCGCTTCTCCCGGTCCTACCCATTGTCCACTCTGGTTCTCCTTACAGTTCTTCTGAACTCCATCTTCCCCAGGTCAGACACTGTTTCCCCAGTAGCACCTCTCACGACGCTCCACTGGAATCCCCAGAGCTGGGTCTGTCCCCTTCCCTTGGGCTTAAACGCGATTCAGTCACCGGGGCAGGTCTGCACGAGTCACCCTGTGTGAACCTAGATGGCTTTGCTCCATTTTTCAGCTACCACCACAGCCTGAATATCCCCAAAGTCACCCCAGCCAGGCTGCTTTTCCTGCCTCTTCACGGTACAATATTTACTCATTCCCAACGGTCTGGCCCCGTGCCGAGTTCAAAGGTCTCTGGAAATTCCCTTGCTGCAGAGCTGATGTAACACAGAAAGCTGGAGAAGGAGCAGATGAACGTGGCTCCCCCTGCCACGACATCCCCAGCGCTGGCTGCCACCGCACCGGCCGGCTGAGCGTGCCTGCTGCCTGGCACATCGGGAAAGCCGTGCCTGCCAGGATGGTGTCCAGCTCATCATGAGAGCCAAAAATCTCTTCTCCCTCCAAAAGAATTTCAATCCCAGTCTGACAGTTCCCTCACTCAATTTTCTACTCTGTTGCCTCATCCCGTCACACACTCACCTTTGCTGTGCCCTGAAGCAGCCTTCCAAATTCCTCTTTGGATATCGATTTTTACCCATCATGTCACAGAAGACCATGGCTTTGGAGCTCCTTGTTATCAGCGTGAGCTCAGACTCCTGCAACCAGCACCGTACACTCATCCCACTTCTGTGCCAGTGCCTCAATGGGCTGGGCACACCGTCCATGTTACTCATCTCCCCTGGGAAAGGCAGACTGTGCATGGGTGATGAGCACGGGCCACACTGTCAGCATCACGGCACACCCCAGAATCACCACAGCACATCATCACCACCATGGTGCGCACCGGCACCACCACGGCACACCCCAGAATCACCACAGCACATCATCGCCACCACGGCACACACCGGCACCACCACGGCACACCCCAGAATCACCACAGCACATCATCACCACCATGGTGCACACCGGCACCACCACGGCACACCCCGGCACCACCACAATGCACACTGTCATAGAATCGTAGAATGGTTTGGATTGGAAAGGACCTCTAACGGTCATCGAGTCCAGCCCCCCTGCAGGGAGCAGGGACATCCTCAACTAGAACAGGTTTCTCAGGGCCTTGTTGAGCCTCACCTGGAATATCTCCAGGGATGGAGCCTCAACTCCCTCCCTGGGCAACTTCTTCCATTGTTCCACTACCCTCATAGTAAAGAACTTGTTCCCAACATCCAATTTAAATCTACTCTTCTCCAATTTAGAACCATTGTCCCTTGTCCTGTCACCACCGCAACACGCACCGTCACCACCACGGACACCAGCTGCCTGTGTCGGTGCACCTGGCACGGGCAGGTCCCCCCACCGCCGCTCCTGCTTTTGCTGTGTCCAGGGAAGCAGTGAGCAGACGGGTGTTAGAAACGAACCGCACTGTGAGTCAAACGGGAGCAAGGAAGAGGGATGAGAATATTCTTACCGAAATAATCTTGTGCGGGCGCATTTGGGTGCTGCCATCAGCGCACATAAACCCCTCGGTGTTGGCTGTCACACGCTGTCACTGGAGAAGCATCTTCCATCCCGAGCCAACACTGCTCGTTACCACTCTGCCACGCTCCTGGAGTCGCCACGCTGCCAGGCTGGGGAAAGGAAAAATACTAATCAATACTGGTGTCGTTTTGGGGATTGATTATTCTCATTAACTCTGGGAACCATTCAGCCAGACTGTGGACATATCGCTGCCGGCAGCCTGGGTGGCAGCCAGAGTGGGATCGCATTTATCCCATGACATCACTCAGGAGATGAAGCCTCTCCAGTGGCCACGACTAAAACTCCGTATTGGTTCCAAAGGGCTTTGCTTGTTTATAGGAATAGCACCTCCAGGGCCCCAAAAGATATTTCTTTAATGCTTTGCTGTTCTCCTGCATCGTCTCCAGAGGTGACACGAGGTCAGAGGTTGGAATGGCCCAAATCCATGAAGGGTAGAAGTGGCAGAGACCAAACCTTGGCCTGACGGCCCCACGCTGGAAAGTTGCCACTTAACGGAGACAAGCAACGTCTATTTCAGCTTCCGCCTTGACATGAAAGGGGAGCTCAGCGGAATTTGTTTATTTGACTTCTGTTTAAACAGTCACTTTTGTTCCCAGGAGCACTTTGAAGAGGCACTCAGATCCTGACCAATGTTCCGTCATCGTCATACACGGAGCAAAGCCAGCCCCCGCCTCTCGGTGTCATCCCCTCACCTGGAGAGGTGCTGGCCTCAGGGATGAGCGATGCTCAGGGGGAGAACCTCTTCTTCCCCAGCCAGGCTCTGAGGACTCAGACCCTGGGAGAGAGAGAGGAGTCAAGAAGAGACTGAGAGGCCCCAGCCCCGCAGCAGGATGGGTGCCAGGGGCTGTACCCAGCCCCTCTTTGGCTCCACCTTGAGATGAGGGTCTGATGGGGCCAGGGCAAGCCCAGCAAGTTGGGGCATTTTCTCAATTGCCGTTTTCCAGTGGCAGCAGCATGGATGTCTGCAGCGTGGTTTGGAGATTCCTCATAATAACGTCCTAATTCTGCAATAAAATGCTTCAGAGAATCAGAGAAGAAATAATTACCCACATGAATAATAAATGCTTTGCATCTCCGGCGCCGTTCCCTGTCCACTCCAAGCTCATAGCTGGTGGGTCCCTGGGGAGAAGGATGGGTTCGAGAGGATCCCGAGGCCACAGGGACGCCAGAGCTGGGCCAGTGTCGCCGGTGTTTGGCTTTGCTCGGGTCCCTGAGGTGGGGGAGCACCCGAGTCAGGTGGATGCCCAGGGCGGGTGGGAGCCACCATCAGTCTGCTTTCCTGTGCCTGGGTGAGAAGAGCCTTTTCCCCTCCACTGCCTCCCTTGGCCAGGACAAAGTTAGGATTTTTTAAAATTGTACGTTTTAGGTCAGAGGGAGTAGTACTTCCCACAGGGGAAGAGTCATCTCCCAAAGCAGATGGAATTCAGATTCTTCTTCTGAATAAAGCAAACAATAGCTTTCCTGTTATTTTTCTTCTTCCAAGAAAAAAAAAAATAAAAAAAATAGACAGACATTTTCCAAATCCTAAGATTAACTGATAAGAGAAGAGAGAATTCCCAGCCGTTCACTGAAGGGCAAATGGTTTCCTCGGAGGAGCCCTGTGCTCTCGGCTGCCCTCAGCTCCCATGGCAGGGTGGGCGCAGCTGGATGGCTCCTATCAAAAAGTGTTTTTGCAACATTCTGCAAAAATTTTCTTATTTCCGCTGATCCTTCAGCATATGATTTATGACTCCGAGTCCCACCAATTAAGCTATAACCTTTCCAGAAAGGCAAGTGCAGGAGTTAATCAATGTCTCTTTCCCACCCATGAAATGGCAAAATCATTTGTCATGGGCTGGTGGGGGGTGTCCAGTGAGGCTGGGGACCAGGTCACCACAGCCAGCCTGGTCTGCAGAGGGGAGCTCCTGCAGGGCCCAGAGAAATACTTTTTCCAAAGGAAAAAACGTAATAGATTAGATGCAGAACATGACAAAATCAACCTGGAGACAGAGATGGACCGTGGGCCAGGCGAGGATGTCAGCCCGGGGAGTTCTGCCTTCCTCTTCCTCACGGTATCCCTTGGGGGCAGCAGCCTCCCTGCGGCCCCTCGTTCCCTGCTCTGCTATGCAGGTCAGCACTGAGCAGGGAGTGCTGGTGGGGATGGGAAAGTGCTGCACTCTTCATCTTCCTCCTTCTCCTCACTGCTGCTGGGTTCTCATCAAGCCCTGCCTTGCAGACCGTGGGGTCAGGGGGGTCACTGAGTTGTCAACCACAGCAGGATGGAGGGAAGAGGAAGGAAGAAAAGGGCAGAGCAAGAGGCTCTGGGTCTGCGACGCTCCCGGGCCGGGCAGGGAGGAAAGCGAGGACGAGACGATGGGTGGCAAGGCGCAGGGACAGCCACAAGCAGGACAACACGAACCCCCCAGACGGGACCTCCCAGCAGTGCTGGTGGCAGGGGAGCTGCCGAGGGCCCGTTCCCATTATGGCAGCTCCCGGCATTAGGGCTCGGCCGCAAACAGCCGCGGGCGTTGCTCAGCGCAGGACGGGGACTTGGCCCGTGCCGCAGCGGAAACGCGGTCGCGCCTGGATTTGTTCTCCTGAGTGGCACCTGAGGCACTAGGTCTTCTTTCAGCAGGTAAACACAGTGGGAGCCAAACGGCAGCACGAAGCCATACAGCTGCGAATAGAGGGGTTCCAAAGCACCTTTGCTACCCTCGAGTCTAGCCCATCATCAAAGCTGAGGTAGCTGGTGCTCCTGAGGAGCTGCCAGGTGGCCGTGAAACAAAATGAAACAAAAAATTACTCAAAGAAACAGACAATGCCAAAAGAAAATAGGAAAGGTGAAAGGTTATGCCAAAGGGTTGAGCTCTGAGGGTCGAACGTAGCTCCAGTCTGCTCGGAGCTGGCCAGGGCAAGGCCAGCCCAGCTGCTTTCCAAAACCCCAACTCTGCCCCATCCCGAGAGACTGTTGGAAAACACAAGTGTGTCAGAGCTCACCCAGAAGCCCAGGGGATGTCCAGCAAAGCTGCCAAGGGGGCAGATGGGTGCAAACGACACCCTGCACAGGGCAAGCATGTCGCCCATGAGCAAGTCTAGGGGGAATCACAGGGCTTCAGGCAGGGCAACCCAGCCACGGGCACCTGCAGAGGGGCATGAGCTCCCCACATACCAAAGCCACGGCGAGGGGTGCAGACCCTTCTTGCTTTCCTCCCACAAACACCGTCAGAGCCTGTCTGTGATTAGAGTGGTGAAGGATTTCTAGGAAAAGGCGCTGCAGAGGAACCAGCACCCTGGTGGGGAAGGGCTGGGGGGGGGATTGAAGCGAAATTCTAGGAAATGACACTGAGAGACTGGAATTCAGCTCCCACTGGCTTCAACCAGTTCAAGTTGCAAAACACCATGTCACCACCCATGCCTCCCCCGGCAGTGGGGACGTGTCCATCTTACACGGCACCCCAGCCCACCCACCTGCACTGAGGGATCCTACCGGCAGCGGGACCGGCCTTGTCACCATCCTGGGGCCACTAGCTTGGAAGGGCTCGACAGAGCTGGAGAATCCATCTCTCTGCACGTGCTGCTGCCATCTGCTTTCGCGTCCCATCGCCCTGGGACAGCACAGAGGGGCTGCCCCATCCCTGGAGAGCCACCCCAGGCAAGTCCCTTCACCTGCTCTCCCGCCTACCCACCGAGCTGAGAGACCAAACAAATCAAGCCACGTACAAGAGGTTTCTGATTCTCTCTTTTAAGTAAAACCACGGACTCGGCCTGAGAACAAAGGTGGTGACATAACAAATTCCTCCTGAATCCCTCCCTTTGGAAGAGGGTTGCAGTGCCTGGTCCCAGAGCTTTTCAGAAAAGCTCGTTATCAGCTGCCTGGCCCCTCCACAGGGATACTGGTCCAGAGCTTTACACTTCTCAGCACATGAGATGAGCCATGAGCCAGAGCCCAGGACCATGTCCAATGCCACCAGCACATCCCTCCTCCTGCTGTGCGAGTCAAGGATGCTTCTAACCTCGCGGTTGCAACACCAGAGCACACCGAGCTCCTCAGACCCGGCTGTGGGGACAGTTGGAAAAACAATCTTCTCTTCCTTGGAAAATCAATCTTCTTTTCCTTGGAAAATCAATCTTCCTTAGAAAATACACCACTTCTCCCAAAGGGAAGGCCACGCGTTCCCTGCACTGTGCTGCCTGCCCCGCCGGCACTGCCTGCTGCGCGCAGCTGGGAACAAGAGCCCCTTTGTGCCAGCTATCAAAGCCCTGCCGCCGCGGCAGCCCTGGCACAGCACCCAGACCATCTTGCTCAACCACCGGCTCAGTGCCACAGCTGCCACTGCTGCTCGGCGGCAAAAAGCCTCGAATTGGGATCGATGCCCACACAGAGCCATCTCCTGCCCCCAACAGTGACGTCTGCCCAGGCTGCAATCACCAGCCCAGCTTCCTGGCTCTGCCTGCCCGTCCTCCCTCACCCGGGACGGCGGTGCCCTTACTGACCTTGTCTGCCACTGCTGTCCAGCCCTCAACTCGGTTCCTCCCAGATACGGAGCAGTTATAGGCTTTTTCCCCCCATTTTTGAGGTATTTTTCTGCGCTCACCGACTAGGGCCCCTCTGCAGCTCCAGCATGCGAGGAATAACTGCTGCACCCTACGTGCCAGAATCCCAATGGTCAGCCACCGCCGCTGGCCACATCACCACGACCATAAAACACGTTATCACCCTTTAACTTTCTCCTGAAGTCACATCTCAGCCCTGTCACCCTGTTTCCCTGACCCATTATCCCAGCACAGAGCCTGGGGCAAGGAGGGCACAATGCTGGGCTTCCTGCCGAGGGGCTCCGGCTACTGGGGTCACCGCACCGATGGGTCACCCCGGCTTGGGAGGGCTGCGGGGGGCAGCAGCTGATGGGTCTGCCAAGGGTCAGGCTTTGAGGAACGCCCCGGGGCGGGAGGCAACGTCGCTGCAAACGGGCAGAGCTGTTAAAGTCGGTTGACAACTTCGCAGGGCGGCTCAGAGGAAGACACTGTCCCTTTTCAGGGCTTGTTTATCTGCCTGCACAAGGGACTGAGTCAGGATGTGCGGGCGCAGCTGGGGGCTGCCAACCTCCCCAGCACACATCCAGGAAAACAAACAGAGGCTCTGCCTGTGCGGGGCTGGGGGAGGTAAGGAACCAGCACACTTTGAAGTAGCTCCAGGACAGGGGTGGGTGCAAGGGAAGTCACAATCCTCTGCTGAACACCTTGAGCAAATGAGTGGTTATTTTGGGCATCCAGAAGTGCAAACACCCTCTTAATGTAACCCTGTCTTACTCGGGAGAGTAAAAAAAATGCCATCAGTGTGGTTGGCCTCCCATGGGCAGCATTTTCCAGTGCCTGAGCAGACAGATGCCTCTGCGATAGGTAGGGGTGATCAAACTGGGCACTAAAACTGGAAATAAGGGAGGTTTCCCCTCACTGGGATGCTGGGACCCAGTGCGGAGCTCCCCGGACAATCCCGGGGGACAGCTGGACACTCACCTCCAGCCACTTCTGACAGAGATGCTGGAGCGGGAACAGACAGTGTCAGTCATTCCCACTCTGTACTTGGCCAGAAAATCAGACAGAAATTAGTCCCTCCAGCTTGACCAGCACCAGACATCCCAGCTTGCCTGGTCCTGTGCACCCCAAACACCCCAATGCCCTCATGATGACAAACTGCTCCTGCTCTGAGCCCAGCCAGAAAAGCCTATTTCCAACTAATTGCTCTGTGGCAGACGGTGCCATTACCGGCTCTTTGTCACACGTTTATCTGAAGCAAAATAAACACATCTTGAGCACAGGACCTCAAGCTGTGGAGTACATCAAAAGTTCATGCAAAGAGGAAGGACGGACTTGTACGGGCAGAGCCAGACCCTGCACCCTCCATTGTGAGCCCAAAGCCACTGGCACATGTCACCGGCAAGGGTGATGACTCCTGTGCCCCTGGGAGCAGGGCCAGCTCAGAGCAGGCAGTGGGGCTGTGGATCCCTCAGCCCTGGCACCAGACTGTTTTGGCAGAGGAGAGGATTCCTGACTCCCTGATGCCCAGAGAGCCAGGCATCTCCCTGGACCCCCACCCTGGTGAGCCCTCCCTGCATCCATGGGAGTGGCTCAACCCAGCTCTGCCCACGCTGTCAGCACCGAGGGTGCTGGGAGGAGGAAGTGGGTGATGTTTCAGAGGTTCCTTCTGAGTCAGAGCAAGGAGCGTGGGACCCCGTGGGGGTGCTGGCAGGGGTGTGCTGACCAGGCAGCACTTGCAGGCTGTACCTGCATGGTTCAGGGTGAGCATTGCTCTGGGTTGGAGGCTGAGAGGTGGGAAGGGCTGTGTCAACACCGGTGGTGTGCCTGGTGAAAAATCCCCGCTGTCACTTGCGCACCCACAGCCTGGGCACACGCCTGGTGAGCAGGACATGGATGGCTTCCAGCTAAAACCAGCTGCCCTGAGCAGTCCCTCAGTGAGGATTTGCTGTACTCGCTCTGTCCTCCCTCCTTGCCTCCCACAGACAGCGATGAAGAAGGGGGCTTCCCTGGCCATGGCTGCAGCCACCAGCTCAGCTCCTCTCCAGGGCCCTTCTGCCCGCTACCAAGCCAGGGAACGCAGGGCAGCACTATGGCAAAATCAGCCATGTGCCCCCAGCCGCACCAGGAGTCCCCAGCCTGAGGGGCTTGGCCTACTCTTGGCCTGCTCAGACCCTATGGTGACACTCCACATACCAAAAAGCCCTTTGTGGAGCTGCAGGAGTTGCACATCTCACCGCTAAGCTCCCAGCCCGGTGCTGTGGTGTGCCCCAGCAGAAAGCATCACCCGATGGCCAAGGGTCCCTCACCACGATCGCGGATCCAGCTGTTTGATTGGAAAAGGGCACATCAGGACACAGGAGAGCCCAGGGCAGCAGGACAAGTTCACCAAGTGATGGACCCCAAACACTTTCAGGATGTTGCCATCCACAAGAAGGTTCTGGGCACCTGCAGCAGCCCTGGAGTGGTGCACCAGTCACCAAATGTCCTGGGCTCTGGGAGAGGACCCGTTGAGCTGAGGAGAGTTTGCAGCGTGCAGGGGCTGCAGTATCCTGCACCCAGCCAAGGGCCAGACAAAGAGGGTTGGTGGCGCTTCACCACGAACAAAACCTATCCTTGGTCCTGGTCTTGTAAATCACGTGAAGAAAAACCACTAACTAAACAAAGTCTGCTCCAGAGGTGGAACTTCTCAAGTCCTTACTCATCACAAGCTGCTCAGGTACCAAGGGCACTCCCAAATCCCAGGCCCCCATGAAGGTGTGGGGGCTCTGCCACCTGCCCCTGCTGGGCGGTCTCAAGTGAGTTGGGTCCCCCTTGGGGTGCCCAGGGAGGTCTGGGCTGGGTCAAGCAGCCCCATGGGGCCAGAGACCCCCGGGGCAGGAGAGGGACGGGATGGCCGGTGCGTAGGGCACTGCTCTGTGCACACCTCTGCGGTGCACCGAGCCTCGCAGCAAACAGCCAGCTTTCCAGCCCGATTTCCCTCCGGGATGTCCTGCCGGGAAGCGGACCGGCTGCTGCCAGCCCGAGCGGCCGCGTCCCCTGCCAGAAATGGCCAGGCACGGAGATAAGGCCCGGGAAAAGAAAACTTTATAAGGAGAAAACATTTCCCAAGTTCCTGGCACCTCGGTGTGAGCTGCGCAGCCCCTCTCTCCTCCCCCCACAGTTTATTTTTTTCCCCTCCGCTTCTCTGGCGGCCTCTCCAGTCCCGGAGGCGGCTCCGGGGGCCGGGGCAGGGGCGGGAGCTGAACCCCCGGCGGCTCCTTTTGGTTTGTTTTTTTTTTCTTTCCTTGGGGTGGTTGTTTTAAATAGGTGGGACCAAAACCACGCCGTTTCCTGGAAACTTTGTTTTCCTTTTCTTTTCCTCTGCCATCCCCGGCCGCGGGGGTGTGCGCGGCGGCGAGAGCCCTATAAATATGGGGCGGGCGGCGGGGCCGGGCAGCGGGCGCTGAGGGGCAGCTCCCCCTGCACCGGGATCAGCACCGGGATCAGCACCGNCACCGTCTCGTCGCGTCCCGGAGCTCTCTCCCCGCCCCGCGGCACCTGCGCGAGGTGCCCGGGAGCGCAGCGCTCCCGCAGCCGGGGCTCGGCAGCACCTCCAGCCGCCAACCGCTGGCTTTGCCGAGCCCCGAGCTGGAGCGGAGGGCGAGAGGGAACGGGAGAGACTGAGCTAGGGGTCGGCGAGCTTTTCACTTCCCTCTCCCCGCGGGCCGGAGTGGCGCCGGTATTTGCAGAACGTTTGGTGCTATTTAAAGCTTTCAGAGCTCTGGGAGATGAGCGTTGGCAGCTGGACTGGGAACATGTGCCCATATCCTACCCTGCTTTAAGGAGGATTTCTGGAGGCTCAGGCAGAAGTCAAGCTTCTGGCCCTTCAGAAATCCCTCCACGCGGTTACTTTTCAGCGCTTGTGTGAAGGGGCAAATCAACCTGCCGCCAACCAGAGGGTTGCCTCCCAAGTCCCAGCAAATGGGACCGTGCAATACTGATGGGCACGCAGCCCTCTGATGAGATGACATTACTCTGCTCCAGTGCCCGCTACTGCCACGAGCTGTCCTAGCTCACTGGGCTCCCAGCACCACAGGGGTGACACCAAAACGGGTCCCTCGGCTCGAGCATTACCAGCTCCCGTCACAAAGCTGAGCTGCTGCACACTCAGCAGCTCCTGCTTCCACATGGCCATGCCTGGGACCCCACTGCCACCCACTCTCCCTGGCGGCAGCACAGCCCCCACCCTGCCCATCTCTGGGCACTGATCCGTTTGGGAGGGAGCACCTGTGTTTTGAAAAATCTGCTTTTTGCTAAATCTGCTAAGGATGATCCCCCTGGGGGACCGGGACCAGGACAAGGAGGAACCCCAGTCCCGCTCTTGTAACGCTCATTTGCAACAGGTTTGGCTCAGTGTCAGGGAGGTTCACACTGTAGCAAAGGAGGGGACCTTCCTGTGCTCTGTCCCCATTCCAGGGTCCTGATGGACCAGCTGGAGGAACCTTGTCCTTAGCCAGTCCCGGCTACTGCAGCAGCTCTGGCAGCGTAGTGGGGAGTGGTGACGAGCCCAACAGCCTTCCCTGGGTGCACATCCCATGTCCAGAGAGCCAGGAGCAGGGTTTCCAATTAGCTCTGGCAATGGTGAGCTCAGGGTCAGCTCTTCCCAACTGGCACTGGCTGGAGGAAGGCTCAGTGACCACCCCGGCTGGCACCAGGAGGGGCACAGCCAGGGAGAGCCATGGCAGAGGGACGGTGAGTCCAGCATCACCCCTCTGAGCTGCCCCCGTCCCCAGCTGGTGCCGAGCTCACCACGTGCTCTCCTGCATGAAACACTTTAGCTTATGCTGGCAACTAACCCGTCCGCCAGCAGAGCATTCAGGGGTCACCGCCTTTGAGTGATGATGGATGACATTGCCTCGCTCTGGCTGGTGCCTGGGGTGGCGGGGACGTGGCCTCTGGCTGCTCCAGCACACAGCCCTGCCTGGGACAGGAGGCAGAGTGAGCCGGGGAACCAGATACCTCCTTTGTCACCGACTTTACAGTGGGTCTCACCAATTCGTCAGCAGTTGCAGAGCAGCAAAGCTGCTGCAGAGCTGCCCTTGGCCTGGCTGAGGCACAGAAACATCCCTGGCATTCTCCCTCCAGGCTCAGCACTGCCCGTTTGGGGTGTGGGCACCCAGAGAGCAGCACTTCTCTGCGAGCTTGGCTGCAGGACTCTGCCCAATGGCAGCGTGTGACACGAGATCAGCCCGAAGAGCCCTCCAGAAGGGATAGAATCACAGGATGGTTTAGATTGGAAGAGAACTTTCAGCTCCTGGAGTCCCAGTGTTGCCCCAGCCCTGCCAGGGCACCACTGAGCCCTGTCCCTCAGCACCACAGCTCCAGGGCTTGGAAACCCCTCTAGGGATCAGGAGGACTCCAGCCCTGCCCTGGGCAGCCTGGCACAGGCCTGGACAACCCTGCAGGGCAAGAAATTGTTTCTCAGCTCCAACCTAAACCTCCCCTGGGGCAACTCGAGAAATTGTTTCCCATGTCCAAGCTTATGATGGATGTTGCATGCTCAGCATGGCCACAGAGCCCATAGCTGTGCCGGGAGAACAGGGAGGCTGCCTGACTCTGGCACCAAGGTCCACAACTGCAGGGCTTGGGGTAAGGGTGATGGTGTGCACGGGCTGTGGCTGAAGCCTGGGGCCGAGAGGCAGAGGACAGAGCTGTTGACACTGCTGCCTCCGCAGATCTGGTGCTGGAGACATGGGACCTGCAGTGCGAGAGCAACGGGCGGGAGCACCGTACGGCGGAGATGAGTGGCCAGCAGCTGGTGGTGCGGCGGGGGCAGCCCTTCACCATCACCCTGCACTTCTTGGGCAGGGGCTACGAGGAGGGGGTGGACAAACTCGCCTTCAACGTTGAGACGGGTGAGTGCCGCCGTGCCCCGCGCCGCCAGCGAGCCGCCCTCTGCCCCTGGGCTCGCCCTGTGCTCATGCAGGTGCTGGGCCAATGCACCTGCCTCATCTCACCCAGCCCCTGACCCCCTCAGCAGAGACTGGTGCCGTGCATGGCTTTTGTACCAAGACGGAAAGAAAAGGTGGGAACTTGGCTGTGTAGCAAGAGCTGAAGGGAAGCGATAAAGCGATAAAGCGAAGCTGCTGCCACCTCCTCCTCCCCCTCCCGTGGCTGTGCCAGAGCCGCTGGCTCACAGGGGAGTGCCTTGGCCACAGCTGGGAAACCTACCCGAGCCTTTTGCCCTTCAGAGAATCATCATCAGAAAAGTGAGTCTTCTCAGCCAGAGTGTTTCACAGCTCCCGTTATCCCTCCCAGTCACTCAGACATCCCAGGAGCAGGTTTGCTCAGGAAACACAAACCCTGGAGGAAGGAAACCATCCCATTGAGCATTCCTAGTGCACAGCTTCCTGCACCCCCACCGAGCAGTGCCAGAGCCGGTACCCGGGAGTGGGTCCCCGTGGCTCCAGACCAGGGGTTTCTCCTGCAGCCCGTGGCTGGGAGCCACAGGGACGGAAAATTGGCTCCTGCAGCCAGAGCTGGGCACAGCCACAGGGCAGGGGCTCAGCCCCTGCCAGATTGGAGCAAAGGGAGAGGAAACTCTTGGGCAACAGTTATTTTGGGTCTGCAGTGTCCTGTTGAGCCAACCAGGCCAGAATTCAAAGTGAAACTGCAGTTTTCTGACGTGTAAAATGCTCTTTTTCTTTCCCCCAAAAAGCTCCAATCCTGACAGGATGACAGCAAAGCCATGGGGGGGGGACGGGACATGTGCCACCTCCCACAGGAGAGGGGAGAATGGCTCCATGTAAAACTGAGCCGTAATTTGAAAGCAGACACATTTCAAGAGTTTGCAGACAGGGAGGAGGAGGAGGAAGAGGAGGGGCAGGCAGGTTCCCCACAGCAGCGCCAAGCTGACCCTTGCCAAAAGGACAGGGTTAGCTCAGCCCGGAGAGGAGAAACTGTGTCACTCATGAGTTCATGAGTATTTTTGGTGACTCGCCGTGCGCCCTGCCCACGCTGTGGGTGAAGGCTGGCAGGGCACCAGCCCGAGGCTGTGCTCCTGGCCAGGGGGAGTGGACCCTGGAAGTATCGCTGGGGCTGGGTGACACCTCTCCCCAACGTCCCCACACTCAGGGTCGGCGTGGTGCAGGTGGCCTGGCCGCCGCCACATGCTCGGAGGAGTGGCAGGGATCATAATGTCCTGGGCTCGTGCAGCGGCTGCTGACATCACCGCCAGCCGTGGGATGTTTGCAGCAGTGCCTGAGCCTGGGCTCGTATCGTGGGGCTCCCACCAAGAGCACCCAGGTGAAATGGGACTCTGAGGTTCACAGCCAGGCTCTGCTGGACCTCCCACACACCGGGCGGGGACACACAGGGACTTGGCAGCTCTGCTCCGAGCTGGTGCAGCTGAGGAGAGGAGAGGGAACTTGGCCCTGAAGTGGCCACTGGGGTGGGCACCCTCTCCACTCTCCTGGCCCTGAGACACCTGAGGGAGGAGTCCTTCCCTCCTGACCCTTTCCAAACAAGAGACACGCTTGAGATTCCCACGGCCAGGCTGCCCCATACCCCACCAACACCCAGCAAACCAAACGGGCAATGTTCCTGGGCTGCAGGAGCCAAGGTCTGGGCAGCGGCGCAGGGCAGAGGGTACCGGGCAAGTCCCCTTGGCACAGCCCCAGCAACATGGGGCTCTCAGGGCCCCTGAGACACCAGGATTGCTGATGTGCCCCTTCTTGTCAGGGCCCTGCCCCATCGAGACATCGGGAACCAGGTTCCACTTCGCCGTGACCGACTTCCCAGAGGAATCGGGCTGGAGCGCCGTGATCCAGCAGCAGGATGGGGACTTGCTCTCCGTCTCACTCTGCTCCCCACCTAACGCCTGTGTTGGCCGCTACAGCCTGATTCTGGAGACCTCCACTGGCTACCAGGGCTCCAGCTACCACATTGGGGAGTTCATTCTGCTCTTTAACGCCTGGCACCCAGGTGAGGCTCCCACCTTCCCCAGACCAGGGATTCCCAGGGTGGGATGAGCATGAGCCACCCCCCAGCTCTCCCAGGACAACCCATCCTTGCGGGTCTCACACCCTGGCAGACCCCAGGCGCCACACACCTGCCCCAAGCTCAGGACTAAGCAGAAATTCCCACTTTGCTTCCACCTCCACACGGTCCCTGCAGCAAGTCAGAGCCACGAGCCCCATCCCCCACCCCAGGACACCCATAGCCCCTTTGTCAGCTCCCCAAACACCCAGCACCCCATCAGGGCTGTCCCCACCACACAGTGCCCCACAGGAGCTCACCTCGGTGGAGCTGGGGTGAAGCTCTGAGCAGCCTCCAACAACAGCTCCTGGCAGGGCAGTGGGTGGAGGAAAACCCCTTAATTACCACTAATTACCCCTAATTGTCCCCACTTGCCCCAGCCCTGCCTGCCCCCATCCACCCCAGGCCGGACACCCTGCTGTGGGCTCCGGGAGCTAATCTCCTAGTGAAATTTGGGTACAGAAGGGAGGCTCAGGGCTCTGGGCAGATGACTCTGGGCAAACAGCCACCGGCGTTTCCACCTCTCCCAGTCCTTCCTCTGCCCCAGAAGCTGCCCTGCTCCAGCTCCACCCAGACAGACCTGGGCTGAACCGGCCTGTTTCCTGAATCCTAAACTCTGTGAGCCGGCTCTGCCGAGATAAGGGGCTTTAGGAAGCTCTGCTCGCCCAGGGCCGTGCTTGGCGCCGGGGATGTGTGTGTTGGGTTCTGTTCTGAAAACATTTCCAGTAAATAGTGATTTTTCCAGCAGTAAGTGCTGTGCGAGCAAAATGGCTTCAGCTGTGATCTCAGCCAGTGCTCTCAGTTCCCACTGCTCACTGCTCCCCCTGGGGAGGTCTCCCCTCCTGGGAAAGGACTTGACTCCATCAAACAAAAGGGAGAAAAAGAGAAAAATGAGAAAGACTTAAAGAAACCGCAAGCCCGTTGAAAATCTCCCATCAGCTCAAATCAAACTGGGTTGAAATTCTCCAGCAGCTTTCTCAGATGGGAACAGTTCCAGCCCCTGCTGCCTCATTTCCCATCAGATCCATCCCGGTCACTGCCCAGCATGTCCCTGGGGAGGGGGTGGCTCTGAGCAGGGCTGTGGGGCTGGGGGCATGGAGCAGAGCCCCGTTCCCACCTCTCGCTGTCCCCGCAGAGGACTCAGTTTTCCTCCGAGACGAGGATGAACGCAGCGAGTACATCCTGTCACAGGAGGGGCTCATCTACCAGGGCTCCCGCGACTACATCACCTCCACCCCCTGGAACTTTGGCCAGGTGAGCAGGACATGGCCCCCCAGGACCCCTGGGACCCCCAGCTGAGCCCAGCCCAGGCAGCGCTCTGGGGTAGGGCTGCTGGTGCTGCGTGAGTGCCCATGAACTTGTCCCCCAAATGCAGCCAGCCTCTCCAGGAGGATCCGACCCCACCATGCAACTGTGGGATAGACAAACCATGATCCACACCCCTGCAGGGAGCAGGGACATCTGCAACTAGAGCAGGTTGCTCAGAGTCCCAGCCAACCTCCCCTGGAATGATGCCAGGGATGGGGCAGCGACCACCTCTTGGGGCAACCTGTTGCTCTTGCAGCAGCACAGTAGTTTCGATTTGCACTGAATTTTTTCACTTTAGTCTTCTTCTGAAGGGTTTCTAACCATTTATGATGGTTAAGATCTCCCATTTTTGGAGTGTTTCCTTCCTCTGAAGTCCTGTCCGAGGCTGCCCAGGGCAGGGATGGAATCCCCATGATCCCTGGAGGGGTTTCCAAGGCGTGGAGCTGTGGTGCTGAGGGACAGGGCTCAGTGGTGCCCTGGCAGGGCTGGGGCAGCGCTGGGACTCCAGGAGCTGGAAGGGCTCTTCCAACCCAAATGATTCTACAATTAATTTCCAAGAGGGGAACTTGCTGACTGCAAAGTCTGGCAGGGCAAGGGGAGCGTTCCCGGGGGCCCTGGGGCCACACGTTCCTAATCGGGGTGGCCATGTTGCGTCGGGAGCCGGTGCCAGATAACACACTCCTCAGCAACGTGCCAGTTGTACCGATAAGGCAGCGCCCGCACCGTGAGCAGCCCCAGCCACCCTCCCCGAGCTCCAGGCTGGCCTGGAGGGGGCTACGGGACCGGCAGGAGCAGGATTGCCGTGGCCTCACAGGATCTGTGCCTCAATTCTGAGAAGCAGGGAAGGGCTGTGACTCACCCAGCAATGGGAAATAGGTGGTTTTCCCAGAGGTCAGGTCCATGCTTGACCTCTGCACAGCAGTGGCTGCAGGAAGCAGGATCCGGCCCCGATGCGAGGGCGGGAAGAGTCTGAGCCTTCGCCGGCCGCGGCACTAGCCTCTCATTATGGTGGCAAAACAGGGGACATCTCTCGGGGGGGATGGCTCGGGGAGGGGACCCTGGGTCTATGTGACCCTCTGTGTATCCAGCGGCTCCGCTCGCAGGGACATCGTTGTGAGCCGGGGAGGGGGGCTGGAGGCAGGAGAGCCGCCCTGCACCGTGGGCACCTCACACACCTTTCCTCCCCCTTTCCGCACCAGTTTGAGGATGACGTCTTGTCCATCTGCCTGAAGATGCTGGACACAAACCCCAAATTCCTGAGGGACCAGAACCTGGATTGCTCCCGTCGCAACGACCCCGTGTACATCGGCAGGGTGGTGAGCGCCATGGTGAGTCCCACCAGCACGCCCGGCGGGGTGGCCACAGGGCTCCCCATGTCCCCCAGGGTGCAAATACCCCCCTCTCCACCCCCCCGTAGTTTGCAAGGATGGCTGTGACAGAGAGGTGACATTTGCCATTCCCTCCCAGTTGCACCAGTTTCTTTCCCAAGGTGTTTCACACCCCCTTTAAAACCTTTCCTGCTATTGCTCTTATGTCGCACTTACATGAGAGAGACTTTTAAGAGGAGAGAAAGAGCAGAGGTGGGGATGCATCTTCCTTGGAGTGGGTTTTGCTCCTCGCTGGCTGCTGCAGGCAATAATGGGCCCCAAACTCCCTGGCGGGAGGACGTGTTTCTAAAATCCATCCCCAATTATCTGGATGCAGACTAATCAGCTGAGATTAGCCACGTGCATCGCAGCGTGCTCTTGCACCGCGTTCACCTGCACGGCTCCAGGATGGGCTGGTGGGGGTCAAAGCCTTCTCCTGCCCCTCCCTCCCTCCACCTACCATGGCCCACCTTGTCCACGCCGCAGGTAAATTGTAACGATGAGGACCAGGGGGTGCTGGCGGGGCGCTGGGACGACCATTACGAAGATGGGATGAGCCCGATGGCCTGGATCGGGAGCGTGGATATACTCAAGAGGTGGAAGAATTTTGGGTGCCAGCCAGTCAAGTACGGCCAGTGCTGGGTCTTCGCTGCTGTGGCGTGTACCGGTGAGAGCATCCCCGTGGGATGGGGTCACCTGCGTCCCCCTGTGTCCCCCCAGCCCGGCCCCCCTGCCCTCCATCCGCTCCCAGGGCTGCAGCGGGAGGCTGATGACAATCAGCCCACGCTGATTGCTTAGCAATTAAACTCTCTGTTATTCCAATCTGTCAGGAAGCAGAGGGAAAAAATGACAGAAAAGGGCTGTGGCTTTTCCACTTAGCACTGCCGGCCCGGCCAAGCGGAGCGGGAGGGGTGAACCCACGGCCCAGGAGAAGGAAAGTAGCTTTAAGGTCAAGTTTGCAGTAAAGTCGTTAATCCACAGAGATCAACATAATTTCACCACCAGCAGTCGGGTTGGGGCAAAAAAGAGGAAAAATTCCAGGCAAAACGCTGTGCTTACAGGTTTGGAAGCGCGCGCGTGCGCTTATATATCACAGATATATGAGATCCTTTTTAGAGGAGAGAAATAGCAGAAAACTAAAGTGGATTTTCCACGACTCGCAGGAGTTTATAGCCTCCCTTTGAAGCGCTGTAACTACCTCCCCGCTCCCCGGGGAGCCCCGCTCGCAGTAAAACGCAGCTGGGAGATTAAATGAGAGGTTGCAGCGCTTCTGCCGCCGAGCACTCCCTCAAAAGCGCTCGCAGCCGCTTCCATGACTTTTTATTTTTTTCACTTGTAATATCAAAACCTGGCAGTCTGGCAGCACCGTGTGCCACCCGGCTCGCCCGACAGCGCGTCGAGTTCCGCGGCAACCGCAGGGACCGGCTCGTCCTAGGGACCAGCGCCCAGGCACCCCTTTGAGGAGGCGGGGAGGGCGGGAGCCGTGCAAAGCTGGGACTCGGTGGGACGGGAGCAGAGCGAACCCAGCCCCGGGACCCCGTCTCATCCTGCGCCGCCTCCTCCCTGCAGTCATGCGCTGCCTGGGGATCCCCAGCCGGGTGGTCACCAACTACTACTCGGCTCACGACACCAACGGCAACCTGGTCATCGACCGCTACCTCAGCGAGACAGGGGAAGAGGAGCGGCGCTCCAAGGACATGATCTGGTGAGCGGCACCACGGGCCCCCCCACGGCAGCATTTGCCCCTTCCTCAGCCCGAGCCCGGCGAGTGCTGGGGGAGGCTGAGACCCCTACGGCCTCGCTTCCCTCGCAGGAACTTCCACTGCTGGGTGGAGTCCTGGATGACCCGTCCAGACCTGGCCCCTGGCTTTGATGGGTGGCAGGCGCTGGACCCGACACCCCAGGAGAAGAGCGAGGGTAGGCGGCACTCCATCCCACCATGCGCCCCAGCTGTGATCTCCCCCACCATGTCCTGCCCCCGTGATGGCCGAGCGGTAACGGTGTCTTGGGTCCCCACAGGGGTTTTCTGCTGTGGGCCAGCCCCCGTTAAAGCCATCAAGGAGGGTGACCTGAAGCTGAAATACGACATCCCCTTCGTCTTCGCCGAGGTGAACGCGGACGTGGTGTACTGGGTGGTGCGGCGCGACGGGACGCAGAAGAAGAGCACCCACTCCTCGGTGGTGGGGAAGAACATCAGCACCAAGAGCGTGGGCAGGGACAGCCGGGAGGACATCACTCACACCTACAAGTACCCAGAGGGTACATACGGGGTGGCAGCAGGGGCAGTGACCTCCCAGGGCGGGTGGCTGTTGGGAAGCAGAGAGGGGAAATGATTAATTAATGCAGCAACTGCACCCGGAGGGCACAAGGGACCAGGGCAAAGCAGCCCGGATCGCGCCCTCCCCGTGCCCCTAGGAACCACAGTATTTTTCACACCACAGGGTCTGAAAAGGAGAGAGAAGTGTTTGCGAAGGCAGAGCACGAGAAGAACTCACTCGGGGTGGAGGACGAGGGGCTGCACCTCAAGATCAAGCTGTCGGAGGGTGCGAACAACGGCTGCGACTTCGACGTCTTCGCTGTCATCAACAACGACACTGACGAGGAGCGCGTCTGCCGGCTCAGGCTGTGCGCTCGCACCGCCAGCTACAACGGCACCGTCGGGCCCCAGTGCGGCTCGACGGACCTGACGAACATCACCCTCGCACCCCGGGCAGGTAAGGGACCTGCTGGTGCCACCAGGGTGATGGTATCACCTTCAGCTGTACCCCCTCTGCTTGTACCACCTACGTGGGTTCATCAGGTCGGTGCTCTCTGGGCTGGCCTGGGGCAGCGATTGGAGGTTTCTGTTTAATCCTGTGGAATAAGGGCAGCATTAATGTAGGGGCTGGGAGACAGGGACAGGTCAGCACCTGGAGCCAGTGCCAGGGCGTTTATCCCTCTGGCAGCCCCGCGCCGCATCACCCCCAGTCACCAGCAAAGCCCGTGGCTGGTGGGCGCTCGGGAGCTGCAGCCCCTGTCTCCATGAGCTCCTTGGGAGCTTCCCCCTCCTTTATCTGCCGCTGTGGGGGTTTGATCTTTGATGAAAGATGAGGTCCGTTGCCGAGGCAGGGGGCTGGAGAGGCACGTGGAGCAGGACGAAGGCTGCGGCCATCGTACCCGTCACGGCCCTGCTGTGCCACTGCAGGGCTCTCCTGCAGCCCTCTCCTGCTCTCCTCTCCGCTGCCTCCAGCTGGAGCTGGGCTTGGCTGCTACTCTGGAAGGATGTTCCCAGGGCAGGGAGCGGGAGGCTGACCCCAGGCCAGCTCCAATAGCACGGCCCAGGCTGGTGCCGGCAGCGCCGAAGCTCTCGGCGGCTCCTCCTTGGGTGGGCGCGACGTCTGGTGGCATTTGGCCAGAGGTCTCCTGGCGCCGGCCCTGCCAAACCTTCGTTTGCCCATGTTACAAATTAGCATCGCCGCCTGGTAATCAAACAAGAGGTTTGATTTATATCAGTTTTCTACTGACCCTTTGGGGCTTGGAAATGCAATCCATCTGCTGTCCTGGAAGAGCCTCGTTTTTAATCCACGCCAAGATCTGCTTTGCTAACGGGGCCCGTAATGAAGGCAGCGCTCAGCGCACCGCTCTTTGTTGAGCTGCGTTAGAGGAGTAGCGAACGTGCCCATGCTCGGCCCTGCCTCTGCTCACACTGGTACCCCTTAACATGCCCTGTCTTTAACACTCCCTTCCACAATTTAATCCAATATAATTTTCCCTGAAGCTTTAAAAACAAGCTCCTGAAGCTTCTCTGTGCAGCTCCTTCCTGGGAACACAGACCCCAGGGCTCCCCTAGACTGCAGCCATTGGAGAAGCGTTGCGCTCTGCACGGGGAGCTCAGCCGGAGCGGTGCTGGTCCCACTGCTCTCCTCAGCTTATGTTTCAGCACTTCACGTCCTGGCCGGGGCACACCAAGGTTCGCTTCCAGCTGTCACAGCCTCTGGGATCCTTCCCCAGGACAGCTCTGCAGCTGGCTGCCATCAGTGCCTTCCCCACGCAGCACGAGACAGCGGTGTCCCCAAAGGCTCTGGGATAAACAATGCTCGGTGCCGAGCGAGGGCAGCTGCCGGGGCAGGAGGCTGCCTCCTGGCACCAGCTGCGCAGGGCTGGCAGAGACCCTCCAAAGTCCTGCCCCGGCACAGGGCTCCGTCCCCTCCTGATGTCCTGAACATCAGCTCTGGCACCTGGAGCCCCGTCCGGGCTCGGCGTCACCTCCGAGCTGAGTGCTTGCGGCCCTGTGCAGGAGGGAGCAGCACCGGCACCGTGTCTGCAGCTTCTCTGGGAAACGCTGGCCAAATATAACCCAATTCCTTTGGGAAATGATTAGGATTGACACCCGCCAGCCCAGGCTTGCTCATGGGCTCACGGTGCTGAGCCCTTCCCAGCTCCCCCAAGACTTTCCCATCCCTTCAAGGCACCTGGAGAAGCTCCTGGGGAGCCCAGAGCATCCTAACAGCAGCTGAGGGCCAGCACGGGGCCCTGGGTGCTGGGCTGGGGAGGGGGCGAGCCCTGACCCTGCTCCGCTCCCCCTTGCAGAGCTCAGCGTGCCCCTGCGCATCCTGTACGAGGCATATGGGGAGAGCCTGACCCAGGACAACTTCATCAAGGTGGTGGCTCTGCTGACCGAGTACCAGAGCGGCAACATCGTTGTGGCCTTCAGGGACATCTACATCCAGAATCCAGAGATCAAGATCAGGGTGAGGGTTCAGCACCCTGTCCTGGGCAGGCTTGTTGGGGGACATTTCCCACTGACACCGGGCAGGCTTCGGGGGGGGGACATTTCCCACTGACAGAGGATTGCTGCAATCATCCTGGGGCTGGAGCAACCCCACCGTGGTGGGGCTTGGGTGGCAGGTCCTGCATCCCTGAGGATCTGCCTCAGGGGAGCACCGTGGCACCCAGCATGGCCGTGCTGTGGGTTCCAACCCCTCCTGCTTGCAGATTTTAGGGGAGCCGATGCAGCAGAGGAAGCTGGTGGCAGAGGTCAGCCTGGTGAACCCCCTCGCAGTCCCCCTGCACAACTGCTTGTTCGTAGTGCAGGGCACCGGCCTCACCAACGGGCAACAGACCAAGGAGCTGTAAGAGCTTTTCCTCCCTTCACTGGGTTGGGCTGGTGGGAAGAGGGTGGATTTTTGTGCCCAGAGTCCCCCAGGGAGGGCAGCCCCGAGGTCCAGCTCCACTATGGGCACAGCAGGAGCTGGGTCGACGCTGGCTCTTGCAGGGTGAGAGGCTCGTAGCATCTCTGCCCTACGCTGGGGAGGGGGCTCGACCATGCCACAGCCATCCCAGGACCCAGCACCATCCTGCGGCACCACAGGCATGGCAGGGGGGGCATGGGATGGTGGGTGGTCACCCCATTGACCCCCTGCCCACCTGCAGCGAGGAGCCCGTGGAGCCGCAGGCGGAGGCCAAGATCAGGCTGGATTTGGTGCCACACCAGGCAGGGCTGCACAAGCTCATGGTGGACTTCGAGAGCGACAAGTTGAGGGGGGTGAAGGGCTATCGCAACGTCATCGTCGGGCCCCAGCCCAAGTGAGCGGCCACCACAGCCCTCCCCCCACCGCCCAGAGACCCTGCCTCCCCTCCTGCTCGGGGGCTCGCTGGCCCCACACTCGCTTTAGCCCAAAAGGGTCCCAGCAGCACGTGGCTGGACGGCGGCCAAAGCCCGACGTGGTGGCCGCGGTGCCGCCCTCAGTGCTGCGGGGAGAGACATGATGGCAGCAAGGACGGGAGAGTGGGACCAAGGGTGCTGGGGGGGTCCCTGTGGCCATCGCTCACCCCATCCTGCCTGTGCCCTGGCGTGGGTGCAGCAGGGACACCCAGAGCCCCCCCTCAAGTCCCCAGCAGGGGCCTGCACAGCCCCCTCCTCTTTCTGCCGTGCCGACTCCCCCAAGCCCAGAGCGGATCTAAACCGAACCACAGCACAACCTTCTCCAGCACTGGCAGCCGCTCGGCCCTGCTCCCGCGCACCCCCGCGATTCTCTGAACACAACCCAGTAAAGATTGTTCACTGTGAGCAGAGAGCTGTTTATATGCCATAGAGGTATAGAATGGGAAGCTATTTATAGCTCTATAAATACATCCTGCACAGAACCCTCCTGCAGAGGCAGAGGAGGGGACTCGCTTCAATAACGCTCCCGTTGCTGCGAACGCTGCGCAGAGAGGGATGGGATGTTACCTTGACATGAATTAACTATGCAAGCACTGAACAAAAATCTGTTTTTCACTTTTAAAGAGCATCCTCCTCGAGGGAAGGCACCCAGCAGCCCCTTGCCCAGCTCCTGTGTGGGTGGGGGGTGAGTTCACCCGCAGCCCAGCGCCTCAGCCGTGGGTTTATCTCCTGCTCCCACGGCACGGGGCACAACCGGGTCAGCTTGCGCAGAGGCGCGGCCCCCGAGGCTTCTGCAGACACCGTGTGTTCCCAGAGCCTTTCCCCATGGCAGGAAGGGATGGTGCTGTGGCCGTGCACGGCGAGCAGGAGAGAAAGCCCGTGCAGGAAATTAAACGAGCAGATTTTGCACGCCCAGGCTCTCGTCAGAGATGCCGATGGGCAGCCGGCAGCGTGGCACGGGAAAGCACGAGCCAGCAGCTGAGCACAAGAAACCCAACCTGAGAGCGAGGGAAGAGGGGTGGCTGAGTGCAGGGATGTGGGAGGAGGGCAGGGATTTGTCTCAAGCCTGGAACAGGGTCACGGCACCGCTGAAGATAAGTGCTTCCCGCACCAGAACACAACCCTCCTGCTTTCTCCACACACATTGTGGGAATCTCCCTGCCCCTGTTAAACAAACACCAGAAAAACCATTACAGAACTGGTGGTCTCCTGCTGCAGCCAAGGTTCCCACGTCCACAGCAGCTCCAGGCCAGTCCAGGCGCTGCCTGCCCAAGCTGGGGTCGGTCTGTAGCATGAGGTGACCCTGCTCGGTCAGCTCACACCCGGCTGCTCCCGGTCACCCCGACACTGCCAGGGTCTCCCCAGCTGGGATCTGTGGTGGGTGGTGAGCTGAGAGCATTTGTGACCCAGGACAACCCGTCCTCCAGCTGTTTATCTTCAGGATGAGATCAAATCTCCAGGTGCAGGGCTCTGGACCCTGCTGCTGACCTCCCCCGAGCTGGGCAGGGCTCCAGAGCAGGCCTCTCGGCTCCCTGGCTCTGCTCACGCCGAGGCAGGACGGGCAGGAGCTGCCTGGGCCCCATCCCCCCTCCTGCTCCAGGTGAGGGGCTCGGGTGGGCACTGCCAGGCTCCAGCTCTGGGAGCAGCAGATTATCTGGCTGCCAAAAACCTTTCAGGACAACCCTCCAGGATGGCCAGGTGATCCTTCTACCCTTGCCCTGTGGAGGTTTAACCACCACATCTCCCTGTCCTGCTCTTCTCGCAGCCAGGGAACGTGGCTGGGACCACCGTGGGGCTGCTACAGGGACACCAGAGGAAGGGTCTGGCACCTGGGAGGGCCGAGGAGCTGCCACGAGCAGCTCTCCTGAGGGACAGAAACCGAGAATGCCCACCTCGTGGCGCACCAACAGACAGGAGCTCCAGGAGAGACAGAGATGAGGATTCTCTCCTCCTCCCGCAGCTGGCGGGGACCACGCCAGCCCCCAGCTCCAGCAGCACCAAGCCCCGAGCGGCGGTGCCCGAAGGAGTTAACAGCCAGAGCCCAGAGCTCGTTCCCTTGTCAGGAACATTCCTCAGCGCCAGCGATGATGCACAGCCACTTTAAAGAGCATTTGTTACAGGCAGCTCTGCTGAGCCAGGCTTCAAGCTGCTCAACGCCTGGTTTAAAAATAACCGGCAGCTCCTCTGGTTCGAAGCCGGGTCCTGATAAAATAAACATTAGCACAGCTATTTCTGAAGGTCACTCCCATCCATCTGAGGCTCGGCAGAGCAAGGCTGCTCCGGCGAGAAACCAGCTCTAAGAGACTCCAAAAGCTGCACTTATGGTTTGGCTCAGGTTTGGCTCTCTCTGGGGCTGGTTCCTTCCCCCTTATCCAGCAGCCACCCCCTACTCCAGACTGTTTGCAGAGCCTAATGAATTACTCAAGGCACCTTCAACAGTATCCCAGGCCCGCCCCTGGCACACCGAAAGCCGTGCCCTGCTGCGGCCACAAGACTCTCTGGCACTCCTGCCGTGCAGGCAATAAATTGTAAATTAAATACTTACAGCGTCTCTTGTACTGGAGAATTTGTAATTCAGCTTCAGCCCAAGTGCCAAAGCACCGTGAGACTGTTTACGTGGAGAGCAGAGGTTGTTAATACACCTCAGCTCGCCAGAGATGCCGACGTGCCAAGAAGTGACCATAAATTCACTTCAGACTTGAGGACCTTTAACTTGCCTTCACTAATGGATCAGAGCACCCACAAGTACAATTCTGTTGGGGTTTTCAAGTCCCACCGTCTCTCCAAAGCTCTCCCTCCCCTTCCACACACACAGACGCGTTTTCACACTCCCTGAACCGCCTCAAACCCCGGCACGGAGCGGAGGAAGGCCCCGACAGCCGGGGATTTGGGCCCACTTTGCAGGTGGCTGATCAGAACAGAACAGAAGACCCATTTGAAGCTACTCAATCTCCCAAGACAAACACTGAGCTTCCCTGGCCCCACAACACCAGAAAAGCTATGAAGACCTACACAGTTTTAAGTGAAGAAAAGAATTTCACGGTTAGCTCTGTGCCAGAGAACACAGCGGCAGGCACAGGGAGAAGACAATCGGGTACCCTACACCAGTCCACACCTGAGCCTTGTTCCCCAGACGGCACAAAAATCTCTCTAAGCCACATTTGACGACACAGCGAAGCAGGCAACCGCCCTCTGCTATGGCCATTTGAGCGGCGGGTGCATCTCACTGGAACGGCCCCTTCACCGATTCGCGCGGCAGAGGTCAGGCAGTTTGGCAACAAGAACAAGGGGACGCCAAGCACAGGACTCGGGGCACGTTCCCAGAGCTGTCACTGTCTCTCTGGGTGACTCCCACCTCCACGCCTCGTCTCACACCTGGAGCCCCGATCCCCTCTGCGAGGGCCTTGGGTGCTCTGGCACAGAAAGCCTCCTGAGCTCTGGACCAGCATAACCTTGAAGTTCCACCTGTTCCAGCACACACCGAGGCTCGGTGGGGTATTAGCCTTTGATAAACTTCACAGGGCACCACTTGGCAAGAAGCCCCTACTGAAAATACAACTTTCTACCTCCTGCTGCTCTCCAGGAGATCTCACACCACTCCTGCACGTGGGGAAAGGGGTGGAAGGAGAAGGCAAAGGCTGCAGCAGCTCTCTAGAAGAAAGGAAGCTGTTTACATTGTAATTCACACACAATTCTTTCCAATCCCCTTTCCACCAGACCTCGCTTTTCCCAAAATAATCCCCTAAAGAAGCTGCTTTGCTGCTTGGACTCGCTGAGCTGACACCTCGCCCAGCTCCCAGGGACGCCTGATCCCACTCTCACAACGGGCACAAAGCCACAAAAGCCAATCTGCAGGTACAGAAAATCTCTAACCTCAATTGTTTCATTTCCAAAGCAGGTGCTGACCAACCGAGACAGCTTCCTCCAGCCTCAACCCTCCCCAGCGCCACCAAACAATCCCAGCACTGAGACACTCCCCACCCAGGTACCACAAAGCTTTCAATCCAAGACTCTTTACTTGCCATATTTTAACAGGAACATTTTTTATCCTCCTACTTTATAAACCCATGATTCAAACTTCGCTTTCATTTTATATGCCTACGGAGACAAGAATTTACTTTGTAAGGTGGTACAAAAACACCACTTTTCGTGCCAACGCAAAAACCTTTCTCTTTATGCTGCAGGAACAGGGAATCTCCAAGGCTTCCAGAGCTTCCCAGCTCTTCTGGCTTGCTCTCCTTGCTTGTTTATCCGACAATCTCCAGAACACCCCTAACCTGCGGCGGAGCTCCAACAGGCACAGGGCAGCGGGCGCCTCTGGCACTTCCCGAAAAGCCAGTGAAATCCCGGGAAACACGTGTCCCAGCCCCGCTCTGCTGACAGGCCATCGGAGTGTCCACAGTGACCTTTTAGTGAAATCTTTTACAAGGCTTTGTGTTTGGTTTTTTTCCAGATGGCACAAGGTGCATTTTATGCTTTCCCTACCTAGTCACGCGGATAAACGTACACAGAGATTAGAACCCACCGGGGAACGGTCTCTGGGCCCGAGTAAGAAGGGCCGCTCTGGCCCGGCCTTCTCCTCACCGTCTCCTTGCTGATAGAACCTCAGGGACCCAGCGGGGAGTTCTCAGCTGGCAGCCCGCCACAGCTCGTTCCACAGCAAGGCCCGGCCGGGAGCCAGGCACAGGCGTCAGGGCGCTGAGGGAGTGAACTGCACAGAAAGTTGCTTAACAGTCAAATATTTTTGGAGGCATTTGTTTCAGTTCTTTAGAAAAAAACCAAAACAAAAACAACCAAACGACAAAAAGAGTGGATTCTCAAAGGCAAAAACAAACATCCAGGGCCTAGTCCCGTTTCACACCTTTGAAAACCTCCCTCCAGCTCCTACCAACCCGGCAGGAAGGTCACTGGAGGGGTCGTGTCGGGCTCCCTCCCACCCACAGAACGCCGCGTATCGAACCCCACGAGCCGCTCCCCCCAGCGCCGCTAAACACGGCGTCTTTCATGGAACATCTGCGACGGCTACGGAATCAAAAGCCGCTTTACAGACGCTCTCCGAGGCCCGTGGAACAATTACCAAGTTTGCCCAAGGAGACGGTTGCAGGGCAGTTAATTGGAGCGAAGAAGCCCTGAGCCCCCACAAAGCTCTAAGAGAATTTACCACCCATGAGACGTGGAGACTCCCCCCTCTTCTCTACAGTCAGACGGTGGCTGTAGCTCGATTCCGGTGACGCAGGCGCTGGGTGGTCCCCGCTCCGGCTGCAGAGGGCACAGCCCTGGGACAACCCCGGCGCCCGGGAGAAAAGTCAAACCACTGCTGTTCAATGACACCCTCTTTATTCAAAAATAGATATCTATGAGACGTTTCAGAATATACTGCTGCCACAAACGGCAGCCTATATGTCTAAATTAATTCCTAAATCAATTCATATACAGATTTAAGCTTTTGTTAAAAAAAAAACAAACAAATAAAATAAAGACACACCTTGGGAAAATCTGTTCAGCCTTGAGAGAACGTCACCCAGTTCACCAGATGCCCTTTTGCCCAAAAAGTAAAAACAAATAAAATTAGAAACCACAAGACTTCATTTAAATTAAGCAAAATAAAACACACACATATATTTGGGGAAAAAAAAAAATCAAAACATTTCAATTAAAAAAAAAAATACATTCCACTCTCACAGAAGAGCTGCCCAGAACAGCATGAGATGTCAACACATTTCTCTACATAATTCTTTTCTATGACAGCTTTTTAGTCCTATGCTGGATACACCTTTGATCCATGGTCAAAATAATTACTGGTTAGAACACCCTCAGTGAGCTGGGACAGGACAGAAGGGAGTCTTTTGGTTTGGGTTTCAAGGTCTGGTGGGTTTGGTTTTTTTGTTTCTCATTTTTGGCAAAAGCAGAAAGAACGTACGGTGCTTTATCTAAATGTCTGGACCATAAAAGGCTGCTCAACCAAACCAATTCATGGAACGAATAGTTCTGCCACTGGAAAATTCCCTGTAAACTGAAGAGAAAAAACACATTTCTTGGCTGGGCAAGAGGGGTGAGAGGAGTTTTTAAAAAAATAAAAAAAAATAAAAAAAATAAAGAAGTGTCAGTAAGAAAAGAACGTGAGCTTTCTAACAGCCTGATGACCAGAAAATGCTGGATTCTGCCTTTAACTGAAGAGTGAACACCCTGTGAAATAAATTAATTAACGAGGACGTGGAACAGGCTCCACACTCTGCAGGTTTCCTCTCGTCTCCGACGGCAGCAGCTCTTGGGAGGCACAAACACCGCACGTCACCGCAAGTCGCTTCAGCCTCTGCGTTACAAAACCTCTATTATCAGATCAAGCGTTTCCAGAAACTTAACATGTTCTCTAGTGAGAGAATTTAAACAGAACTGTGTCCAAACTGGAATGGTTTTCAGGGATCGGAGCCTGGCACATTAGGCCTGACACACCAACTGAACTCTACCTACAGCCACGGCAGATAAAACATCAGCCAGCAACACAATGGAATTAAGAGTATCTGAAATTTAAACCCCCCTCCCTTTATTTTTTTTTTTTTTTTGACTTTTCCCCATTAGAAAAATCAACTCACACAATCATCTGTGACACAAAATGAAGTACATCCTTCTAATATCTACACGCATGGACATGGTACGTGTGCATACAGGATATATGCATATATACGGGTCTATCTTCTATATAAATAAATATTTATACCACATTTAACTTCTGCGCGTCAAATAACTTCACTAAAGCTACGGAGAGAATTTACAGAGTTGTGTTTTTAATGTAATTATCCTGAGAGTCAACCAGACAGTGCCTGTGACAGGGACACCGGCAGCTGCAGTGCCGCCTTCCAACCTCGCAGCACCTGGGACCATCTCATTCTGGATACTGAAGAGGAAAAATGTGGTATAAATCCAAGGCAGCTGGAACAAAATTTATTTCCACTCTCGTTTCGTGACACCCCGTTCTGCATCGCTCAGCAGAGTGTAAATTACGGAGTGCTCTCTAATTCGCAAAGAAAAGCTGCTTATTTTTATTGCCTGTGGTGAGTTTCAGTTGATGGACGTGCCAAATCGGGACCATTTCATGTCGGCCCCACAACAGGACGGGGAACTGCAGATTTCAGAAAAATATTCCTCTGTATCATTGCTCAGCAGGGGCCTTCTCCTCACGCCGAGCCGGCACAGCCTGCGCATCCCCGCGACGCCCACCAGCCGCTCACTGCTCCGTGAGACGAGGTTCAGAAACCCAGCTAAACCCGACAGGGCTTACTCAGAAATAATACGATGCTTTTAGAGAGGAAAAATGTTAATATGGTCAGCCTTTCTTTGAGGACTTTCCAGCTATGTATATACATGGTTCTCATGACTTTTTTGTGGGGGTAACAAGTGCTAAGAACAAACAGCAACTAAAGGGTATGGAAAAATAGGAGAAAAGTTTGCCTATACGGACTATCCCCACTCCCTTCGGAGCTCACAAACGCTCTCTCCTCTCCCTCCCCGCGGCGTGAGCCAGCGGGCACAGAGGGAGGGTGAGCACGAGCAGCTGGAGATTGAAAGCAGGGTCTGCAAGTTCCTTCCTACTGTAGGTCTCGGAAGACTGGATTTCCAGTCGACACCAGAGTCTTCTTCCTTCTGCTGGTAATAATGGAAACCGAGGACACCGCTTGTTTAGTCTGTTGAAAAGAGGTCACCGGCCGACGGCAGAGGTGCCAGACCTCCCGTGACGTTGGGCAGCAGCGACAGGTCGGGAAGACTCTGGATGTGGGATTTCAGCTCCTTGCGGACCTGGGTTACCCGAGCCAGCTTCTGTTTGTATTCCTGAGGGAGAGAGACAAGAGAAGGGAGGTTAAACGCAGCTTCACCGACAGCACTTTCAGTCCAGCCAGGAGCGTTTTCCAGGTGAGGATTCTGAGAGAAGGCGGCAAGACCAGGGCTCTCCGAGCAGCCGCGGGCATGGTGCAGACCCCTCCACCTGTGCCCAAACCCACCGCCTGGCCACGCCCTTTGGCACTCCTGAAACCGCCGATTCTGAATACTCAAATAATACTCAAATAATCCAGTTTTCCCTTTCAAGTCAGTAAATCAAGACCAAGTTTGGGTTGTGAACTGGAGTCTCCTCTCTGAGTAGCTGGACAACTCACAGGAGCAACCACGGCAGCTGCACCACAGGACTGGCCCGGCAGCAACCACTGAGAAATGGGTGTGTGAGCACCAATGCAAACCAGAGGGAGACACCGCCACGCCAGACTGAAACCAAGCAACGCACAGACACGACCGTTTCTGGAATTTTATTACAAAGGGTGAAAACAAATCACCTCACCCAGAGAAGCTGCTGATGCCTTGCCCTGGAAGGTTCAAGGTCTGGTTGGACAGGGCTTTGAGCAACCTGCTCTAGTGGGAGGTGTCCCTGCCCATGGCAGGGGGGGTGGGAACTAGATGATCTTTAAGGTCCCTCCCAGCCTAAACCAGTCTATGACTCCATGGTAAGTCAAAACCCCTGATGAGGAAACTTGCAAGTAGTATTTCAACAAATGAGGTCTGGATTGAGCATTAAAGGTCCAGTAAGAACGATCAACCCACATCTAGAAATCTCCACAGTCTACGAGGCATCAGGTAACAGTGACCAGTGTTTCATCACGAGAAGACAGCAGAAGAATTTGGACCCTGAACGTGAAAGAACAAACCGTACCTCGTCGAATGATCTTTAGGGTCTGTGTAAGAGCCAACCAGCACGTACCCAAGTTACCTGACACAGGAACTCCACTAAAGATTGATGTTTACATAACTGTCAGTTTTGTGATTCTAACCTGATGTAACAGCCACAGGCGACAGCCACTTCAGCAATCAAACCCTGTACCACAACATTTCTTTTGAAATGCACCAGTCTGTGCAAGCTTGGACCCAACTACATCTGGCATATTCTTCATGGCATCTCCAGAATGCAGGAAACAACCAGCTTAAGAAAAATCATCCACAGAAGAGGCTTCCATAGTCAGTTTCGTTTCTTTTCATTTCTTAATTACTTGGCAAAACTTACAGTTTACCAGAGAATAGAAGTTTATCTTTGAAGATCAAATAAAACAAGGCACACATTTAAATCACAACATCTTTCTGAAGAGTTTACGACTTTAATCCAGTCTCTCCAACCTCCTCAATGATAGAAATTTTCTTCACCTTCTCCAAACAAACAAAAAAAAGAAAAAATAAAAAAAAAAATCAAAGCACAGCAGCTCCTGAAGGGTTACAAGCAATGAGTCTGCAGTGCGTGTTTCATTGCTCTGAGTTAGAACAGCGAGAGCAGCAGGCAACTGCAGCAACTCAAACGGCCCTGCGCCTGCTAAGGCTGGAGAAACAGATTCAATAGCTGCCCTGTCAGCATCAAACAAGTGTCCTCTAATGACTATTTCAAACGGAAATCCTGTTACCAGGCTCCAGAAGCTAATGTCCCAGCAGAACCAAACACTGCCGCGAGCGCACGCAGGATCAACACCCACAGAAGCAAGCCCAGGCACAGCTCTGCCTGCCCGACACACTGAAGCGCGCCGCTCACCAGCCTGCAGGAGAACAACAGGAGAAAAGAACTCGGGAGAAGGTGCATCCTTTGATTTAAGATTTGTTTGGTTTCAAGGGAAGACAAAGAACCTGGGTCAAATAAAGGGTGCAGCCCTCACCCCCAGTCACACCATTTTCAGAAGTACTCACAGCAGGGAAACAGGCCCAGGAAGCCGAGTCACGTTGACGGAACAAACCCAGGAAACCCCCCAGATTTTTAAAAGTGATTGCAAAACGGCAGCTGTGGAAGCGCTGCCTTCCGACCCGGCACGCTCCTCCAGGAGCGCGTGGAAGCCAACACAGGGGAAAGAGGGAGCTGTGGCGGGAGCGCTCCGCTCCGGGCTGGAGGGGCAGGAGCCACGCGAGGCAGGGGAAGAGCAGGACACCAGCTCCTGCACACGCTGGGCGCAGACAGCAGCCCTGCTTGTTATAGCTTCGTATTCCAAACGCTTACGAGGAGAAGAGGGAAGAGGCTGGATTCAGAGACTGCTTTTTGCTGCCCCCAGAAGATTGTCTTAATTAATAAATAAAGTATAATTCAGGCCATTGTCAGGGAGAGATGGACATCAGGCCACGCCGAGAGCAAAGAAAGGAGCTTCTGATTGGGGGTATCACAGATAGAGCCTGGAGGCAGCCAGGCACTGCTGGGAGGCTGCTCCTAAAGCGGAAAACTCAGCAGCCCTGCTGCAACACGAAGCAGCGCCCACCAAGAGTGCAAGGCACGTGTATCTGCGTTTGCCAGCGTGCTGCTCGGGAACGTGTCCCGGCTCCGCTCAGACCTGTGACCCCCTTCCGGGCTCAGGGGCTCTTCTTTTTCCTCAAACCAAGCCGTGGCCATATGCTGTAACTTGGAAGCAGCTTTTCTGCAAAATCAGGTGTTTCAGATAGCCCACGACACGCTTTGAAAGAGCATCTTACACATTTTTGCATAAGGTCCCTCCATTCTATGACAGTGAAAAAATATGAAGTGCACTTAAGAGAAACTGCATCTTTCCGAGGTCTCAGTTTGTACTCCGCGTGCCTGGCTAATTGCCTCGCCGCAGAGCAGGCTTTCATCAAGATTAATAGTATTTGGATGCCATTTGCTTTTTTTAGACAAACTAACGAGACCTCTGCTGCAAGCAGGAGTTTCAGGCCGACACAGAGGCCTCTGGCGCTGCGCCACACGAACGCCTCTGCCGATCCACGCTCCGTTCTGCACCCGCAGCGGCCACGGGCACTGGAGACGCGGCCCTGGAAACAAACACAAAACCAGAACTCGACACCACAGAACGCAGCCCGAGACGTTCCGCTCAAGCCTCGCTCAAGTGTTCTAAACCTGGCTGTGCCTGACACGATGGGAAATTCATTGTGAGGAGCAGTGCCCGGCCCGGCTCACCTTGTCACAGAATCACAGCGCGGACTTCCCATTAATTTCGCTAAAAATTCATGCTGGACGCTTCGTTCCTGCGCCGGGTCAAACGGTAACAGGCTGTAAGTCGTGGCAGCAGTTCTGTCTACTGGAAAACATCCCGTTAAGCATTCACGGGAGTTCAGAAAGCCAACAGGAAGAGCAGGCAGCCAGGCTCAGCTTTGACACGCTGCAGCTTGAGCCAGATGTGTGAAAGCAGAAGATCCCAGAGTCAGGGAAAAGAGACACATTGGAAAAGTCCACAGTTAAGAGAGAGGTTTGAGGGGATTGTGGCTATGCAGTGGTGTGAAATCTCTGTTTAAAAATATTAAATACACATCGGGCATGTAGCGGGTTGGTTAGGTATTGATTGGGTTTGATTAGGTGTCCCTTAGCTTTTGCTGCTTGCCACTTAACCTCTATAAAGCACTTTAAAAAAAAAAAGTGTTAAAATGTGTTAGCATAACAATGTCACAGGAGAGTGTACTTGTAAGAAATGGTGGTGGGAGAAAACTACTAAAAATGAAAAGTTTTCTCAAGCAAGTAGAGTTGAGCTCCTGCTCAGTGGGTACATGAACAGCAGACGTCAGCCCTCATCTTACCTCCTGACACAACACTGAGACACATCCAAATTAGAACAGCAAAGGGCTCTTTTTGTTTGTTTGCTGGTTTTGAGGTTTCCCTCCCCCAAGGCTGTCTTTTATTACCTAAGGAAGCGTGAAGTATAATTAATCAGGGCTTCCAGTACATATAAGCCTGGAGGACAACCCACCTGAACCTCATAGAAAGCAAATTTTAAAGAGTGTGTCTGTACAACAGACATGAATTTGGCTTGTAAAGAAACCCCACAGCCCTAGAATTACAGGTACTCTTAGTCAAAAGGCAGCAGCTGACAAACATTTACCCACAAATCCAGAACTGGAAAATAAACATGAATGATCCATAAACTTGCTTATTTCCATGCAAACTGAAGTGAACTCGAGCGAGAGGTGGGGCACAGCTAAGGCCTGATGAACACAAAGTCCTCTGAAACAGTTCACCTGGACATTTGCTGGGCGAGGACACAGATGCCACCTGCAAAAGGCCGATGCCTGCGCTGGTGCCGTTGGGCAGCTGCCTCAAGCCCGCTCCTCAGAGTGCCCACAAGCCCCACGCTGCACCGAGCCGTGCTCGGCCGAGCGGCCGCGAACCCCCAGGGCAGGGCAGGGCAGGGTGTGATAACCCGGTACCAGAGAGGGAAACACCTTCCAGCTCCCCAGCTGGGCTCAGCAGAACCCACCTTGAAAGCGAAGGGAAAACAAACGCTGGTGCAAAGCTGTTTTTTCTTATTCTGCAGCCGCACTAAACCAACAAGCCCGAGGGTTTTCTACAGCGCTTCTGAAAGATGCGGCCCAGGAACCACAGCTTGAATGACATATTTCCTGACAGAGCCTCAGTTCGTTTTCATGCCTTAAATTTGTTCACATTCTTGCTCTTTCAAACTTGACAAGGCTTCTTTTTTTCGCGGCGCTGTTCATCACACTTCCCCAGAGATGGTATTTCTGCTCTCGGCTCAGTGACATCCTCTGACACCAGAGCTCGTTGTGTCAGGGGAGGTTTAGGTTGGATATTAGGAAAAAAAATTTTCCTGAGAGAGTGGTGAGGCGTTGGAACAGGCTGCCCAGGGAGGTGGTGGAATCACCATCTCGGAGGCATTCAGAAAACACGTGGATGTGGCGCTTCAGGACACGGTCACGATAATGTTTAGTAGACAATTGGACTTGATGACCTTGAAGGTTTCCAACCTTAATGATTCTATGATACGATCTTATGATTGATATGATATGATATAATAGAAGAGTCAGCACCAGAGGCCTCTGCAAAGCCTTTCTCCAGCTGCTGGAGATGCCTCCTCCTCATCCACCGGCCTTTGCAACCTTTAAATCTGGCTCAGAATCGGCCCAAGCCGCCGCTGCCGTACAATGGCAACGAAACCCGGTTTCGTTTGCAACAGACCCTTCCCACAGCCAACGCCAGGGGGGTGCAAATGGCGCTCACAACAGAAATCAACACTCAGGGCACGAGCAAAGAGCTGCACGTTCCCCCTTCTCCAAGAATCTTAACGCTTTTGATCACTAAGCGAAAGAGTAGTTAGATACTGGTTCACTTCAGTAAAAATGCATAAAAACATTAGCTGTTCACACTGGATGACCTTAATTTGCTTTTATTTTGTTAGTGTGATCTCATTTGCAGTGCTGCTGTAATTATGAACGCCCAGAAGTAGCTACAAAGCGAAGAAAAGAAGCCCTAGCGCTGAGGCAGCAGCTGTGCCGCGTTGCACAAGCCACACACCGCACAGCGGGACCAGATTCACCGCAGAGTTAGCTCCTGTGTCACCACCAAACAGCCTCTGTCCTTGTCCCACCCCTGGAGGCACCACAGGCTGGCAGCTGGGAATGCCCAGGGCCCTTAGTCACCTTCCGCCAGGTGCCTTCTCTCCTACTACTCACATGTGAAATAACAGTATTTTTGTTTCCAGGCTGAAAAGCTAAAACTTCACTTTCTGTTCCCTGCCTAAACCACTGAAAAGCATTTCTGCCAGCCAAGAATCCCGGGTTGAGAGGCAGGTCAGCAGCGACACGCACCTGAGCACTGAAAGCAACACAGCAATAAATCGCGAATCAACCCGCTGAACTGCACCGTATTTCAAGACAGTGCGTAGTGTTGGGCAGTCCAGAGACCTCAAGTGAGTCTGCACTTCAGCCTTCAGAGGCATATTATCCACGAGGGTTTGCAAATTCCTGTGGGCGCAGCTCTCACACCTTACTAAAGGTGCCTCAAAGCCATGAACATTAACAACCACCAACACCTAAGAATCCCCACAGCTCTCAGCAGCATTCCAAGACACAGTTCTTCAGGTGCAGTCAACAATGAGAACATTATCCCTCAAACTGGATCTTAAATACGGCGCAGGCTTTACAAACAAATGCACACATGCAAACACACACACCCCCCAGGCTGCGTACACTGCGGCGCGTTCCTCGTGCCACCTCTCACACACCGGGTGCAGAAGGTATTTGGAGGGCACGGGGAGGAACTCGGCATCACTGACTGCAAATCAAAACAAAAATTCTGAAAGCGCATTCTCCTCTTCTTGGTTCTTCTCCCCATTCAATTAAAACAATCCTCCCTCCACTTTCTCCTGTCAATGGTTATTTCAGATACCCACAAAGCTTCCACACCATCGGCCATTTTCACTCCATTCTTCTAGTCCCATCTATTTAGTTGCCTTGATTTTTCCGGTCACCTGGAACATCGACACGGACATGCTCTCCCAGATATCTCCCTGCTGTGTTTCAGTTTTACACAAACTGATTCCCTGGATTTTTCCCACTTGCCTACCAGGGATTCAGGAAGAGTGCATGACTTTCAAAGGACGACCTTCCCCTTGAAGTTCTGCAGACTCAGGCGCAGAGGGACAAAAACCCTCCCCAGCCGATTGTACTCAGAAATGGCAACAGGGGCAGCGACGGCCAAAAATAACACAAACCACAGAATTTTCCTGGGAAGTTAAATACTCGGGCAAGATACAAAGACACTTTATCTACTCCTTATAGAAACACCAGTTCTTGTTTCTACGCCTGGCTGAAAATGGAATTTTTCCTGACTCCTACTATGATGAAAGTCCAGGCTGACCTCTGATCCAGCCCAGGACACAGAAGATCACGGAGCAGCAGCAGTATCGAGCCCACAACTTCTTGCTGAGATGAAGCACCGTTTGAAAAGAAATCCAGTGTTCAGATGTTGAATGACAGAATCCACCACACCTTTCAGCAAGTTAACCTGAGGAATATTTACTCTTAAAAATATCCACCTTGTTAGAGGCTGCTCAGCACCAGCTATTTGCTCTGCAGCCGACTGCCAGAATTAAATGAATTTTACCTTCTCCTTCTAAGCACTTCCAGATCACAATCAAATTACCACAGTCCCCCACCTAACAAAGCAATCCCAATTATTACACTTTCCATTTTGTCAACTGCTGCCCTAAGAGCAGAGTCTGGCTGTATGTTGGGATCTTCAGGTTCTGGGCCAGCTCCCTCCCGACCCCCCAGCCCTCGGCACCACGCTCTCAGTCCCGACGCCGAGGTGCGGTTCGCTGCCCACAGCCACCCTGCTCAGCACAGCGTCCCTTCATTAAACAGCTTTTCTGCAACTGGTGACAAGGGCTCCGTGTCGCAGGGTTTTGACGCTGCCAAGCCCTTGGAGCATTAGTCCTCTAGACAGAAATACGCTGAGTTTATGTACGTTTTGAGAATCTGCTGCGTTTCACAGGGGAGAGTATTAATAGGATTAGTAAACAAACAACTACAGTTGCTCTTGAGACCACAAAAGCTGCTTTTCAAAAGGTGTGGATTAGCTACTTTCATTGCTGTCATAGTGAAAGACTTTGCTTTGGGAGTAAATAAAATACAACAAATATCCAGAGTGATTTCTAAATGAGACATTGCCTATCTTAAAATAAAGCCCCGAGTCACGCTGCTACCAGAAACCCCACCCCCAATTAGCAGCCTTGGCTAGATGAGGATAGCAAAATAAACATCCATCTTCTATCTAAAGATACCATCTGGTCTGAGAGCCAGAAAACTTACTTCATGAGAGAAAAAGCTTATAGTCAACAGTCCCAAAGGTTCTGGAAAAGATACCTTGAGAGAGCAAAGCCCACCACGAGAAGGTACATAAAATTACACTGGTTTAAGTTATTTTCTTATTTCAGTCTTTGCTGGAGTAAATGTTTGGGGTTTTAATACATTCTTAATTGCTACAAGAATTTCAGATCCTTCTATTAAAATGCTTATTAGCACTACAAAGACAAATCCCAGCTTATCACCGATGCTGCAGTGAGAACATCAAAGACTCCAACAAAACTGATGAGCAGATAGGGGCTGCCATATCTGTGACCAGCATCTCCCAGTATTTATTAACCCTCTACAACTGGAGAACAATGGGATGCTTTCATCAGGCAACAGCCCTCAGCTAAGCCTGCAGATTTGACATGAGTAGGAATTGTGCCTCCCTGTCAAGTGCTGAAGAGCAGCATTTCCCGCAACTCATTTTAAACTCCTACAGCAAAAAGGCCACCTTGTTTTGGCAGAAAGACAAAGACACCAAACTAAGTAGATATTTAATAAGATCATTCTTTAGTTCCCAAGGTACTGAAGGATGTGTTTACACTTCGGAGTGGGCAGGCAACCCATCCCCTTGCCATCAGCTGTATTATCGCTGCTTACACTGCAGCTCAGCCAGCGAATCGCTTCATTTGCAGGATAACATTCCTGCCAGGATTACAATTTGTGACAGGACAGGGGGTGATGGTTTTAAACTGAATAGAGGGAAGATTTAGACTGGAGAGGAGGAAGAAATTCTTCACTGGGAGCGTGGCGAGGTTGCCCAGGGAAGCTGTGGGTGCTCCGTCCCTGGGAGTGTTCAGATCCAGGTTGGATGGGGCTTTGAGCAACTTGGTCTAGAGGGAGGTGTCCCTGCCCACGGCAGGGGGGCTGGAACTAAATGATCTTTAAGGTCCCTTCCAGCCCAAACCAGTCTTTGATTCTATGATATTTTCTGAAACAAAATCCAACACAATCATCATAACGCTGCAGCTTAGTGCACTAGAAACTTTAATTTCATGTTGTCATTATGAATCTCCTACTTTTGCAGTCTCGAACCGACTCAAAATTTATGGGTTGTTCTGGGCTTTTTACAACACTGCTGTGCAGCATTTTGCTACCGATTTATTGCCTTTTTAAAAACAGTAAACAGCAATATGTCCTTCATTTATATATTTCCCTCTATACGCACACACATCTGTTTCTACAAGACAGGTGTCCTTCGTCCAGCAAGGAAAGAAAACAACTTGACCCAAGACATCCACTAGGATTCAGCAAATAAATCAGGTGCCAAAGAGGATTTGGTTTGATCTTTCATCCTCATGTCTGAAAGTGCCTTTTAATGACTCAGTCATGAAACAGACGCTATGCTTGAAGAAATCCAAGCTAAACAAACGAACAGAATTATTAGCTATCCACTCTAATTCTGGATGCAGAATCAGCGCTCATTTGGTCGATTTGGAAAAAATATTTCTCTGGAAAAGCAACATGTTCCCAGTCACAAGATGCTGAGCAGCTCTCATATAAACACGCGTGATGAGGCGAAGCCTCAGAACAGCACTCGGCTCAGGAGGACGCTGCCTGGCTGCCAGAGGGTCAGTGTTGTCATGGCCGTAACCAGAGCCGGGACTGCCCCAGCGCAGTCTCCTTCCAGAAGATTTTGTCCTCTACAGCAGCTCTCGTCCCACCCGGCAACAGCTGCTCGCAGTACCCGGCAGCGCCGAGGCAGCCCATAACGCTCCGCCGAGGGGCAGTTTGACAGATGGCAGAGTGACACACAACCACAGCCATTAATTACACCCCCATGCTAGTCCCAAGGCGCGGTGCTGAAAGAGCTTCCGCCCAGAGCGAGCGTTGCAGACAAACGCTGCCTGTCGCAGCCTCGGCGCCAGCTCACCCGCAGCGTCCCGCCCTCCTCCTCCAGGGAGCGGGAAACACAAGTCATTGAGTCACCATCTCTCCAAATCAGCCCCATTTACGCTCCATCACAGGAGCTGTAGGTGAGAGTGGCCATTAAAGGATGGATACCAGAAGATCTTGTTTGAACTGCACCCCGTGAGCAAATAGGGGCTGGTAAGGCAGATGAGGGGCACCCAACCATAAGCAAAAGAACAACAAAACCCCAAAGAATTAAAAAAACCCCAAACACAGCTAACTATGGCAAAGAGACGTTCATTTTTCAGAAACCGAGATCTCATTGAAAGACAGGGTAAGTCTGAAGAACCTTTGTTAGGTGAGCCCACTTTCCTTTGAGCAGCACGGACACCTGGGCCTCCCATGTCTGTGTATATGAAAACACATCAAACACCACCAGAACAGATCTGCCTTCTCCAGACTTTCTACATCATGTTCCTGCCCCTGTTTTACTCCAGATGCAAAGCTAACACCCAGGTTCCCCTCCCTTGAGAATCACAGAGATGAGGAGTCAAGCGGGAGGGTTAGGTGACAGCGCCGGCTTGCCAGCACCAGCGCAGTCCGTACTCACTTCCAGCTTCTTCTCCTTCTCCGTGAGCACATCCTTCTGGTTCTGGGTGTACTCGATCAGCATGCGCGCCAGCTGGCGCCGGTCCTCCAGCTCCGCCGCCAGCCGCCCGTTGTACTCGGCCAGCAACAGGCAGGCTTCATCCACCGTCTTCGAGAGACGTTCGGCCGCCTCTTTGTCTGCGTGTAAAAGCGTCGGGTAATTCAGAGGACAAAGTTTCAAACCTTTGACGGAAGGGCTACAGTTCACCACCCACGCGCACAACTCCATCTCATTCACAAACATGCTTCTGGCCTGACAGGAAGGTACCGGTTCTTACTGCCGGGGATACAAAGGAAACGGGGCAGGACTGAACCCCGACGGTGGGTTTTAGACACCGACAGGATCGACTGCATTTTACACTTGCCTAGGCAGCAGCGATGGGGTGGGGCGGGGGATAGAAATCTCTGAAGTTAGCCTCTATAAACAGGTTAATTAAACTAACGTTCGGCTGTACTTTCTGTTAAACAAATGGGGTGGTTTTCACATTTAAACGTGGTGTCTGCTTTAATTCCTCTTTTCTCTGAGTAGCTCCTGTAGTACCAATGCGAGCAGACAGGCTCTGCACACTGGTCCTCACAGCTGGGCACCACACGAGTATGTCAAAGCACTGAAAAAGGGACAGTCCATAACGAGTCTTAAGTTCAAACCACTTGCAGGAACAAGAGTCAAATCAGCTCAACCTTTAATAGCTCCGATTGAGATGACTTTCCACATGCAATTGCAAAAATCCATTTAAACAATAACTGACAGACTAAGGGGGGGGTGAGTTTCCTTTTCCGCAGCAAGGAGGAGTAGGTGTGTGCTCAGCACAGCCTGATAGCACTCAGCAGTATCTAACGGTCAAGGCACTGAAATCAAACAGATCCCTTTGAGAACTCTGGCCCTATTTCCTTCACATTCCTGCAAAAAGCTGTTGATGCTCTCCAAGTACAAAAGCCCCGATCCGCAGGTTTCCTCTTCAGCTTTACCCCCGAGGATTGCTGCCTATTCATTACCCGAGAGCTACCAAACAGGGACACAAAAGCAGGAATTCACACGCTGTGATTATTTACAGAAAAAACACCTCTTTGGTTTCTCAGTTATTCTCTGGACCCACACTCATTCACCTTCCAGTTTCATACCTGTGATTTTCTCCAGTAATGAAACATCTTGAACTTCCTGAGGCAGGGAGGCAATTTTTTGCCGCACTGTTGCATCTCCTGATGCAGCGTTTTCCAGGTCTTGCAGGGCTTTGATCAAGTCCTCGGTCTACAAGACAAGGCAGCCAGCATTAAAAGTCTTACCTAACACTCTGGCCATTGCCTGTGGCTGCAGCCTCTCCATCTGAGGTCACCCACCTTCCAAAGCAACCACTAGAGGAGTATTTTCTTCAAGTAATTTTTAAGCTGCTGCTTCCTCACACAGGGAGAATTCACTGAGCTTACAACACCCCGGTGTTTAGGAACGTCGACATAATTACAGCAGGATCACCTGGTTCAAGACTCTGCCGTGGAGAACTCCCCATTCCAATTCAGAGAAGTGATCCTTTGAGGCAAAGCTGAAGAGGACCTGACCACACTGGTTTGAGGAGCAGCCATCAGCCCACTGTGTTCCACCAGGCTGAGTCTGTATCTTTTAGATGAGCACCCCTAACACTTTCTCGTAGACTTGTCAGAGTGTCCGTGCACCTTTTTATTCTGTTCCAAAGGTACGTTCCGACAGAGCAAAAAAATCCTCAAATCAAACCCAAACTCACATTAGTCCAAACCAAACTGTGCCACATTTCCATTGCTGTAAGATGCAGAATTTGGTAACTGGTTATCTGTCATAAATTTTGATGACAGTGAAATTACTCCTGTTAAATCAGCCTTTCTATTGATTCTGTAAAGCTGCCGCTGTCCTCGCTTGGCTTGCCTGGCTCTTTCGGGAGCTCACTGCCATCTGAAATTAAACTGGACTCAACTGGTTTTAGTGCACCGAGGACAAACGTGTTTAAACGTGAAATTAAACGAGCACCCTCAAAACTTATCTCGGCATAAAAAGGATGTGGTTGAGAATAGCCTTAAGAGCATCTCTCCTGACACACCACAATTCCTCCCTGAACAGGAAGAAAAAAAAACAAAGAGCAAAAGCTGTTTCTTTGCCTTAAAAAAACACTGACATTTTAATGGGAGGTTCTTGAAACTGGAGCACTAGCCCTGTAAACAAAACCACTGTTGTTTATACTACGTTTCAATAGTTGGAAAAGTAATGAAAACATTGAAAGAGTTTAAATAAATATTTTTTTAATCTGAAAAATAACTGAGTCCATTACCTAATATTTGCTAGTTCCTTGCAAATTGCTAGCGATTTCCAACAGTAACAAAGCCAACGCTTATCAACAAGAGAAGCCATAAGCTGAAAGGCATCTGGAGGTAAAAACAACAAAAAATTCTCACTTATTTCCTTGACAACTGTTACTTCTTTTCTCAGTGTTTACACTCTTAACAGATGGAGAGTGTATTTTTTATCCCTTTCAAATAGACAATATTTTAACATATGTTCACTTTGCAGCCTCAAACGGTCAGAATGATCCTGCTTCATTCCTTCTATTTCCACACCACTAATGTGTCAGCCTCAAAAGAAAGTCTTCATCACTGGTTTTCCCAACCAAGCCCATGCAGATCTATCAGAGGTTGAGCTTTTAAGTAAGCTCATGGACAGAGAGGTCCTACAAAAAAAGAATAATTCTTAAGTGTGTTACAACTTCGGGTTTGAGAGATTACACGCTGTTCTTAGAAAGGATTTAAAATGTGGTCTGTTTTTCCAGCAGCCCTTGGAGATTCTCTACTGGCAGCACTACTCGGAGCTTGGCTTCGGCCACCTGAAACCACGTGGAAATGGGACGCTATTTTAACAGGATAAAAAGCAGCTGCTCCATTTCACAGGGACTTCTCAACCCCCAGCTGCATTTCCCCATTAAAGGCATTTTACTTGTTGGCAGCTCCACCTGGTGGCCGCCCCACGAGGGGATGGTGGCCGCCCCACGTCCCGGGGAAGATGGCCACCCATCAGATCTTCTCCCACTCTCAACCTCCCCCCCTACACGTACCAGCAGTGGCCCGGCACTGGGGTCTTGGGGTGAGTAGCTCCCGGGGTAATCATCGTCTTCCTCCTCTTGTATCTGCTGAAAAGTCCGCTTTAGCGACTTCTTCTCCTCTGCAACTAGAGACACACACGAGTCATTTGGGTGCCAGATCTCCCCACCTTAACCAGCTCGCCTTCACAACGACGGTACCAGATGCTCTGATGATGGAGCTCTCTAAAGAGAAGGATGACCACAGCTGGATCCTAATGCTGGCCTCACGTCCCAGACACTCAGATGAAAACAGCAACAAAAGGATGACTGTGCCTACACATGTGTCTCTACGTGCAAGGAGGACACGAGGACACGCTCCTGGTGGCAGCAGTGTGCACTGTATACATATTTGTGCCACCTACACTGAAGGGAGCAAAGGCAAGCACGCCTCCTGTTTGCCAACAAAGGGCAGGTCACCAACCCTGCTCACATTCTCTGGTTAGCATCACACGTGCAGGTGAGGGTTTCTGCCAGCAGAAGTAAAACGCTGACACTAAAATACAGACAGAAGAATTTCTAGTTATCTTTTCGCACCAAGTACACGCTTGCTGTGGTCCCACAATCAACTAAATAACTGCTGGTTATTCAACCAACCACGTTTCCATCAGAACCCAGACTTCAGGCCAGCTCTGTCAAACTGGAACTCCGAGACGTGACAGCAACGGCAGCAATGGGCAGAGCACGAACCCATCTCTGAGCAGATAACCTACAACCCTTTGGGAAGCAAGGATTTCATAAAGCAAGAGGGGGTGGTTAAACGAACCTCAGTGCGGCACGCCGCAGCTTGGAAGGGAAGGGACAGGTTATTTAGTGAGTCAGAAGCCTGAATGCAGCCTTTCATCCAGTCACAGAACCTTCAGAAGACACCTCATTCTTCAGACCTGCCACCAGCATTACTAAGAGTCAGGGTAAGGTCCAAGAAAGCTTTGGGCAGAGTCTCCAGAACATCTCCTCAATGGAATCAAGTCTTGCCGAGAAAATCATGGAGTTCAAGGGCAAGAGTCTGTATCTCCTTCGATTCACAGGAAAATCCAAGATCACTCTTGATTTAAAATGAAACCAGTCTGCCTGGCTCTAACGAGGAAGTGAACAAAAAGGGCTGTCCTTAAATGCAGAATTTCCTCTGCCTTGTCAGGGGGACATATGTGAAAAAAAACTTCATTTTAATGGAGAGAAAGGCAGGGGTGCTGTGCACCCTGCTCACGTGGGGAGGGAGCTGAACAACCTTCGTGAGGGAGGCAGAAACACATCTCTGTGAGAGAACAGACGAACTCCAGGGAAGGCAAAGCAGCACAGAGAAGAGAGGGATTTGTGCCGTACGCCGGAGCTAAGCCACCGAGGCCAGGAAAAGGTGCAGGCTGAGCACTGTATGTGCAGAGCTGAGGTAGGAGAGCACTGGATGATGTGACAGACAAGCAAGGTACCAGATCAACTGAAAAAAGGGCTGCTGTCCGCTGAGGTCTGCAAGAGACACAAGTCGAGTGGAACAGCAGATGTGCAGATGACAAGGTGGCCAACGAGAGCGTTTCTAGTGACACAGCCCAACACCCGCAGCCATCGATCGCAAGCGCTGAGGTGTGCTTATCACAAAGTCATCAGCGAGGGAGGATAAGCACGAGATCATCGCTAGGAGACAGCACGAGCACAGCGCTCACAAGTGGGAACAAACACGGGACCTGGGATCCAAACCGCTGAAGAGCCCCTCCTGCCGCGTCGCCAGCTGGCCCAGCACGAGGCAGGGCTCCTTACGCCTGCTCACCAACGCCGAGCACCGAATCCAGAGGATTTTCCGTCCCAACAGGACCAAGTGAGCCTGGAAGCAGTCGCAAGAAGGTAGGTGCACAAACACCTGCAGTGCTGGGCTCCAGTCCCCAGCTGGCCTGCCTGGGGAGGCCACTCCTTGAGCACAGGAATGGCAGCTGAGGGGACAAGACAGAGACAAGGCAGCTCTGAAGCAGCATTTTGGGCATGAGTAGCATGACCTAAGCGGGGACTTTTGTCCCTGGCATTGGTAAGCAGGGCCAGCAGAAGACCTCATTGAAGAATCCTGGAAACACCATCTCCATTTCATCAAAACAGAAAAAAAAAAAACAACCCACACTTATTTTCAAAAATTAGTGGAAAAGGACACCCCCCTCAAAAAGAGAAGAGAACAGAAAGCAAGGCACAAACTCTAACAGCCCCTGCCCGCTCTCCTCACTGCTGTTTTTCTCCCCAGTTTACTAGAGGTCTGACTCCCAGTGCCAGAATTTGCAGCGTAACCACAACAGTTCCTTGTCACTGTGTGACACTCCAGCACCACAGCACACTCCAGGACTTCCTTCAATGGCTTATTAAAGGCCAATGAAAAGAAAACACATCAGCCATGTAAGTTATAGTATCTAAAGGATTTTACATCACACCTCCACAGACCTAATTTCCCCAGGCTTTAAGATGAATGGGTGGGTTTTCTCTTCCCTACTGCTTGTAAAACATTCTAATGAAAGCGAAATTCACGAGCTAGCAAACAATAGCAAGCTTAATGAACGCGTTCAGAGCTAAAACAATACAAGATATCAATATTCAAAAGCTCATTTCCACACCTGTGCACACTTCCTCGCAGAACCCGACAGACTGAACGATGGCTGTGAACCTGTACGCAGGGAAAGCTTCACAGCTTGTGCAACTACCTCTGTTCCAGGGGCAGGGACTTAGCACCGGCCGCCAACGGAACTGCTACTCATTTACCCAAGGCCTGGCTCCTAATGACACGAGAAATGAGTTGTGCTGAAACACCCCCCCATACGCTTTAGAGACGTCTTTCTCCTCACTGAGACAGGACCTGGCTCTATTTTGGCAAGTTCCGCAGCTCTCCGTGGTGCTCTGCAACCCAGGCAGGGCCATTCTGCTCAGAAAGTGTCGCCCACCCTGGAATCTAACCACCTGCAGGGACTTGTCGCCCTGATTGAGGCTGAGGAAAAGGAATTCTCGTTATCACAGCACTAGAGCTTCGAAGCTTTATCAGCACAGCCCTGTACCAATCTACAGACCCCAGCACCACCCATTCCTCTGCTGCGCCTGCCTCGGGCGTGCACAACCCCGGCCAGCAGGAGCGGGTTGGGAGCAGTGGTGCACTCTGGGTTTCCATGTTTACAGTAAATATTATACTTGTAAAACACAACAGACTCTTGTCCATCTTGCTTACATTCATCTGTTTGAAAGCAGACTAGAATAACTACAATAAAGCAGTCACCAGCCAGAACCTGGACAAACATCCATCTTAGAAATCCACAAAAACACCAGGGGAAACAAGCTCTTGCCATTAAGGAGCTAATTTGAAAACAAATCAATGCAAGGAAAAATCCTCAGAACTTGGGAGTTTTTCAAATTCCTTTTTCTTAGTTTAAAAATCTCCATTTCTTGTACAATGAACAAGAACATTTGATATTCCCACTCGTGCAAGGGCCTGAGCAGCCCTCTCAGATAAAAGACACTACATTAGTATCTCCAATCATCCAGGAGAAGTTTCTCGCCAAGTGAAGATGTGCACTCAGCAGTTCTGAAAACCTCTGTTTCTCAGTCTGTTTCCCACAGACAAAGGTCTGCTACACTGAGGAAGAGTTGGAGTTCTATATCCATTTCTGAGAAGGTAACAGTAGCAGGACTGAAGGTACCACCATCCCAAGGGAGGAGGACATCCAGCAACAGTCTGTTGCCAGTTCAGGAAGAAGTCACAGCCAGACACACGGTATCATTTTGCTCAGGTTAAAGGTTCAACACTCAGGTAATACTTGCCCCAGTACCTTAAATGAACAGTTTCAAACCCTCAGTTAATTAGTTAATTCAGGCAGGTAAATTCCGTCCTTTCACGACAAACCGGTGTCCTGTGCACTGCGCCCAGACAGCGGAAAACCCCCGGTGTGAGCGGAGAGACTGCACACCTCCCACCATCCCAGAGCAGAGGCCCCCGCCGCCCTGACACTGGACAGAGAATCCCTCTGCACAGGCCAGTTGCTCTCCCAGCATTTGGGGAAAAAACAGCAATACCTTTGGGATGGGACGCTGTGGCCACGGAGAGCTGGGAGGCCTCTCTACGCTGCAAAAGCAGCGCCCTGGAGAAGGTGCTTAAACTCTGCCTGCAGAAGCACGTGAAAAACCACAGAGAACAGCAACAGACCTGTGTCTCCACACGCACATCTCACACAGAGTTCATATGAAGACATGAGTATTAATTACCAGCTCCAGTAGCTCGTTCTCGTCACCTACACAGAGCCCAAGAGCCCTTTGCCAACGACTGAGCCGAGCCTGCGAGCAGCGCAGCGCTGTGGGGAGCGGAGCAACGATGGTCAGAGTAGCGACGCCATCTCTGCTCGTGTGAGGATGCTGACACTTCCTCCAGCTTCCAGAACGCTCCTGATTTTCCATACCCCCCACCAGCCCCTGGCTCAGCGTCCTACAGCTCCCCTCTCCTCGTTAGCACAGCCGGCCAGGCCTCCTGAAGCCGCAGCAGGAGGCAGGTCCCTGCTGAAGCCATAGAAAGGCAGGGCCAACAGAAGCAGCTGACGCTCACTTCCTCACACCTGCCTCACGCAGCAACGACACCGTTAGAGCGTCACAATTACAAAGTTAAGTGATGCAAAGTTATTGTTTTCCTTAAAGTTTCCTCCATGTGACTTCTTTACAAGGAGTCACGTGGAGAAAACAAGAGGGAATGGCTGCCAGCTGCTCCAGGGAAGATTCCAGCTGGAGTCCAGAAGAAAATTCTTTACAATGAGAACAATTAAACACTGGAATAGTCTCCCAAAGGAAGTGGTGGACTCACCTACACTGGGCACTTTTAAGACTCAACTTGACAGGGTGCTGGGCCAGCTCACTTAAACCTTTTTTTACTTTTCTCTCTCTTTTTTTTTTTTTTAATTGAAAGGTTGGACCAGATGATCCTTGAGGTCCCTTCCAACCTGACATTCTATGATTCTATGAAATGACGTCAGCTGGTATAAGAAAAAAAGAGACCAGACAAGCTTCTGGGCATATATTCTAGCCTTTAATTATTAAAAAGTCCTTGCCGAATTATAATAAAATAGAGCAACTATGCAAAATAAAACCATTAATATGAAAATGGTCTTGAATAAACCATGACACGAAGCCAGCTGCCCATGCTTCGAGATGCAGAGTGGGACGACCGTAACTCTGCAGGTGGACACAACAGCTCCGTGCTCTCTGCATGCCCGAGGGCAGCCCCGCAGCGTTCCGCCTGCAGCGGCACCAGACCGCGCCCTACGCTGCCCCCACCAACAGTTACAGGGCAACACTCACCAACTGGAACTGCTGGTTTGGCAAAAACCAGGCTTCTCACAAGACCATCCTGAAGAGCCCCCACAATCAGCTGTGGCAACAACTCAGCGGCTGGAGCCCAGAGCTCAGCTCCTGGCAGCGCTTTCGGCGAAGCACGGACCGGCTTTGGGGGGGGCCCCAAGCCCGCCACAGGAGCGCTACCGCACCCACCTTTAGTCTGGGGGCTATTGGAGTCCTCCATGGAAAGCTTCAGCTGCTGGATGAACTCGCTGCCGTACACGCTCCTCTCTTGCCAGATGTTGAGCAATCGCTCCAAGGGCTTTTTGCAGCCCTCATCTGCTTCTCTGTTCAGAGATGAGAAAATCATTATCGGTGGGCTGAAAGACATCGCTCACGGTTTAAGAGAGCGTCTTCCAAACTGCCTCCATGGCAATATCTGCACCTTTGGAGAGGATCTTGCTCGCGTTGTCTGAGACAAACTGTACAAAACACATTTGTGGCCAATTTTCCTCTTTTACCGGAACCAAAGATCGCCTGGAAGTGCCCTGGATTCCCACCCCAAAGCAAGGGCAGGAAAAACTTAGGAAGAAACTCGCTATCATTCAGAACTCACGAGAACAATTATAAAACACCCCCAAGCCGACGCATTTACAATTCAGAATATTCACTTTAAACAGCTGTTTCAGTCAATGAGATCCCAATTAAAAAGCAGGTTTGTTTGGATCATTAGGCACTTAAATGTACTCGTGGAGCGTGCTAGAAGTTATCCAGAACAGCACCCACGGAACGGTGCAGGCCCTGAGAAAACAGCCACTGTTATGCTGCTCAGGACAATCTCAGCTAAGCGAGGGGATTTTTGGTAGCTACACCACCTCTTCTGTTTCAGGTATAAAACTCCTCCTTCCTCAAGCAAGGAGGCTCACGATCAGACAACCCTTGAAACAAGCAGGACAGAAAGGGAACCACGCTCAAGCCAGGAGACCGTCGAGAACGCAGCGACCCAAACCACCAGCTCTTTCAAAGTCTTCTGACAACGGGGACGAGAAGTTCGTTACGTGGCTTTAATAAACACAGGCAGCTCCCCACGGGCAGATCTGCCAGATCCTCGGGTAACAATTAAACAGAGGTACGCAGGAGCTGCACGCGGAGAACAAATGTACCAAGCTGTGAGGGGCCGATTCGCATACAAACGAGTTTGCCCCAAAAGAAATACCAACTGTTCCGAGCTGCAGACTGCTCAGAACCCAGCTGCTCCCAGAGAGAGGGAACCAGCACCCCCGAGGCTGAAAAAATACCCCAAACCCAACAAAATCCAATTCAACTCAACTTTGCACAATAAGAATGCAAATCTCTAGAGAGGAAAGTTGAAGAAATACATAACAGGGCAACGTACCTGGCAACATGAGAAAAAGCATCCACAAGAACGGATTCAAATTCCCTGGTAAATTCAGGACCTTTCCTCTTACTGTTCTGGATGACATCGTTTGCTAAGTATAGGAAAGTAAGCTTCCTACTCGACTTGGCTGGGAAAGGGGAGAAAAACACAAAAAAAACAAAACCAAAAGACATCAAACAAGAAGAAAGGGAAGGGAAAGACAGAAAAAAAAAACCAAAGAGTTTGCATTTTTTTCCTCACTACTTCCACCTAGAATCATTAACATGGTTTTCAAAGTCATTTACAGCTCTTCGGTCTAAAATCAAAGTTCAGAATATTTCCATGTTACTGAGGCAAATCAGAGGCCTTCAAGTCTTCGCTTTACTTCTGCTCAGTTTGTTTTCTAATTTATAAAATAAATACGAGTTTAATACTTTTTGCGCCCAGCGACACCCCAACTCTGAAGAAAGTTGTGTAAGAAATAACTTTTTAAAACCTACCAGTAAAATAATAGAACAACAGACATTTTTTTTTATTAATTAACTTCAGGGAAAAAAAAGCTCGGTACAGAGCCACTTAATTGAGAACAGAATTAAATTGTAGGAGAAAGCTATTGTGGAGACTCGAACATCTTCCAGACAACGCTGTACCAAAGCAACGTTAGATTTCTTCCATACATCACAACTTTTCCCATCTTGACACCATCAGTTTCTATTTAACTAGGGCCAGAATGGGTGGGAAGGGGAGATTTTCAGTGCACTAGTCGAAAATATATATAAGGCAGAAAAAAATAGTGCTTATTTCCACAGCGAGCCAAACTCAGATCTTGTAAAAATTCATACTTGCTGTACTATCAATGACAAATGCAGCGATCACGTGAAAGATACCCCAGACAGGACTTCACCAGCACCACCCGCTACGAGGGGCTAACACCACTGGCTGCCCAGGACCAGAGAGGTGACAGTGGCTGGTTTCAGAGGCACCCTTGGGGACAGGGCATCAACACCCTGGCAGCTGCCTGACCTCCTTACAAAGCTACCAGCAGTTAACTTCAGTTAAATTAATCGGCAATGGAAAACAAAGCACAAAGTACGTGCATGATGCTATCAAACCATTTGTACAGATCTCTACAATCACTTTCACTTTGCTTATCTCCCAGTCTGACAGTGCAGCTCTGTAATGGGTAAGTAGTGGGGACTCAAATCCAAAATGCAAATGTAAAATCTCAAAGCTAATCAGCCAACAAAGCCCTTCGAGGGGACCTGAGCACATCCTGGGGAACAGATTCAGGACATCCTTGGTTTCTGGCCCAGCACAGCAGCTCGGCTGGGCGTCCTCCCTCCCCCCAGTTAACACTTCACTGTTTTAATCAACGTTTCCACCCCCTGGTCCCCGAACCCCGCCCTTCACAGCACACGCACCCCCCACGGGCCTGCGCCCGACATTCCCCACAAAGTCTAATAAACAGCCCCAGCAGCAAAAGAACGGCGCCCGGGCTCCGGTTCGGCTCTAACTCTCGCCTCTCCCGGCTTCCAAACTTCTCCCGGTGCCGAGCCGAGCAGCTCAGAGACCGGCCCCTCTCCGCGGCCCCGCTCCCCGGCAGCTCCGCGGGCGGCCCCCCGG
>VWZK01007366.1:158590-179575 GCA_013396935.1 Baryphthengus martii
CGGGCATGGCCGTCTTCGATACCCCCCAGGAGGCCTTCGGGGTCCTGCGGCCCGTCTGCGTGCAGCTGACCAGGGCGCAGACGGTGGAGAACGTGGGGCGGCTGCAGGCGCAGCTGGCGGCGGTGGGCGCCGCGGCCCTGCAGGAGCTGCAGGAGTACGTGCTCTTCCCGCTGCGCTTCGCCCTGAAGGGCCCGGGGCCACGGCCGGAGCGGCTGGTACAGAGCGTGGTGCAGTGCATCGCCGCCGTCCTCGCCGCCACCTGCGTGAAGAAGCAGCAGCTCCTGCAGGAGCTGTTTTCCGAGCTCTGTACCTGCCTCTCACCCCCTCCCAGATCGGACAGAGCAGCCCCGCTGTCAGAGGAGCTGAAGCTGACTGTCATCCAGGCGCTCCACACCCTCATGCATTCGGCTTACGGGGATGTGATCTGGTCTCTGTATCAGCCCTCCGCCCTTCCTCTCTTAGGATTTGCTGTGTCTTTACTCCTGGGCCTGGCAGAGCAGGAAAAAGCAAAGCAAATTAAGATCTCAGCTTTGCAGTGCTTACAGGTTCTAGTTCTGCAGTGTGACTGCCAGGACCACCAGCACCTAGATGAAGAGGAGGCACAGCAGTGTGGGGATTTGTTTGCTTCTTTTCTGCCTGGGATTTCCATTACGCTGTCTCGGGTCATTACTGGAGACATCAAACAGGGTCACAAACCCACCGTTGCTGCCATCAGACTCTTTTATCTGATGGTTGGCTCTGTAATGGCTGATGCACAGCTGGCCAGAGTCCCAAAGAATAAAGAAAAGCTGCCTATAGAACAAAGCAGAATATCAGAACTAATGGTCCATAGAGGACCTGACTGGAGTAAAAGTACTGCTGAGAAGCTCTCTCTCCTCCTGCATAAAATAGTTGAATTTTCTTCAGTTCACCCCCACTGGAAAGTGAGGCTGGAGCTGGTGGAATTGGTCCAGCACTTGCTGAGGAACTGCAGTCAGTCGCTGGTGGGCTCGTTCAGTCACCTTTTAAAGGCCTTGGTTGGGCTGGTGAACGATGAAAACGGAGAAGTCCAGAGCCGGAGTAACGAGGTTCTGCAGGACATTGCCCAGCGGGGGGTGGTCGTGCAGAACAGGGCTCTTGCAGACATCCTCTCCGAGAACCTGCATTCCCTCGCCACCGCTCTCCCTCGCCTGATCAACTCTCAGGATGACATGGGCAAGGTCTCCACTCTGAGCTTGTTGCTGGGCTACCTGAAGCTGCTGGGCCCCAAGATCAACATTGTCCTCAACTCTGTATCCCACCTCCACCGGCTCTCCAAAGCACTGATGCAAGTTCTGGAGCTGGACGTGACGGACGTGAAGATAGTGGAGGAGAGACGCCAGGGTTGCGAGGGCGCCTGGGCACCCTCGGGCTCCTCGCAGCACGGGCCACAGAAGGGCAGGTGGCAGAGGAAATACTTCCGCTTCTTCACAGAGGAGAAAGTTTTCCAGCTCCTTCAGCAAGTGTGTCGTGTCCTTGGCTACTACGGGAACCTCTATTTGCTCGTGGACCATTTCCTGGGGCTGTATGGCGAGTCGGGCGCCTACCGGAAGCAGGCGGCCATGGTCCTCAACGAGCTGATTGTGGGAGCTGCCGGAGCCGGAGTGCACGTCCTCCGGGAGAGGGAAGCTCCACCAAACATGGATGATCTCAAAGGGTCCATAACGTCCATTCTCGACGAGTACACGGACCAGGCAAACTGGTATTTGGTCACCAGCATCGACACAGAAGCAGCAGACCATGAGCCCTCAGCACAGCGCTGCAGCCTTACCGCCAGCCCGGGCAGCATGCGTAGCAGCGTTCTCCTGCCGTCCCTGGAGCCGCCTCTCACCGCCCGCACCATGAACGGCAACATCTGGCAGATCTGCATCCAGCTGGAAGGCATCGGCTGCTTCGCTGCCGTCCTCGGGCAGGAGTTCCGCTTGCTTCTGCTGCCGGCTCTCTACCCGGTGCTGGAAAAGGCCAGCGACAAGATCTTACTCATCAGCGAGACGGCGCTGGGGACGCTGGTGGACATCTGCGAGGCCTGCGGCTACGCCTCCCTGCAGTGTTTGGTTAATGAGAACTCCGACTACCTGGTGAACGGGATCTCCCTGAATTTGCGGCAGCCGGCGCACCAGCCCCGCGCTTCCCGGGTGCTGGACACCATGCTGAGGCATTCGGATGCCACCCTGCTGCCGCTGGTCGACGATGTTATCCAGGATGTCCTGGCTGCCCTAGACCAGTCATACAGTAACCAGGCCTCCACCTTCCTCGGGGTCCTCCACTCACTGGTTGCAGCTTTAGGTATCTACACGGGCTTTACTCCACATAGTTTGGTCTTACCGGGCTGCTTGTCTTTGACTTCTGGCCTTGCCGTGGGGAACCTTGAGTAGCTGTGGTACTGCAGGGGGTCAGTGGCTTGGCTTTGCCGGGTGGCCCAGCTCTCCAGCAGAGATCCCCAGCAGCTGCCCCACTCCACAACCTGTTCCCCAGTCTGGCCTCCAGACTTGCAGGAACGTGGCCTTTGGTGATGGAGAAAGACAAGTTTACTGCTGCGGCAGGTGTTCTGTGGAGGCACACGGGCCGCGCTCCTTTCCCTGTCAGGGTTTTGATGTTCTCACCCCGTGGGGAGGTCGTGGTGCTGCGGCAGCAGGTGCCTGGTTCCGTAGCTCAGTCCCAGAAGACCCGAGAGTCGCATTCAGCTCTCAGGGAGCCGGTGGTAGCTCGCCGGCTCATGGCAGGGAATGGGTACCGCTCGGCAGCGTATCCGTTTCTCTTGGCAGCCCGGTGGTTCGGCTTGTCCTGCGGTGAGGAGCGGCGAGTGGCCGGGGGCCGCGGCCGGGCGCCGGCCCAGGCAGTGACGGGGCAAGACGTGGAGCAGTTCTTCCTTGACTATGTCAGACAGAAGCAGATCGCAGAGGGGAACCTTCCTGACGCAGAGGATGAGGAGGCAGGTGGGTGCCGTGCGAGGCTGGACAGGAGCATGTTCAGCTTGGAGAAGGACGGTGTCTCTGAGGGCTCTGTTTGGCAGGAGGGGGCCTGGGGACCAGAAAGGCCACTGCATTCCCGGCAGCCAGCTCTGAGCTCCTAGGTGCTCCTGCATTGTTCTGAGCAGGGCAGGAGTGAAATGTTTGCAGACCAAGGCTTGTCTAGCTCTAGGACACAAGCACACTGTGCCTTTCCTCACCTCATAACCAGTGGGTTGGGTTCAGGACCCAAAGTTTCCTCTTCCCTCCTTGAGAATCCCTGTACCGTTCTCTCCTGGCTAACGATGCCACCACTCCCCTCTCTCTTGGCCTCAGCAGACCCTGCAGACATTCATATAGGGAAATTTTTAGTCCTTACTGGGCAATGCTGCAATCCTGACCTTTAAATACTTCATCTTTAAATACCCAGGCTTTTCATTTTTAATAAAAATCAATGGGAAATAAGTCCATGGTGAGCAGAGACTGCAAATGTCAGATCAGCTGCATTGTCCAGTAGAGAACAGAAACCTTCCCAAGTCCCCTATCTTAAACTGAGTCTGACACTTAACTCACAGAACTGAAGCACAGACCTGACTATAAATATGTTAAAAAAATTGCCAAAAGGCCTCACTTGGGAATCTGCAGAGTAGTTGTGGGTGGGTGTTGTGATCTCCCAGAACTTCCAGGTGGCTTCAGTAACGGTTTTGTCTTCCAGAGGAGTTTCCCCCTGTTGCTGAGCCAGAGCCGAGCAGCTCTGACACAGAAGGAGAAGCTCCACTGCCCAGCCCTGCCCAGCTGGCCAAAGCTGTGATGGAGAGGTGCATCCACCTCCTGTCCGACGGGAGCCTCCGCGTGCGGCTGAAGGTTGGTGAGCGCTGGCTGTGGCAGTGCCCGTGGAGCGGTCGACACGGGCACGATGCGTGGGGGGCTTCTGCGTATCGGGGCTGGTGCCACCAGCTGCTGCTTCAGGACAGACCTCCCCCGAGCCTGGCGAGTGGGAGGGAGGCAGTTCCCTGGGAGGGGTCTGCTTTTGGAAGGGCAACCAGGCCAGACAGAATCCAAAGGGTGGCTTCGTATTGGACGTTGTCCCCTGGTGCTCGTGGTGGTCAAGTGTTGTGCCTCAGTCTTCAGTGGAGGAAGCAGAAGGACCTTTCTCCCATCTCTGCCCCCCATCCCCTTTTCCCAGATGGCAGTGCAGCCTGATGAACATTTTTGAAGTTGCTGGGGTTGATAAGCAGGGCTAAAAGGCTGGGGTTTTTTAATTAGGAAAATCCTTTGAAGGTGGCCTCCTTTTAAACTGCAAAGTGAGACAGAAAATGCAGCAGTGAGGCATAACCTAGATTCTTTGCAGAGCGGCCCCAGCCCTCCCAGGTGATCCTGCTGCCTTGCCATGGGAGTGGTGGGGTCCTAGTGCAGCTCTGGCTGCAGGATCACGCTGGGAATGGTGCTGATCCACTGGAGTGCCTGGTGGTGCTGCAACACTCTGTTACCTGCCCTTCCTGCCCAGGTCCTGGATGTGCTGGAGCTCTGCGTAACTGTGCTGCATCCTCACAGAAACCATCTGCTTCCCTTGGCCCATCGCGTCTGGCCAGCCCTCGTCACCCGGCTGATTAGCGACGACCCCCTGGCAGTGCTCAGAGCCTTCAAGGTACAGCAGGAATCTCTGCCAACAGCCTTCAAGCTGCTGCTTTGAAGGCAAGTGGCTCGGGCAGCGCTGGGGCCTGTGAGAGAAGCTGGCAGAGTGGTTTTAAAATGTGGTTTGGAGCACGGGGTCACCCTGCAGTGGGTGGGCTTGTGCCGCTCCCTTCGTGCCGCTCCCACTGCGGCTTGGCCACGGGGAAAACCTCGATGCTGTTCCTGGGGGAAAGAGCGATATTAGTGGGTATTACAGGAGGAGAACTGTCCTTTGACAGCAGGCAGAGGCTCCCGATAGAGCAGCTTGCCCTTGCTGGAGCCACAGTCTCACCCACCCCCCTTGGGAAGTCTTGGGCTGAAGAGGAGGGATCATTTCACGATGGGGGCGTTGGCAGCAGAGGGGAGAGGAAAGATTCAGCAAAGACTTAGCCTCATAATAACATTTTTAAAGAGCTGCTGACCACGTCAGCTGACTGCATTCCCTTCCTGACTCACAACCTGGACAATAAAGCACGTTCCAGAGGTTGCCAGCCCCGGGGATTCACAGGGCTTCCTCTGCTGTGCAGGACGAGATTCAGTTTAGAATCCTTCAGTGTGAAGAAGAGTTTCAATTCCCCAAATGAAGAAGCCATACACTTGAATTTCAGAGTAGCCTCCTCACATATGCCTGCCCTCAAAGAAGGGAGAGATTGCTCCACAAAAACTAATTAACTCTTGAAAACATCAAGGGATCATCACAGTTAGCGCTGAGTTCAGAGTTTGGTGTAAGAACTCCCCCCAGGAGTGCCTCCTATCAGAAAAGGCAGAGTCGGTGTGAGCCAAACACAACACAACCAGCAACTCGGTCCTGCACATTAGACCATGAGCTCAGTGAAGGTCCAGGAGAGCCTGAGGGTTGGCCCATGCATCCCACTCTTCATTTCACATGTCTTTAAGGCCATTCCCTAGGCCAGTTTGGGTTTAATCCTGATCACACACTGTAGTGGAGCCACCTGGCTTTGCCCTTGGCCTGGTGCTTGTGGAGCTGGAATGTTGCCACCACAAAGGGGATCTGTATTTTAACGGGATTTTCCACCAGAGGCTGCTCCAGCGGTTGTGGATAAGGCCTCACACGCTGCTCTGACCTTCCCTGTGCTGATGAGAGGGGCAGTCCTGGGGCCAGCCACGTGAAACTGAAGAGCAGGGTGCAGGTCACTTGGCCTCGGGGCTGAGCCTTCATCTTCTGCTCATTCTGGAGATTGTGGCAGGTGCCTCTGCTCCCAACTGAAAGAAACAAAACAAACAAACAAAAAAATCATGGGAGAACAAACACTTTGTTCCCCAGGCTGGTGCAGTGGCCCAGCTCCCCACAGACCCATTGTGCACATCTCCAGTAACAGGTGTTTCTCCTCTAGGTGCTGTGTACCCTGGCCCAAAAGTGTGGGGACTTCCTAAGGCAGAGGTTCTCCAAAGATGTCCTGCCTAAGCTGACCAGCTCCCTCCTGAGCCAGGCGCCAACCAGCGCCAGGGCCGGACCCGTGTACACCCACACGCTGGCCTTCAAGCTGCAGCTGGCGGTGCTGCAGGGCCTGGGTTCTCTCTGTGAGGAGTTGGACATGGGTGAGTACCGGGGAAGGTGCAGGTAGCGTGAGGTCTCTGCTGCACTTACCGCTTCTCCCTTCACCAGGCCTGAGCTTGTTTCTTGTCCAGCTGCTGCCCCAAGGGATTGGTATCCTGATCTCCTCCAGCCTCATCCCTTTCAGGTGTCTTCTCAGAGCTCTGTAAAGAGGAGCTGGTTGCTCTTTACTCCAAGAGACAAATGGCAGAGAGGATTCCCAGCACTTCACAGAATCCGATTGCTCGTCTCACCTGTGCGTGAGAAATGGGCATAAAGTGGCATTCCCAGCTTGCTGCAGCTGGGCCTGTTGGGCTGTGCTTTGGTCTTCATTAAGTGGAACCCAGATGAAACTTCCAGCTAACTGGTTCCAGCTTCAGACATCTTTCTGGGCAATTCTCTACATGCAGCACACCACATTTTTCTACTGACTGAAGTTCTGAAATTCTCTTAGGTTGAATTTCTGGAGCTGACTTTGATGAGGGAGCAGGTTTGCTGGCGAGCTGCCCTTTTCCTCCCCCAAGGCCCTTGATTGCTTTCCTAGCTTTGCAGCAAGAGGCTTAAGAGGCAAGGTCAGAAGAGCTCTGGGTCAGACACTTGAAAGGCTCAGAGGCCTCTCGCTGCCGTTTTGAGCTGATGCTGTTGGCCAGCCGCCGCTGAGCAGGTTCCCTCCTACCCTTCTTCTCTGTTCTGTTCCTGCAGGAGAGAGTGACCTGAGCAGAGTGGCTGATGCCTGCCTGGTTTACCTCAGTGCCAAGCAACCCGCCAGGCTGCAGGAGGCTGCCCAGAGGTAATGTCCCTTCCATGTGGGTGTCTCAGGTGTACAAACAACTCGGGACAGAGGGAGCATGGGAGCCCCTTTCCTTTTGTGCCTTTTCCATTCCTCCCCCCAGTTCGAGTCCTGTACAACTCATAGAATCACAGAATCGTTTTGGTGGGAGAGCCCTTTCAGCTGCTGGAGTCCTAGCGCTGCCCCAGCCCTGCCAGGGCACCACTGAGCCCTGTCCCTCAGCACCACAGCTCCACGCCTTGGAAACCCCTCCAGGGAGCAGGGGGACTCCAGCCCCGCCCTGGGCAGCCTGGCACAGGCCTGGACAACCCTGCAGGGGGTTGGAGAAATTGTTCCTCAGCTCCAACCTAAACCTCCCCTGGGGCAACTTGAGGCCAGTTCCTCTAAGTTAACCCCTTTCTCTGGTGAGATATTGTTTAGTCCCCAGAATAAGCTGGAGAGGTTAATGAGGTAGATTGATCAGCTTGCCCACCAGGTACCGTTGACTCTCAGATTACCTTTGGGGACCAAAGGGGAAGATGCACTACTTGGTTTTTTTTAACTGCCTCCTGTGCTGGAACTTGAGGCTCTTGGGCCACTGATGGCACAGAACTGCAGGGGAGAAGACAGCTGTGCAAGAGGATGTGCCAGACATTCCCAGGTGTTTTATCACTTAATACCTTCTGCAGGCCGGGGAGTTTCCTTGTTATCCTTCTGTTTTCCCTGGGCTCCTGTGATCACGTCAATCCAGGCTCTGCCAGGTGGACCGGACCTGGTTTGGGAAGTTGTCAGGTTTGGCACCGATCTCGTTCTGAGAAGCCTGGGAGATGTTAAAAGAGCACAAACAGCTGAGGTGAACACGCGTCAGCTCCGTGAAGTGTTGACAGACACTTTGCTGCTCGGTGTCCCTGCTGTCAGGATAAGAAATCGCTACTGTCATACCTTGTCACCTGGAAACAAGGCCAGAGATTTCAGCAGACAAAATGAGTCCCGTTATCAAGCGTGGAAAGTGAATAACAAAGCAGAGGGATGGGGAGAACCCTTCTTTCTGCACAGCCAGCCTTGCCCTCCCCAAGGCAGCGCAGCCTCCACAGGCTGAGGAGGGCAGGGCAGAGCCGCCGGTCCCCATCACCCCAGCGCAGGGCTCCGGGAGTGCGGGAAGGGCTTTTGTGTGACCGGGCAGCGGTTCCGAGGGAGCGCTCTCGGGAGCTGCAACCAGACCTTTGTTTGGGTGCCTGTGCTGGTGAGAGCAGGTTTATTTTTACCTCCAAGGCTTTTCTTGCCTCGCAGCGGGCCACGGCCGCGCGCTCCCCAAACGGGCTCTTCGCTGGAGGCTCACGAACCCTCGAGACAATGAGGCATTTGTCTCTAAGCGGTGCTGCAACGGGAAGCAGAACACCAGGGTGGACCTAGAATCTAAGCTTTTAAGTCATTAACAAAGCAGTCTGGAAAGCGGCACAGTTTCCCCCCGTGCGTGACAAGGGTGATGGGAAATACCAAATTAGCCCTATGGTGCAGTGGGGTCTTTAGTAGCTGTATTGAGAAGCAGGCTCATGGTTGTTGGAGGAAAAGAACAGCAAATTCAGGGCAGGTAATTTTTTCCTGTATATTATTTTTAGTCTGTTTTAAGGGGAAAATGGCACATGTTACACCACTCCCCCCATGCCTCTGATGCACCACACGCGACATATTTCACTGAACAAGGCACAGTCTGCTGCAAACATCTCATCTCCTGTGTTGGCCAGACGCATCCTGCACAGACAAGTACCATGGCTGGCCTCCTGTTAACCATGCGTGTGGCAAAACTTGGAGTTTTCTTTTTTGTTGTTGGTTTTCAGGGTTGTTTTTTTTTAGTTTAGTCCTGTCCAATCTCTGGTCTTGGAGCCTGGATGGCTCAGTTAAACACATCACACTCACTTTTAACTATAGCCCACAGGATACCAGGGTTCAGTTTGAGAAAGTCAAAATGAGTTCACACTGGAACGACCAGCTCCAGCCCCAGGGTAAGAACCACTTCTCAGCCCAGCTTCACTTTCCCTTCTCCAGCTGCTCAACCACCCACCTCCAGCAAGGTCTGGCCCTTCTTGCTCTCCACAGCAGCAATCCCAGACACAGGTCGTCACACATAAGGCCCCTTCCATCCAGGCAAGGACAGCGTTATCAGCCTGAGACATGAGAAATTCAGCATTTTAAATGCTTCTAAAAACAGATAGAGCAGAACTAATCTTAGCCCCAGTGCTGGCGTACATCACATCACTCGGCTTTATCACTGAATTCATACCAGGTGAAAAGACATTTGGAGTCAGCTTGCCCTGGTGATTTACACCGACTGGCAGTCACTCAGCCTGCTACCTTCTTGACTCGTGAGTTGTGCCCTGACAAGAACAAAGTCAGGTCAGTTCCAGTAACTCCCTGCACTCAGTGGGGGTTCTATAGGCATGCAAAGGGCTAAGCAGGAATTTTGGGCCAAGGTGCTGGAGTCAGCAAAAAAAAAAAAAAAAAGAAAGGAAAAAAGGGCATTTTGGCTGTCACCATGCCCCAAGGAGGCTGCTTAATCCCATTTATGGGACCCTGTAGCTTTATTAGCTGAGCCAGTGGGAGTAAATGAATTCTGTAACTGCAGCTTTATGCAATACTCAACAGGCAAAAATAGACACTGGGAAAAAAAGAACTCCAGCATGTCTGAGGAAGAGAAAAATGGAACAATAGGCTTTGTTATAAGATGACTGCTGGGAGTATGTCAGGACAGGAATATTATGCAAAGCTTTAAAAAAAAACAAAAAAAACCAAAACACAACCTCGCACCAAAAACCCCAGACCTCCTTCAGAAGAGTTTGGGAAGGCCAGGGAGCACCAGCTGTGTCTTTGCTTTCACTAAGAAGAAACTGGTGCAGCTGCTGGTGGAGTGACCAGAAAGGTTTTGGGGGTGCTGCAGAGCCAGTCAGTGGGAGCAGGGCAGGGGGAGGGTGGTATAAACTAAAAGTACCTGCCTGTAAATCTGAGTTTCTCAGCAATCTAATGATCTGCATCATCCCTGATGAACTTTCCAATCCAGAGAAAAAAAAACCCTGAAGAGAAAGAGGTTAAAAAATTATCACTGACTTGTGTCTATACTTCAAATAGTTCCACCTTCCGTTTGTGGGGTTTTTTGCCCTCTTGGAAGTGACCCTTTTGAAATTTACACTTAATTCCTAAGAAATGTTTCCAGCCCTTGAAGTTTACCATTTAACCTTTCAGTTTGGGTAGGAATGGGACTTTTCCCAGGATGCAGAAATAATTTCCTCAGCTGTCACTGAAGCCTGTGGTGGCCTGTATCTAGTTAAATACTCAGCAGATACACAAAAGCCAGGAAGACTCTGCAGCCTGTTCACTTTGCTTTGCTTGGAGCTTGGGAAAAGGCCAGGCAGCAGAGCAGCCAAACTCTGCTCTGTGCTGGTAAAGTTGTTTAGCACAACTGGAGCAAGTATGAGCTATTTTCAGACCTTTTTAGATACCAAAGTCGATTGTGCTGCGTACGCCTCCTGGTTTGTTTGTGTGGTTTATTGGATACCCGTTGACAGCTGTCACTCACACACTGGGCTGAAGTGCAAGAAAACGGCCACCTGCACAAGGCAACATGCAATAAAATGGTATTTAAGTGAAAAAAGAAAAGGCAACAACAGAAAACAAACCTGGATTAACCCCAGGATTCTTTGCCATGGAAACAGGTTGCTTAGAAACTACCCCAGAATTAGTTTGAAAATGTAAAAGTCAAGTTCTTGAGCTGCTGAGCACTCCAGGTTATCAGGAGATAATCACAGGCCTCAGGCCATTATGGGCACAAGAGGCAGCAGAATTCTCCAGGGACCTGCTAATCTCTGAGGACTGCTCTCCCCAGAGCAGCTGGTTGGGAAGAGGTTGGAGAGCAGAGAGTCTTTGCTGGGAATCCAGAAGGTGAAGTTGTGCACATGCTGGAGAACCAGAAGGCAGCTGCATTGTATTCCCATTCCCTTGTTTACTTCCCTGTGCTATGTCCTAGTGATAGAACAAGAGGAATCAGCCTCAAGTTGCCTCAGGGGAGGTTCAGGTTGGAGCTGAGGAACAATTTCTTGCCCTGCAGGGTTGTCCAGGCCTGTGCCAGGCTGCCCAGGGCAGGGCTGGAGTCCCCCTGCTCCCTGGAGGGGTTTCCAAGGCGTGGAGCTGTGGTGCTGAGGGACAGGGCTCAGTGGTGCCCTGGCAGGGCTGGGGCAGCTCTGGGACTCCAGGTGCTGAAAGGTTGCTTCCAACTAAAATATTCTATGATTGTCTCCCCCCAGCCATAAGGAGCGAGGATTATTTCTGTGCATCCTGAACATGATCGTTGTCCCATGGTGAGCAGCCAGCTGCATGCTCACACCGAGGAGCACTGGGAGAGCACTTACTGCCAGCAGAGCTTGGGGGGACCAGTGCTGGGGTGTCAGCAGGTGCAAGCTCAGCACCCACCCTGCTAATCCTGCACCTCACCCAGCCTGGCACCTGGGCATGCTCATCCTCCCCATCCCAGTCTGCAGAGCTGTGGGGACAGAGGCCGAGGACCACAGAGCCCCAGGAGCTCACCTGTGTCCAACACCTTCTGTGCATTAAACCCGGACCGGCTAAGCCCAGGGGCTACCGACAGTGGGAACTGGCAGGAAGATATGAGCAAGGGTAGATCATGGAGAGCAGCCCTTTGTCTTTTTTCTCCCAGGAGCTTCCTGCTGTTTGCAGGGTGTTTGTTACCGCAGCTCCCAGCTGGAGCCACTGGTGTGAAGTGCTCCATACTCAAAAGTCAAATCCCCTTCTTCCCTGGGGTGTTGAAAATCAAATTGAAACTCCTGGCACAGCCATAAAGCCTTAGAGTTGTCCTGCCTCTCTCCATTCTCTTGTTAATGAAGATTGGGAGTTTGTTGTTTGTTTAAAAAGAAAATCCTGCTTTGTGAAATTCAGTGCTGTGCAGAAGGAAGAAAATTTGGAGGCAGCTAAAAAGGGCTTGAGCTGAGGGGAGACCCCACATAACCAAAAAGCCCTAAACGCAGCATTCAGCTTACCTGTGACCCAGCCTGGCCAGAAACACCCCGTGTTTGCCACCTCTGGAAGGTGAGAGGAGCTCAGAAGGGTGTTGACCCCCTCACTCCCCAAAGACCAGAGGGGCTGGTCATCATGTACAAGTTCTTTAAAGAGCTCTCGGGAGCGACTGCCCAGAATGTGCTCTCCATGAGCAGCTGGAGCCGCCCGCCTGTGGTGCTGAGACCACAGCCTGGGTCAGTTCTTCACCAGCTGCTGGTTTGATGCCAGTAACTTACTGGGTACAAAAACAACTCCTTTTCTCCCACTTGCCAGAAGTAAAACCAGCAAACTGTCTTCTCCTGGGCATAAGAGCCATTTTAAGGGTGCTCTCTAGGGCGCCTGCACAGCTCTCAGAGGCTGAAGCCGTCAGAGCTCCTTCCGCAGCTCTTCTGGGTGCCAATCTGCAGGCCTTCCCCTTACTCTCCTTTCTTCCCACTGTTTTCCAGCGTTTTCCTCCACTTACTGCATGTGGATCCTGACAGCACCTGGCTCCTCCTGAACGAGGTCTGGTGCCCTCACAGGTATGAGCCCCCCCACGCCAGCCTGCAGCCCATCAAGCTGGCCGGGATGGGGCGGCAGCGGAACGAGTTCACCGACAACGTGATGCTGCTGCTGCGGCAGCTGCAAGAGCGGGAACAGGAGCAGGAGAGTGCGGCAGCCACGCAGGAGGCCTCGCCTCCCTGAGCACCCTCCACAGTGGCTGGGAGGGGAGAGGAGCCACCTGACAGAGCTCACCAAGAGAGATCCCGTCATTCCAGACGTGCCAATGGGGCTCGGGAGCTGCTGCCACGCTTCCCGAGGCACAGCTCATGGAGAGAACGGGTCACTGCCCCAGCACTGCGGGCACCAGGGCACTCGGGTTCGTACAGCAGCAGGGGCTCAGGGCTGCCGTGCCCCTTCGGCACAGGGCTCAGTCCCTGCTGCGATGCCCCTTCCCACCAGAGGAGCTGTGTCTGGAGGCAAAGACACCTTCCCACACAGCCCTGCTCTGCTGCCCACACCCCCAGAGCCTCCTGCCTCGCCCTGTGAGCTGATCCGAGCATCGTTCACTGTGCTGGTCCGTACCCCGGTGCCCAGGAACCGGGCACATCCCCCCAGCCAGGCCTTGGGCACAGCCGACAGCACCGAGACACCCGCAGAGTCCCAGCACCAGTTTCTCCGGGTGCTCATCAGGCTTCACGGCTCTCCCGGCGATGTCTCCCCCTGGCCGCAGTCCCCAGCCAGCGGTTCAGTGCGGCCGCCTGTCTCAGCTTCGTTATCACCTCTGCTTTATTACAGGCTGAGTAAATTGCTTTTGTCTGAAGCGGGATAATGGCCAGAAGAGTGACTGTGTGGAAATGGCATTTTCATGAGGCTGGTTCCTCCCCAGCAGTGACTTGCATATTAAAGCTCAGCCCGCGTGCAGGCGAGCCTGGGGACTCCTCCGCTGCCCTGCCCAGACCCTGTTCCCCAGACAGGCTCCTGAGCATCGCCCCAACCTGCTGGGGTCTGGGACTGAGCCAGGGGCAGCACCCTGGGGTGCAGGAGCAGGGCCCAGCTCCACTGAGCACCTTTATCCCAGAGGAGACCCTGCTCCACAGAGCCCAAGGGGCTGCACGGGGGGCATGGCGAGTGGGGCTCCAGCCCCACTCCAACCACCCTCCCCAGAAGGGGGAGCTGAAAAACCCGTGCCCAGCCACCTCCTACACCACAAAACAGCCAGGAGTGTGGGGAGACCCCCGCACTCAGGGGCACAGCCCCACACAGAGCCTCTGAGGTCCAGCGCTGCCACAGGGCTGCTAGGTCCTGTGCACAGACCCAGCCGGGGCCTCTCCTCCCATTCCCACTCCCAAGATTTCATATAAACTCAACAAAATTAATCTCTTGTAATAAAACCTGTTATTTTTAAAGCTTGCCTCTAGGTTTTGCAAATTACTACAGCACACAGCAATTTGTTTACTCTCCATTTGAGGTGATTTGCAGCCTTTTGCCCTCCCCGCAGCAGTTCTGGCTCTTCCAATTCCTCCTCCATAGGCTGTTTTTTATGGCATGGTGGCCAATGGCCCCCCTGGTCTCTCACCTCCCCTCAGCGATACATTCCCTGACAAGGAGCATCCAAGTGCAGCACAAACCCCCACGGCACTGCCGGGAGCTGTGACACGGTGTTGGTTATTGCTGGTGGCTAAACAATATCCAACGCCAGCCACTTGCCCTGCAGGTGTTGGTTATTGCTGGTGGCAAAAAAATATCCAACATCAGCCCCTGGCCCAGCAGCTACTGTGTGTTCTCTCCTGAGGAAGCAGCTGCAGGCTCACTGCCCCTGTGCCGGCAGCTCCCCAGAGGCAGTGCCAGGAAACACACGGCCGTGGCAAAGGGGAGTGTGGCTGTCACCGCACCCCATGGTGACCAGCCACCGGCACTGGGCAACACCGGGCCAGCAGCTGTTGCTTAGGTGTTGCTTTTGTTCCTCTAACCCGTGACAAGTCGCTTCGCATCGGCCAAGTGAGAGGTGAGCGCTGCCGAGCACCCAGGATTGATAAACTGCAAAGCACCTGGGAGCTCCTCAGCCAGGGGTGGGCAGAGCCTGCCACAGAGGGCACCCAGTACCCACTCCTCCCTGCCCACCCCTGGCTGGGGACGAGGCCGCTGCTCTGGGCACCCAGGAGGGGCCGAGGCTGGCACCCACAGCATGGAGAGGACAGAGCCCGGCACCCACGCAGCACCCCATGCCCATAGTGCAGAGCACCCCCTGCTCACCTGGGACAGCAGCCAAATCCCACACGTCCGAGACAGCACCACCCTGCTCCTGGGCAGGGCAGGGAGCTCCCCAGCTGCAGCTTTTAAATGCTCTGAGCCCCCAGCTGCAGATGATGGTGATGATGATGCTCATCCTCCTCCTCCTCCCCATCCCCACCAGCCCCAGCTGTGCCCCTCTGTAGCCAGGACAGTGCCAAATCCCCGTCCTGTCGCAGTGCCAGGGACAGAGACTGCAGACCCGCAGGGGCTTCATTCAAAGAGCTTTATTAGCTGCAGCAGGTCTGGCAGCGGCAGGCTGGGCAGCGCAGGCGAGCGGCGGCAGGGGAGCGGTGCCCGGCACCCTGACAGAGAGATTGGGGACCCCCCCTCTTCCCACTCCCCAGCTCTGTCCCCAGCAGCGGGGTTTACCCGCGGGGGCACCGGGGATGGGTTCCACCATTGGCATTGGATGTGGGAGCCCGGGAGCCAAACCCTGCCCAGGAGGCCGTGGTGCCAGGGGGTCAGGGGGATGGGAGCTCAGCCGGGAGCGGGGGCCGAGGGCCGTGCCGGCACGGGCAGCGGGGTAGGGACGCGGGAAGGTGGGGCTGGCGGCTGAGCCCCCTTCCCCCCCCCCCAATCCATGAAATGCAGAGGGCCAGGAGGAGCGACGGTCGACAGCGGGCACAGCTCCCTGGGCACACGTGGACCGCGGGCAACTGCCTGGCTGGGCGATGCCGCGACATGGCCTGTAACGCCATGGCTGTACTGGGGAATGCTCCGGGAGCGTGCCGAGCCGTCCTTCCTCCACTGAGCTCAGGCCTTGACGTGCTGGGGCAGCGTTGGGGCGAGCAGGGGCAGGCAGAGGCGATACAGACGGTCTGTGAGACGGATGCTGGAACTCATATACGCGCTGCAGGGCTGGAGCAGGGCAACTAAACGGGGGCCTCCTACGGGAATGGATGTTGGTTCTGCGAAGCACAGGGGACGGCAGGGAGGGTCCCGGGGGCAGAGGGGGCCTCCGCTGGGCACGTGAGGCTGGGGCACAACACGGCCCGTGGCACCACGGGTGGCAGCGAGCGGCGGGGTACCCACTGGCACGGGGGCGGGGCATAGGGGCCACCAGGTGCCCTGGGCACAGTCCCAGCGATGCTCCCCTGGTGCGGGCATGGCAAAACGATGGGCAAAACGGGGCGATGGGGCCAGTCTCTGGCAGAGGGTGAGGGACCCTCGACGTCTCCGCTGAGTCCGGGGCGGCGGGAGGCTCCAGCACCTCCCCGGCACCGCTCGCCTACAGAACACAGGAGGTGTCTGCCGAGCGCTTCTTCAGCTCCTTCCCGGCTTTGTGGTGGTGGTGGTGGTGGTGCCCGTGGGCCGAGCCGGACTCCGTCAGCGGAGCGCCCCGCAGCTGGGTGTCCTGGGGGTGCCCCGTGCCCCCCGCCGCCTCCACTCGCAGGTACGCCTTCACCTTGTGGTGCCGCGCCTTGCCGTCGCTGGAGTCGATCACCCGGCACTCGTACGTCCCCTCGTCCTCTGGTTTCACCCGCGACAGCCGCAGCTTGTGGGAGATGTTGCTGCCGACCACCTTCACCACCTGTGGTGGGGCAGACAGGGGGTCAGGTGGCCCCTGGGAACCCTGCGGCCCCCAGATCCAGTCAGTGCCACCGCAGGCCGCGTGCCGCCACGCTGTGCCCCAGCCGCGTGCTGGGCAGGACATGGCGAAGGTGGCCAGAGCCAGGTGGTCAGCTCAGGGGGACCCCGCCCTGGTGTGCACCCTGCCATGTGGGGCTCAGAGATCGATGCCGAACCACGCTGGCTAATTAGCTTTTCTACCAAATTGATTCGCTCTCAGTATTTATCACCCAATGAAATTTAAGACTTACTCACTTGCCAGAGCTGTGGCTGCCGTTGGGCTGGGTCAATAAATCAGGTTTATAACCTGCCCCAAGGCCCCTGGCTCTGTTCCCTATAATCACACCGAATGGCAAAGGCCGTTTTTCTACTTGCTGCTGCATTTGTTAGCTGAGGATTTTACGGTGTTTGGAAATGGGGCTGGGCACTCCGCTGGGCCAAGCCAGCTCAGCACCTGCACACGCATGGGTGCACACATGCAAGCACATATGAGCACACACGAGCACACACGGGCAGCCGGTCCGACTGCCCTGCGCCCTGTGAGCTGCCAAGCTGTGGCCGGTGCCACACATCGGGGCTGGGGACACCCCAAAGGGCAGCTCTGGGGCTGCTCAGGACCCGCACGCAGCAGCGAGCACCAACCCTGCAGTGCCGGGGACGGGGCGGGGGCCGGTCCCATGGCAGGAGGCTCCGAGATGGGGCAGAGGGTGGCGGGGGCTGTGCCCAGGAGTTGCAGGGTGGGAGGAAGGTGAGGTGCCAGCCCCAGAGTGAGCTGCCAGGGTGCCGAGGCTGCCATGGAAAAGGAGCTTCGAAAACTCCTCTTTGTGTCAGCAGAGCAGGGAGTCACTTACTGAAATTAATGGCCAGGAAATTTAGAACTAATAAAAGAAAACCCCAATTTGCTGGTGCCGCCGGGGCTGCGGAGCTGCTGCCCAGCAGGTCACCGGGGCTCAGCCCGCGGCTCCCTCATGAGCAGGAGGGATGATTTTATGACCGGTCGTAACTCTCCGGGCTTCATAGGCTCGGGCAGAGCAGTGGTAGCCAGTGGGAATGGGGCAGAGACCACCACACAGCCAGGACGGACAGACAGACGGTCGCAACGGCTCCCAGCCCCACTCAGCCCTGCAAAACAGCAGCTTTGAAGAACTTGGGGGCGGGGGATAAATCCAGACCCACTATGTTTGGTGCTACAAAGCGCTGTGGCTCCAGACAGAACCGGTGCCGGCACCTCCCGCACTGAGTGTGTTTTGGTGGATAAAAAATGGCCAAGGGGGTGCCTGAAGCGGTGTTTCTGGGTATGATTTACATCGCCTCGCTTTGTTTGACGCTGCCGTTCGTTCGCAGTCAATTGCCTCCGTGGCTGGAACACACGTTTTATCAGAACCGCTCGTGGAGGTGTCTCGCCCGTGTTCATTTATCTCCTCCTTTCCGTAAATGCTTAATAATCAAGGACATTTAAAATAACAGAAAAAAAGAAAAAAAAAAAAGGTTTGAAACTCAAGGGTCTCCCTGCTGTCCTGTTCTGGAGGACCTGGCTGAAACGTCACACTCTGAGCGTTCCAAAATAAATCTGGTTACGGGAGCGGGCACATCGATTCCATCCTGGCGTGCGATTAACGGCCTAATTATGCTGAAAAATGCAATGGCTGAGCTAGTGGAGGGGAGGGGGTGTCACTGGCCCTGGGATGACCGCAGCCCCAGCCCCCACCTTGGCCTCTCCTGCCGCCCCGGCTGTGCCACAGGACCTGCCTTCCCTTCGCTCTGACTCGGCACCAGCTCCTGGCTCCTGTCCCTGCCCGGCACAGGATTTGGCCCCCGGCAGAGCTGTGGTGTCCTGGTGAGGGACAGATCCTGAAGGCACCCGCTGGGGTCTGGACGTGCATTGTGGGCACAGTGTGCTGCGCACCATGGGAACGTGGTGCCCTCCAGCATGATGTTTCCTGGCATTTTAGCCCTTGTGAGCAGCTCTGCCATTTCACAGGGATGAGAGTCGGGCAGAGTGGCTGATCTCGGGCACTGGGGACACCCAAGGAGCCGTGGGTGCACAGGAGCCCCATCCCCTCCTTGCTCACTCAGCCAGGGAAATGGAAGAGCTGGAAGAGCTGCTGAGACAGGGATGGTAGGGAAAGCACTTCCCAATATTGCTCTGTTTCCGTGGCACCCCCAGCGGAGGGCCACGGAGGGCGGGTGTAGCGGGAGGCCAAGAGTCTTTATTTTATTTAACTGATTAATGTCTCCTCATTCTGCTCACGTGAGCCTAAATGGCTTCGGGAGGCTAATCCGGTGAGTCAATTAGATTATTTTCTCCTTAGCATGAATGTGTCCCTCAGATGCCGACAAGAGCCGGACAGGGCTCACGGTCGGTCCAGGCTGTGACCCTCACAGCATGACAGCTCCAGTGGGACCAGTGCATCCCCCCCAGCTCCCCAGACACCTCGTCTGGGGCCTTGCACAGAGGCACAAACCCCAGGAGACCTGCCTGCCCCCCACCCCTGATCAACACTGAGCCCCAGCATCACCGGGAAGCGTTCCAGCCTTCGACCAGAGCCCCTGCAAGAACCACAATCCGAACTTACGCTTATTTTGGTCGCGTCCTTCCCAGGCTCCTCCTGAGGTGACACTTTCAACTGTGGGGCAGAGCGGGATGGGGAGGGGGGCCGGAGAGGGAAGAGGAATTGTTAGCTTGGCTGGGAGGAGGCAAGAGCCCACCAGCCCCCAGCTCACCCCAACGATGGCTGCCCCAAGCAAGGAGGAGAAGGGAGAAGGGGGCTGCTCAACGCTGGAAAACGTGGACACCCAGGGCAGGTGGAAGCCACTCAGGGCAGCCGAGGAGGGAGGGAATGGCAGCCCTGGAGCACCACGGCAGCCGGTGGGATGGGTGCTCACGCGGGGGTCCCTGCCACAGCTCAGCTCCATCAGCGGGTGCTTCCCATGACCTGGGGCTGGGGACAGAGCCCTGTTCTCTGTGGCGTCACTGCCACAGCAGTGACCCATCCCCAGCAACCTGGCCCCCTCCCAGCCAGTGCCTGCCTCAACTGCTATAAATATTCCGGAATCAGCAGCCCGGGTCCCCTTTGGCAGGTACCAACAAGGCCCAGGCATCCGGGCTCTCCGCTGTGCTATGCGCCGGCTCCCATCCCGCTCCCCACACCCATCACCCCTCACCCTGTAGCAGCCCCCCCGGCCCCCACCATGCCCCCCGAGCGGCAGCACTGCCCCAGTGCTTCTCTCAATTTATGGTAATGCCGGTAGCAGCTCTGCCAAAGACACAAAAATAAAGGCTCATTAAAATACCTAAAGCTGCCTTCCCATTATTTGGCCCTTATCTCTGTGTGAACAGAAAGAGAAATGGAAAGACAGCTGTTTGCTGAGACCGATACGCACGGAAATGGGGAAAACAAGGGAGGGTGGAGGGTGCGGGGACAGTTGCGAGGGGACGAGCTCCTGATGAGATAGGAGAAGGCACAAGCACAAAGACAAAGCCTCTGCCTGGGATCAGTCCCGGGGGACGAGCCACGTGGCCACTCGGCTAATTGGGAAGGCGGCCAGGACAGCTCGGCCTCGCCGGACTCACGCCCCGACCAGCCTCGGTGCACGTCGTGCGTGGTCCTGTGCGTGTGACCCCCAGGCTCCTCTCTGCTCATGAGCGTGAAAAGGAGGAGGTGACACTCTGCTGGGGACCCTGCAGTGGGATGGGCCACCCCTTGAGCCCCAACAGCTGCTGCAAGTGAAGCCCCCGGGGTACCCTCATTGCAAGAAGGACCTGGAGGGGCTGGAGTGTGGCCAGAGAAGGGCAATAGAGCTGGGGAAGGGGCTGGAGCAGGAGTGTGGTGAGGTGCGGCTGAGGGAGCTGGGCTTGTTCAGCCTGGAGAAAAGGAGGCTCAGGGGAGACCTTCTGGCTCTCCACAACTCCCTCAAATTCAGGAGCTTGGAGCCAGGGGGAGTTGGGCTCTGTTCCCAAGCAACAAGCACCAGGACAAGAGGAAGCAGCCTCCAGTTGCCCCAGGGGAGGTTGAGGTTGGAGCTGAGGAACAGTTCCTTCCCCTGCAGGGTTGTCCAGGCCTGTGCCAGGCTGCCCAGGGCAGGGCTGGAGTCCCCCCTGCTCCCTGGAGGGGTTTCCAAGGCGTGGAGCTGTGGTGCTGAGGGACAGGGCTCAGTGGTGCCCTGGCAGGGCTGGGGCAGCGCTGGGACTCGAGGATCTACAGGGCCTCCTCCAACCAGAACAATTCTGTGATTCTGTGAAGGGTTCTGCCTTCCAACGCTACTGTTGGAGGGGTGAGGACGAGGGGTGTTACCTGGTTGGAAGCCCATGTCTGTTTGTCCGTCCAGTCCTTGTGGTTGCGGACGTACCACCACTGTATCTCAAGGGAGTAGGAGGGGGAGCCGGTGCCACGGAAGGAACACGCCATCTCCACATCCTCACCTGCCTGCGCCGTCATGTCGTGGGGGGTCTCGGTGAAGAGGGCTACGGGAGACAGAGTGAGGGCTGCAGGCGCCGGCTGGGACACGACACCACCCCGCCAAGGGACCATGCTGCCAGCAGTGTGACGGGGCCAGACATTCCCCTGGTACCCTCAGCTGCGCAGATGAACCCCCCCCACCCCCAGCTTCCC
>VWZK01007366.1:187138-231002 GCA_013396935.1 Baryphthengus martii
ACCCCCACGCCCCGCCCTGCAGGGACCCCGTACCCCGGGGCATCGACGCTCCCGAGGAGCCCATGCCGGGATGGGAACGGGTCTTCAGGGACCCCTGGCCCCCGCTACCAGCGGGGCGGGACTCCCCGGGAGCCGCCGGTCCCGGCGGCGTCGGATTCAGCACCCGGGACAGCGCCCGCCGCGTGCGCCACTCCTTCCGGACCAGTATAGCCCAGTCCGGTACGGGAGTCTCGTACGATGCCAGTCCGGTACAGCTCGGACCAGTATGGTGCAGCCTGGCCTGGTGCGGTACAGCCCGCTCCGGCCCAGTACAGCCCAGCCCAGCTCAGTCTCCTGCAGGAGCAGGGTCTGGGAGTGCGATGCCCGGTGTTGTGCCCACCGCCCCCATTTCATTCCCGGGCAGTGCAGCTGGAGGCTGCACCTTGCCCCTTGCGCCAGAGAACAGACGATTTATGGGGAAATAAGATGGTTGGGTAAATCCCACATGTCTTGGGGATCACCACCCCATACCCTGCAAAATTCATCTCAAGTGGGTCTGTGGGGGCTCAAACCCACCCTCGGGCCCAGATGGAGGATGGATGGGGACAGCATGACCAGTATAGGAGCTCCCAAACCAGCCCTTCCCCTGGGAGAAAGGGCTGTTTCATGTGGCCCAGCTGGGAATGGCCAACCCACCCCCCCAGCAGGATCATTTAATGTAACCGGCAAGATCTTGAGCTCCCTTCAGCTGCACAAATCGAGCGGCCAAACCTACCAACAGCACTGCCCCCCCTAGACCTGCACCTGGCAGCAGCTCAGAACCACAGCACCACAACCCACCATGCAATTTAAATTGTCTAAAAATGTAAAAAGGAGCCCGAAAGCAGGCACAGCTCCACCCGAAACACCAGTCAGAGCCCCACACAAAGGCTTGTGGCCGGAGGTGGGCGCAGGCCTCCCTCGCACGCTGGCACCTGTGTGCTGCATTGCAATATGAAGGATATTTGCTCTCCAGATAAACAGTAAAAATCAGATTAATTCAGGTGTTTTCTGCCCCGAGATGACAGATGGTGCCTACAAAAAGATTCTTTATATTGGACTTGAAAATACAAACTGTGTTTCTTCTCTCCCCACCGCCCAGGGCTCCTATGGCAGAAGCAGCGGGGGTATTCCCCCCTTGGGAGGCCAGGAAGGGCCCCACACCCGCCCACAGGCGCTGTGCTGCCTGACACCCACGCTACAAATCAATAGTTTTTAAAAAGTTCCCCCTGCTGCAGCATTTTCCACATGTCAGAATAAAGCCCAGGGCAGGGCAGGGAGCATCGATCTCTGCCCAAGTTCATTACTCCCTCTGGAGTTGGAAGCTGCAGGGAGAGGGAGCAAGTGGAGCGTTTGAGCTGGGGCTGGTCGGGCCGAGGGTCCCTCTTTGGGAGCAGCAGCAGCGAAAGGCTCCGGACTTCCCAAGGAAAGGTCCCGGGAGCCAGCAGCAGCTGCATGGAGCTGGAGGTGAGATGAGGATGCTGGAGGAGCTGTCCGTCCCCGGCTGCTGCACCCAAGCACTACAGAGGGGACCCAGGGACAGTCTTTGTGCCCCGAGACCCTTTCCTTGGGCCAGTAACACCTCCAGCCAGCCCCCCCCCCACCCTGGGACTGTGGAGCCTGGACCCCCCAGCCAGGAGCCAGTAAGAAAATGCAGCTGCCCTGGGGGAGCGTTTCTGGGCTGGATCCTGAGCAAAACAAAAGCCAGATCACCCAGGGACACGTGTGGAGGCAAAACACCCACACACGGAACTATGGGATTCATGGACTGGGTCAAGTGCAGCAGGAAAAAGCAGCAAAGCTGTTCCCTGTGTCTCGGCAGTCCAGTCTCGTGGCTGCTGCACGACCCGGCGTCCATCCTCTGCCACTAGAGACCTGAGCGATCGCTCGCTGAAAGGGCTTCTACAAACGATGCCCTCAGACCTGAGACCCCACTTTGAGAAGTGCCCATGCCCGGTTGCAGCCCGAGCAGGATTCAGGGACAGTGCCCAGCAGCGACCATGGGCCCTGGACACGGGTGCCCATCCCAGCTCCCGCACCTCCGGCACGAGGGGTGCTGAGGCTGCGTGACTGCACCTCAAGGGTCAACACCTGCCCCACTCTTCCCCTTTCTTATCAGATATTTAAATCATGTCACGAAACCATGAATTCCTCTCGGAGCTGGGAACACCTCCAGCTGCAGAGCCTGAATTAAGTCCCATTTCCAGCTGATTTTCTGCCACCGCAGCAGGATAACAAACGGACGCCGGGTCTATGCAGGGGCCCAGCAGTCGCGGGAGAGTCAAGCATCCGTGCATCTCAGGCGCACTTGGGAGGTTTCATTTTCCTCTTCAATTTTAATTCATCAGAGAAAAGGCCCCGAGCAGCTGCTGTCTGCTGCTGAACCCTGCACCCCCTGCATCTGGCAGGGATGGGGGGAGGTCACTCGCACAGAGAAGCCAGAGCAGCACTTGCTGTGTAACGAGGTCCCTTTATCTGCACGCTTGCTGTGGCTCTGGAGGAGCTGCTGCCCCTGTCACAGGGCTCCTGCTCCAGCCCAACGTGCCCAGGGACTCGCTCTCAAGGATGAAACATCCCTTGTCTCTGCTAGCACCAGGTTTTCTGCCTGCCGTTTAATTTCACGTGTTTTCACGTTTAATTTCATCTGCAAGATAGGGGGATCTACTGGCCGTTTCCATGCAGTGACACCACAAAGATCCCAGCAGCACCCTGTCCACTGTGATCACAGCTCACGCATCACATCTGTTGGGTGGCCAAGGCGAGCCAGCCTGTGGAGCTGGAGTATGTGGCAGAGCTCTGACAAGCTGGGCAAGAGGCTGGAAGGGCAGAGTCACCAGGCCCCATCAGTGGCACCTCTCAGGGGATCGTGCTGACCCAGGAGGCCCCAGACCCCAAGGGGCAGCCGGGAGGATCCTCTCGCTGTGGCTGGGGCACAGGGGCTGTCCTCTGGTGACACAGCCCCATCCCCAAGGACACCCAGAACCAGACCAAGACGGGTCAAGTCCCTGCTGGGAACCAAGCGCCGCTCACGTTTGTTCTGACACAACCCAAGCCCTGCGTTTTCCTCTGACAGCAGAGCCGCCCAACAACCACATCGTCAGCTTCAGGCAGCCAGGGGAGACAACCCCCCCAGGACCCACGGCTCCTGAAGTGCTAAGGCTGCCTCGTGTTATTTTGAAACTCCTCTCTTTCTGGGTTGGTGCAGGGGCACCCCGAGGCTCAGGACCCCCCACTCTTGGGCACAGCCGGAGGTTTGTTCTGTCCTCGCCGCCTGTCTGCTCTGTCCACTGCTGTTCTCGCCCTTGATGTTGCCCTGGGGATGGTCAGTCCCACAGCCCCATGAGCTGAGGGGCCGGTCCCTGAGCTCTCCCGAGGTCCATGAGCCAACGCTCAAATCGGTGGCTGCTGGGGAGAGTGGATTGGGTTGTTCATCTCTCTGACAGGCAGAATAAACACCCTCCACATTGATACCGAGCTCATTTCTGATACTTGTTTAGAGACTTGACAATGCCTGTATAAAAGGATTTCCTTCCACAGCTGAAGTTTGACATTCCTGCATTATTAGATTATTTGCAAAGGTCTGCGTGCGCTGCAGGAAAACAACGCTCCCAACATCCAGCATTACAACCTTCTCCTCCACAAATCATCCCGGGCGCAATAAGCCACGGAGACAGCGCCCATTTGAAACTCCCCGACGTAGAGACGCAGCCGGGGAGGCGGCGGTGGGAGCTCGGGCGAGCGAACACAACCCAGCCGCGCCATAACAGCACAAAATCGTACCAATAATAAACGACGTGGAGGGGCAGGATGAGCAGAGGGGTTTGTGTAGAGAGTCCTGCCCCGGCCTCTCCACTGCAGGGCTCAGGCTCCAGCAGCACCACGGGCTCCTCGGCACTGCCCTGCCCGGCGGCACAACTGGCTGGGGAGCACTGGGGCCCGGCAGACCGGGTGAGCACCCCTGGGTTTGGGAGCACAGTGGCCCCGCTGCCCTGCCTGGGGGTGGCCACAGCTCCACGTCCCCGGCCCCCCACCCCAGGGAGCGCCGAGGGTCCCCACGCAGTGCGGGGGAGGCAGTGGGAGCCGCCCGGGGCTTTAGGAGTCACAGGTCTCTGCCCAGAGCAGCCCCGTGCAGGGAAGGTGATCCCAAAGCAAGATATTTAGAAGAAAATTACTTGAAAAGAATTATTTCTTCAGAGAACGATTCCTGTCCATTTCCAGATCATTAACTCCTTCCCCTGCAGAACTCACCGGCGGGTTCCTGATGGAGAGAAGCACTGCCACAGGCGTCAATCATTTTGGCAACAGTTCCCTCTTTCCAAACCACTGTTTTAAGGACAAAAAAAATGAAATGTAAAAAAAATCCCACCAAAATCCACTAAAAATCCAACCCCCAAAACCCAAACCAATCCTCTCTTCCCTCTTCAGATTAGTTGCTGCCTTAGGTAAAAAGCTTTCCCTGAACCCCGGGCCTAAAAAGGAAAATAAAAATATTTTAAAAAAAGATAATCAATACTTTAAGGGACTTTTTTTTGTGCTGCTGAAGGTTCGTTTCCCACTTCTGGCAGTGTCTCTTTGTATTTCGTGTAGCCTGGGTCTTTCTGCCGGGATGTCAGGAGATATCCCTCAGTCACGATTTATGCTCATTTCTCCCCGTTTAAAGCAGCTCAGCTGGGAGTGGAGCCGAAGACGGATTCAGATGTGTGGTGAGGATGGTGCCGCTTCTCCTGCTGCTCCGGGTGGGAGGAACCCACTGCTGCTGCAGCCGGGAGCCAGTGCCATCGGCCTCCGGCACTGGGGCTCCCACCCCACTACCCGCTGTGGGACTGATGTCACCATCCCTCTGCCTCCTCCTTCCTGCACCGGCTGCCCCAGGACTCACCCCAGTCCCAGCAGAGCCTGTGCTGGAGAAGACCCATCCCAGGCAAACCCGATGAGCGATCGCCTGCACGGAGCCCAGAAGAGGCCGATGGCCCCACAAACCAGTCACAAACCAGTGACAGCATCGCCCTGTTCCTCGCTGCTCTCCTGCTTTCCAAATCCTGCTCTGGGCCTCACACACCCAGTACCCAACCGGGGTCAGTGCCCTCGCAGAGCCCAGATGCCCAGGTGATGGGCTCCTGCAGCAGCCTCAGGCTTCCCAGGAGAGCAGAGCCCCCAGCTCCCTGCCCCGGGGTCCCGCTGCAGAGGGAAGAGAGCGCGGGTTTCCTGGCTCCCCATCACCAGAGAGCCTCATCAATCATGTTCCCTCTAATTAACTTCTAATTTACCTCTTTAGTCAAATCTGTTTACAATCAGAGACAAGAAAACACGACCCAAGAAGAGGTGCAATGACAATGGGTCTCTCTCCCCACACTGCGGCCCCCAGCACCCGGCAGCAGCTCTGCCAGTCCCTGCGGAGCGGGCAGAGCAGGGGCACCATCGCCAAGGTCTGCCCAGACACCACACCAGGGCTCATCCCAGCCCTGCTCCAGCCCCTGCTCCAGCTCTCTGCCTTGGGAAGGCTTTGACATCTTTCCATAGGTGAGATTTAGGGGTCTGGAGCAGGAGTGTGGTGAGGAGCGACTCGGGGAGCTGGGCTTGTTCAGCCTGGAGAAAAGGAGGCTCAGGGGAGACCTTCTGGCTCTCCACAACTCCCTGACATTCAGGAGCCTGGAGCCAGGGGGAGTCAGGCTCTGCTCCCAAGGAAGAAGCAGCAGGACAAGAGGAAGCAGCCTCAAGATGTCCCAGGGGAGGTTGAGGTGAGTGGCAAACAGTGAAATCAGATTAAAGACAAAACATTTAGATTAAAAAAAAACCCATACCTTGTACTCGAGCAGTTTGTAGAACTATTTTCAAAAGCCCCTCTGCCCATTTTTGACCCCAGATACGTGGCCCCTGCTCTTCAGTCAAAGCTGTTTCACATTCATTATGTAGCTTTTCTGCTCTTCTTCACACCCCTTCCCCTCCTCCTCAGCTTTTCAAACCCTGTCAGCCCGGGAACATCAGATCAGTTGCCAGAAGGAAAACCAGAGACCGGCTCTGACCACAAACCCACCGTCTGTGGTGTGGGAAGGGAACAATCCCCTGACTCGAATGAAATAAAAAACTAAACCTCTGCAAGATAAAGAAAAAAGCCACCTTTAAGGGAGTTGAAAACAGAAGAAAGAATTGAGGAATTCAAACAACTCTGCACCAAAACCGAGCACGTGGATCCCACGCCTTCCATGTTGATCCCCTGAACGGGAGCGTTCGATGGCACCGGGCCGGCGCAGTCATGATTGAAGGAAGCCTTTAAGCTTCCCTGACAATGCATTTTTCTGGGTGATAACAAATGAACGCTGCCAGCATGCCAAGCTCTCCAGAGGAGGCAGGGCCCAGCGTGCCAGAGCCGTGATGCTCTCTGATGACAGTCATTAACTTCAGCAGAAGACAAGAGGATGCAGGAAAATATTCTCAGCTCCTCCTTGTTCCGGTCGGGAGCTGCTGCTGGGGGGAGCGGTGGGGTTGGGGACGTTGACACCTGGAACGACGATCCCGTGCAGGAGGTGACAGGGGAAGGAGCTGCCGCCTGTCCCGTTGCCGTCGCTCCCGTTGCCGTCGCTCGGCCGGTCAGAGGCAAATCGCTCGGTCGTCCTCCAGCTCCCACAGTGACCTGCAGAAGCGGGGGGCCCTCCTCTGTTGAACTCACCATCGCTGTAAAGAGCCAGAGCCCCAGCTCCAGAATCAGAATCTCAATTTTCTACGGAAGGAGCATAGCCAAGACCTAAAGCTGCCTGCAAAAGGACTCAGCGGGGTCTGGATGTTTCACGGATCACTCGCCCTCCCCGCCTGGTTCTGAGCACGCCCTGGACAGACTCGCTCCAGCCTCCAGGGGCGCGACGGCTGCCTGGCCCGTGCCAACGCCCACTGCCTTTCCTGGTCACCTTCGGGAAGATTTCCCAGGAACGGCCTGTGGGGTTGATTCCTGGTTTCCCTCCACCACAGAAGGACAGTTGAATTGGAAATAGGCTGGTGTCACAGCCTCCCCGGTTTGTGTCAGTACCGGGGGCTGTTCATTGCCAGTCGCACCCGGCCGCGGTAACTCACACACAACCCCCTGGGCCTCCTCTTCACTCTCCCTCTGACCCCTGCGTGGTCACGTTGTTTCCCACTGATGAGATGACCCTTGAGGTCCCTTCCAACCTGGCATTCTACAGTTCTATGATCACTGCAGTTTCACTTGGGGAAAAAAAAATTTAAAAAGGGAAAAATCTTGAGGTGCCCTACTGTGTGAGAGCTCTGCGGCTGCTCCCACTGACAGCAGGCTACTTGAATAACAAACGAGCAATTAAAAAAAAAGCAAACTATCTTTAATATCTCCAAAATCCCATTTAGAAGCAGTTTCACAGAAACATCACTTTTATCGCGCAACCAAGGCTGGAGGAAGAGCAGCAGCAGGAGGCAGAACCAGACACCGCATCCCTCGTGGGCAGAGGCGGAATCCGTCCCCCGAGCCCTCAGAAATTCTCCAGCAGATCCAGGATGCGCTTCTGCTCGCTCTCGCGGAACTCCTGGTTCTTCCCGTCACCGATGTTCTCTGCGTACTCTGTGGGGAGAGAGCAGACAGACAGACAGCAGGCCATGAGCGAGACACCAGTGAACAACAGGCACCTTCTCCTGCAGGTACCGCAGCCGACTCTATATCCGTGGCCACCGCAAACAACCAGACAGGAATTTACGCCGAGGAGCATCGAGGGGTTTTCTCCCCATCCCCGGGGTTAACGCTTTGCACAATAAACATCTACTGACCCCTGTGAGAAGCTTTTGTAGCAACAGAGGCCGAGCTCCTGCCAGCCCCTCCAATATCCCAGAGGAGCAGCTGCTGGCAGCCGGACATTCCTGTCACTGGCCTCGCTCAGCCCAGCAAATCCAAATGCCCCTGGACATCGCTGCCTTTCCAGGTCCCTTTGGATGTACCTGGGAAGGCCAGGCAGGGGCTGTTACCCAGCCGTGAAACATTTCTGACCCTGGGTTCAGCCCGTCTGCCGTCCGAGCGTCCTGGATGAGGATTTTTGTCAAGCAGAGGCCAATTCCCCAATCCACAGGCACTTCTAACCCATACAGAAGAGACACAGCAGTTCAGATTTAACTAGAAATTCCTTGGCTTGGGGCAGAGGATACCAGACCCCGAGGAACGTCTTGCCCGTCCACGCACACGGCTAAACACCACGGAACCCAACGCTTCCCCGGCACTCGCCAAGAGCTGGCGGCTCTCCCTCCCGTAGCGGCTCCCTCCTTCCTGTCACCGACAGACTCAAAGACGGTTTTAAAGAGGAAAAAATGAAAAGCAGGTTTTGAGCTGCGAGCGCAAGGAGCTGAACAAATCTGAGTAAATCAGGAGCAGGCTGCCTGGTTAGTGTTTTCCAGCCTCCGCCTCCTCACATTCTTTCTCCTCTTCCTAAACAAACAGAACAGCTTGTATTCAGCATCTGAATGGTAAGTTGCTGTAGAAAGTTTGCTTTAATATTTATACGTTCAGCACTGCTACGTGCTTCTGAGCTCCATCAAAGCCTTTATTATAAGAGCATTGAAAGGAGCGAGGACAGGGAGAAGTTGGCTGATGCAGGGCCCCCCTCCCGCGTGCAGTCTCTCTCTTTCCAGTATAAGCAGCAGCTCTTTGCCAGGGCCTCTGGGAAAAATCCTTTTAATATTTATAAACTGCTACGGTACCTGTAAGGAGAGCAGGCGGGCAGGGCTGAGGTTTGCTGAAAGCGCGCCTGGTCCTTCGCTGTCCCGGAGAAGGGCGGCAGCTCGGGGCACAGTTCTCCCAGACGGAGGGGAGCTCCCATCGCACCGACCACTCCGGACACGCGTGTGAGGGGTGGATGGTCCCTGAGCCTGGCCCAGCACCGCTGGCAGAGCTCTCATCGGGCACCGGCTGCGGGCAGAGCTCTCACCTGAGCACCCACTGCCGCCCGCTCATGGCCCAGCTCCAGGTTTAGCTCCAAGGGCTGGTCCAGGGCTTGGACACACAACTCAACCAGGAAAACAGCCACCGATGACCCAGCCCTTCTATTGTCCCACTGAGATCACGCCAACAAAAGCGAGACACAAATTCCTCTAGTCTTGTCCAAAAGCTCAGCTTTTTTCCCTGGAACATTTAGGTTTCATAAGACTGAAATCCCAGTGACTCCCAAGGCAGACTGTTTACTGGGTTACCAACAGTTGCCGATGCTGATTTGAAGACCACATAAAAACCACTAGAATCAGGCTTTAAAAAAAAAAAAAAAAAATCTCCCAAAGAGGTTTTATGTCTCTACTTTTTTATTTAAAATTCCACCACTTCAGTGAGACAGCAAAAAAACCCAGCGTTAGCTCCCGCTGCCAGTGGTTAAACAGAGCTTACGCAGCGCTGCAGCCACACAAGGAGAAAGCACCTCAGATTGGTTTCTGCTTCATTAGACAAAACACAATGGTTATGGAGCAGCAAAAATCAATAGGGGAATATTGAGGCTTGTAATGGATCTTGGAAGCGACGAGGGCTGCGCACACTGAGGGACCATGGGCCGCGCTCCTTCCAACACCCCCCCGCTTTTCTCTCTGATTACCCCTCTGAACAGGTTTGGTTTATCACACCAGGAGGCTTTCCATCACCCCAGCTCTCCACTGGGCCCACCACCTGCACCAAAACCAGACCTCTAACCCCACTGGACCCGCCACCTGCACCAAAACCAGACCTCTAACCAGGCACCGCCGCTCGGTGCTGTGGGGCAGTGGCCTCAGTCCCCGCAGGGCTGGTCTCTGCGGGTCGGTGAGGGACGGCGAGCGAGCTGCCCTGCTCTGCAGAGAGCTCTGTGCCTCATTCCATCCCCCACGAGAGACGGAGACCAAGAACTGCCCCAAAACAGACACCACCAGATGTCATGGAGACCAGTCTCCATCCCAAGAACATCCTCCAGCAAGTTCAGTCGTTGCCTTCCAAAGGCCAAACGAACTGCCCCGTTACAAGCAATGCTTGATCTTCCAGAGATGGGAGCTGTGAGAGGACTGGTCAGCCTGTGGAAATGCATCTAATGAGCCTTCAGCTATTCCTGCCCACCCCTCCCCCCTTAAAGCCCTACCATAAGAAAACAGTCTTGCTTCCTTGCTTGCATCATAAGTAATTCTGAGCAACCCCAAGGGATCCATCAGCTGTCAGGTTGCCAGAGAAACATGGAGAATATGTAGGCCATAAAAATCAAACTAAAAACCAAGCACCTAATTAGTATGCAAAAATAGAAAATAAAAAGTGAGCAAAAACAAAACACTGAACAAAAAGTAAAAATAAACCAGCCCCCAACTGTCCTGGAAAGTTGGAAAGCGGCCTGGGAACATTTCAGCCAAGGCTCAAGGCTCAGAACCTCTCAGTCACCTGGGACAGGGAGTCCCACAGCTCAGACAGTTAAATTTTGGGAATCCCCCGCTGGCCCCCAGCCCCCTGGGAGACTTCCAGGGGCCACAATCAAACCACTTCGGGGGGGGCGCCATGTACAACAAACCAGCTCCCGCAGAGGCAGGCGCTCGTACCCACTGTCACTCCTGGTCACAACTGGTGAATCTGCACTGACAACACCTCCGGACATCAGTGAGTAGCTTCTGGAAAACTCCACCTTTGCCAGCACAGGCTGCAGATGAGCCCAGCGCCGCTCTGGCCTGGCAGGGCCCTTCTGGGCCCACCGGCATTTCACAGGGCCCACCAACACATTTATTTTCTAAGGTCATTGACAACTGTGATGGAAAAAGTCTCTAGAACTGGCAAGCACCAGAGATGGGGAGCGCCGGAGACGGAGCCCCAGACACTGTCCCCATCCCTGGCACTGGGAGCCAGCCACGTGCGGTCCCCCCGGGCAGAGAGGTGTCCCTGCTTGGAGCCGAGTCCGCCGCACGCCGCCGCTGGCCAGGCACCGCAGACCCACGGAGGAGCCTCGCAGCGCCAGCCACCGTCTGCGAGAGAAAGAATCGGATGAAATTTTAATGCCGCTGCCTCCGACTCAGCTCCGTATGTAAATCAACAAATGGGCAACAGGGCTGTGAGGAGCTGCAGACAGAGCTGGGAGCACGGACAGATCCCCCGGGCACCCGTGGCCCAGCTCAGGCGCGGGAATCCGGAAGCGGCCTCGTGCCACGCTCTGGGCTGGAAATGACAATTCCTGCCTCCAAACTGCCCAAGTATCACAATTCAAAGCACAGAAGTCGCCCTACCCAGTCCCCGCTGCTCACCAGCAGCATTAACTTGCGCTTGCTGGCACAGGGCAAGGGCCAAAGAGGTTGCCTGCAGCTGCAGGTAATCTCTCACCACCAGAAAATCTCTTTGTTCCTTCACACCATCCCCTTTCTTCCCACACAAGGGGAGCGAGAAACCCGACAGGATCTGCAAGGAAAAAGCTGCCTCTACCTGTCAGTGTTGGGGAAGAGGGCAAAGAAAAGCCCAGGATAACATCCCTGTCCTTCCCAAAGACACTGAAACAACACACCCCAAACCCTGGCACCCCCGGAGATGCTGCCAACGCTCCTCTCTCTTCAGAAGAGAAAAAAGGGGCTCCTCACCCCTCCCCAAAACCAGCGCAGCCCCTGGGGAGCAGACACGTCCTGCACGGCTCTCTGCTGAACGAGGAGGCACCAAGCAGATCACGAGCTGGAGCTACACCTGAGAGCCCGAGTTCCATCCTCATCCTCCCACCGTGCTGAAGGAGAGCATCGCTCTAATTCCACGTAAGCATGAAAAATAAGCAGTGCTTTAAAAGTGGGATTGCAGATCACAACAGCGACACTTTAAAGCTACGGAGGATACTTTAATGCTGTAATCCACACTAATCTGACACTAAGAACAAGACAAACACACCACGGACACCGATATGGTGCAGATGGTAGAGAGCAGGGCCGTGTTAATGAAGGAGGAGGCTCCGCTCCCCTCACCTCCAGCAGCGTACGCACTGCCCTTATTTGCCCTGGAGCTAAAGTAGCAGCGAGCCCTGGCCAGCCAGCGGCTGACAGCAGTGCGGAGCAACACGTCGCTCCACAACGGCAAACACAGAGGGTCCCAGCTCCAGGCAAAATGAGCCCTGTCCCAGGGGGATTCCAGCCCTGTCTGGAGCTCAGAACACTGCTTGTCACGTGTGAAGGCTCATCCTACAAAGTGACGGCCAAGCCGTCCCTGGGAGAGACGGGACACGAGCTCTTCCGATGCGCAACTCACCCTTTAGGATGTGTCGAACGATTTTAATGGAGCTGCCTCTCATGTTCAGAATCTGATGGACTCTCTGACGAATCTGATGGGACAGGAAAGAGAAAGAAAAAAGCAAAGTTGCCTGAGGTTAGTCAGCGCCTTTGTGAGCCCTCCTGAGAGCACGGCCCCTTCCCCAGCTCTCTCCGCAGGGGCACAGGAAGGGCCTTTCCCTCGCTGACGGCCAATGGCATGAGCTCAGCAACAGGGATCAGCCCCTGCACCCACCAGTGCGGTAACGTGATGAAGCTCTATGGACACGAGCGCAATAAGCAGGAGGCTTCCTCCCAAAAAAGGAATTAAAGAGAAGATTATCCAACGAGGCTGTATTTGCGAGGACCGAGCGCCTTGTTCGCATCACGGGCGGAAATACAGACGCTCTGCTGACCTTGCCTGTAGCTTTACCTGGGGAACGTTGGCGTTGCAGATCTCGGCCATGATGTAACAAATGAGCTGCAGGACAAAGAGACCGGCGTCCAGGCGACGCAGGTAGAACTCGTCTTCCATGTCGTCGTCTATGATCTCTCCCCGACGCACCATGTCCTGCAAAGCAGCACAAAGATGAGCGTCTCGCAGCACGCTCCCCAATAGCAGCGGCAAAAGGTTGGTGATACTTGAGGTTTCTTTGTTCCCCAAACCATTAACATCCATCTATTTCTCATGGAGAAAGAAGTACTTTTAATAATTCATTTAAATTCACAAAACATTTCACGCGGTTTTGCTTTGCCGGTTATGAAGTGTGCCCATCTGCAAATGAAAATTTTAATTTAAACATACGAATTACATTTCTAAATTGAGTGATTAGAGGCTGCGAATAGGGAACAATCCAGTGCATCTATTATTTATAAGTTCTTTGTTAAAATGGAACACAAAACCTGCTCTTTTACTGGCCATCTGAGGGTGCTGTTAAGCAGTGCAGAACACGACTCCAGATAACTCGAGGACCTATCGGGTTCCCAACTTCGTTACCAACTGACGAACGAGAAGACAGCTCTGGAGATCCCGCGCAAGTCCAGCTTCGCCGTGCCCAGCCCTGCTCTTCCAGCTCCGTTTGTGGGGGACGCTGACAGAGCCGAGCCCTCGCCGGGATCTGTCAGCAGGAGACCGCCAGCTCCTGCAGGAACGCTGGCGGGTTGCTCTTCCTCCGCACACACCACATTTCACGGTGAGACCGAAGGCAGGAGGGAAGAGGTCGCTCCGCCCGCCCAGGTCAGACAGAGCGTCTCCTTCAGGCAAAAGCTGCCCAGCCACAAGCTCCGAGTGGCCTCCCCCGAGGCAGGTCGGCCACGTTCTCCGGCCAGACCCGCCGTCCATCCTCATGGAGACCGACGGGCCAAGCGAACCGATGTCATGTGTGACCTTTTGCATTTTGGGGTTTGTTTTGTGGTTTTGTTCTTAAATAAAGGAAGCAGCTTGTCAGCGGCTGCTGGCTGGCTGCAGCTCGGGTGATTTATGATGCAGCCGGCTGGCAGGTGGGCACGCGCCGGCGGAGCAATATTTCCTCATTAGAGCCTTCGCCAGCCGCGGCTCCGCGCCCGCGACGCTTCACCAGAACCGCTGCCTCGGGGCGCACGCGCTCCGGGCAAACTGCGCAAGGTCATTGGCGCCAAAGCTGCATCAAATACTATCAAATAGGCTATCAAATACTGCTAAAAGTACAACAGTCCTCACATCTAATTGTAGGCAGAGTCTTTTAGGCACAAGAAGGAAAATTTAAGCCTGTGCACTTCTGCCTGGAGAGTGTGCAACGGGTGCTCACCATAAGGAACCTGAATAAGCGGCCAAGAAGCGCAGCTTGTTCACCGCGGCCTCGTGAGGGCGAGAGGGGACAGCACAGGTCACAAAATGCTGCTCCTCTCCTCTGGAAATCACCAGTGAAAGAGCAAGTTAGGTTTTAAAACCAATGCCTAGTTACCAGCGCCATAAAGCCAACTGCTTTGGATGCTTTACCATTAGATTCCACAGACCCCAGCGTCTGCACGACTTACTCCAGGTTCTCAGAACCTGCACAGGCAGGACCGGGCAAAACTTGCACACAAGCTCTTGCCAGTAAACAGGAAAATCCAATTTTGTGCAAGGAGTGACTCTCCTCACCTTCCACCCAATGCCAAATTGCTCGAATCTGATCAAATCTGGTCTCTAAAGCTAGATCTCACTGAGTCTGGCGAGCAAGAGATCGCAAGCATCGACTGAAATATGAAAGAAATTCCAGAAAGACGGTAATTCCCGAAGCACTGATTCCCCCCGTCGCTGCACACGGGCGCACCGGCCACAGCACTAAATTCCTGAACAGACAAACACCAACAGGCCAGGATTTCAAGTCTCCTGAGCAGGAAACAAAGCTCGTGCCTGCTCTGTATTCTGCTCCAAGCGCGGTGATCACAGGAGTCGAATCCTGGCGACTGCTGCCTTGATTACCCCGAGACGGCAGCAGTTACCACAGCCCCTCTCGATAGCGAGGCGAGATTATTCCGTGCCAGTAAATTAAGCAGATATGAATTAGGAGACAAGTACAGTTTTAAGGTACCTTTTCACAGCCGTTTCTTTCTATTTTTTTTTTTTTTTTAAAAGTACAATCACCCTTTAAATGCTAATCTGCCTCCTGGTACAGTACCAAACAGCCACCTCTCCACTTTGTCTCCCTTTCAAAGCTGTCAAGCCACTAACCTCCAAATGAGCGCTCAAATGCCATTTCTAATCTGCCAAGAGTACGTGCTGAGCTGCCCCTTGCTGATGGGAGAAGACAGCGGTAAGATGGGCTTCTGTGAAGCTAAAATGAGCTTCTCTCACACTAATGAGGCAGGATTGACAGGCCTCGAGGTGTCAAGTAGAGACTCGAAACCTAAAGTTAGAGCGGATCCGCCAGCGCCGCACAAAAGATCCCATCGGCTCCACAAAGATACCGGAGCAGGATCCAAAAGATTCTCTGCATCCTCCTCCTCCCTTAGCTGTCCCTCACCTTCCCCAGCGCACAGCACAGCGGGGCAGAGAGAGGGACGCACAACAGAGGACACCTCCAGCATCCTGGTTCTGCTTCCTCACAGGGTGAGACAGTGAGGCCTCCAGGTCGAGAGATGAGAAGGCTCCAAATGCTCATCAGTATCTAAAGGGCAGGGCTCCAGAGGATGGGGCCAGACTCTTGTCAGTGGTGCCCAGCAACAGGACAAGGGGCAACAAGCACCAACCGGAACCACTTGAGCTTGCGGTCCGCACGAGCTGAACAGCTCACTGTGATGGCTACGAAGCCCACCATCAAAGCCAGGAGAAACAGAGCAGCAGCTCCTGCAACAGTCCCAGCTCAATTCCAGCAGCAAGAAACCAGGACCACGTTAGAGCAGCCAGGACATCTACAGACCCACCAGTCTCAGCAAGGACCTGCACAGCTTACCTCAGCTCGCCGGCCAGACGCTGGGAGAGCTCGCGGTGTGAATCCAGCCACACACCTCCCGTGGACACGGCTTGCTCCTTCCACCTGCACTAACCCAGCCCCTGGCAGGACCCTCAGAACAACTCCAGGCCATTCGGTCTCTCTAACCCCAACTGAGATGCTGAGCTGATAGCAATTCCTGTCTCGGTCACCCCGGCCTGTGGACACCGCTCTCATGCTCCGAGTCCCACCTCTCCCTTTCAAGGATGGGATGACTTAAGTGCAGCACAATTAGCATGTGATTTGTAAGTCATTATAGCACAAAGTGTCTGGTGAGAATATTTTAATCGAATAAACCTGCTGAGCATAATTTTCTGTGGAACTATAAATATATCAAACCATTTCCTGCCTTTTCCTCCCATCTTTAGAGATCACTAAAGGTTACTTCTGCTGCCTGTAATTATGCCTTGTTTTAGAGGGAGCTAAAAGCCTGGGAATTTGCACCGTTTCCTACAGAGAACTAAAGAATTTGACAGGGGGACAAGGTATTTTCCAGATTTCATTAACTACAGGTTTTGAAGACAGATGCCCACATGGACTTTGCTCCCAGTTCCAGATGGCAATCGGGATAATCACAAAGTTACCGCCTCCGATCGCTCCTGAATCGCTTCCACAGAAGCGAACAAGTGCATTACAAGACTTGCACCAGGATGCTCTGCCCATCAGACCTGGACCTCATGCTCAGCAGTACAGGCTGAACTTCTAAAATCTCATCCGGTATTATTTTCCTTTGGGGCAGGGAGAAAGGCGAGGATTTGTTCACAGGATTTTTGCGGTATTGTGTCCCCTACTGCAAGAGGAAGGTCAGAATCCCCCAGGTGACATCGCACAGCTTCTGAAGGACCAAGTGTTCAAACCATCCACTTCAGTGATTCAGGTGCCACAACCAGAAACATCAAAGGGCTCCAGAAATCCTGTCACAGACAGACAGCACCACGATTTGATGGACAGAATGATGTTTTTTGCCGAATTCTGCGTGGGGAAAACACCGGAGCCCCTTCAGTTCTCCGCAGACCATTTCAGGACGCTACAAAACACAGCAAACGGTAATTCTGAGGGTGCTCCAAACCTCAGCGTCGCATTTTGCACACGCTGTGCCCAACGTATCGCACACATGGGACGCTGCTGTCAAATCCTGTGATTATCTCTAGCAGGAGTGGGGAACCGAGACCCGTTCAGCCCAGCCACGCCAGCCTGCAGAGCCCTGCAGCGGGACAAAGCGCAGTGGCCTTCGGGATGCCGGAAGAAAACTTGAGGCTCTTTGATTTTCCTTCTCTTGTGCATCACTGAACACAAATGGGTTAATACTAATATTTAAAGAGCTTCTCCAGAAACTTCTCCACACTTACATTCCCTGCATCCCTGCTTTGAGCTGGCCGTTCGAAGCTGTGGCAGCTCCAGCAGCTCCACATGCTGCGCGTAAGGGCTCTGCAGAGCAGCTGCCCAGACACCACCAGACTTCAGCCAGAAAAATCCATCGCTTTTTGGGTTCTAAGCCCCACACACCAGCACTGAAATGTAAAAAATAATTGATCTCCCGCTCTGTTCCACGGAGGAATAGCAGGAAAGGGTAAAGGCTGTTTTTCTTCAGGCCACCGTTCATTTGTGAAGCCGCAGCTCCATATGGAGCCGGATCGCTGGCAGCAAAAGCCGCTCCATCCATCACTCCCCCCCGTGCCTTTTTGAGGAGCAGCAGCAGCGCCGCGGAGCTCCAGTGCCCTCGGAGCCCTGGCCAGAACCCAGAGAAGCGGCCTTGGCAGTGGGAAGGCAGCTGTTTGTCGGAGCCCGGCATGGGGGGGCTGCAGCCCGCGGCAGGCCGAGCTCACCGGCGTGTGGGGATGGCGGCCGTGGTGATTACTCCCCGTCAGCGCTAATCAATCTCACACCCTCTTCAGCGCTGATACAGATAATCTTGTGGGAAGCCAGCCAAGCTTGCTAACAGCTCTGCAAGCTGCTTCCTGACTCCAACTGCTCGTTCTCTTTCAAAAAGTCTGTTCCAGCTTCAGCTCCAAGAAAGTCCTGTGCGGTACCGAGGCTCGTGTCATTCAAACGATTTGCTGCTGGTGCACGGCGAGCGCACCAGCCCTTGGCTGCAGCCTCCTCTAACTAATCAAACTCGACGTGCTCTCACATCTGATCAGAACCCTAAAGACCAGGGTAGGAGGCCCCCGCACATTAACGTGTAATTGTCTCTCTGCATTTCGCTTACTCTCCATCTGCCGAGCCAAGCGAGACTGCGGCCAAGGAAAAGCAAAAGCAAACTGAAGCACAGGCACAGGCCCTCCAAGTAGGGTTCACTCTCAGAACAGGGCAGAGGCACTGGCTGTAGAGAAGTTCTCAGCCCATTATCTGAGGTTAACTGGAAGCCGGAGAGCGAGGCAAGACGAACGAAGAGGTAGCGACGCAGGTATGAGGACACGGCTCGGCAGAGAGACCCGGCCAAGCCGGAGGTTCTGTGTGGACGACAAGCCCGTGCAGAGGTATTACAGACATAAGCTGGCAAGACTGGAGCAATACATACGTGCTTCTCTCCATCAATCTTCTTATCAGCTGCCTGCATTGCATCCAGGTACTTAAAATACAGCTCCATCAGCCTATCGACCTGCAAGGGCAGAAGAGAGAAACCTAAGCCAGGGAAAAAAAAAAAAAAAAAAAAAAGATACCGCACTTACACATTCAGTAAANTATTTTGTTTTCCCTCCCAGCTGCAGCCTTCACAAAGAACCAGGCAGGACGGTACGAGTGCTGGTCGGCCGAGCGTGCCGAGTCTGCAGGTGTTTGAGCGTGATCCTGTGTCACAACACGCTCCCGTCAGCTCCAGCTAAAAGGCAGCAAATAGATACGCGTCCCCAGCTCGCCCGCTCTCCTGGGCTGGGGTTCTCCAGCCCTCCTGGTTTCCTCACAGACCCCGCTGTCTAGGCCGTGCGCGGCCAAGCTCACACTGAACGTGTCAGGCGCACCCCCTGCTCTCCTCTGAACTGCATTAGGCAGCCAAAAGCCTATCGAGTAATGGAAAATTTTCCGAAATTAGCAGAACAGGTTACGAAAAACACCTTTAAAGCCCACTAATGAGGAATACTAAGGAACCAGCATTTCCCCAGTGGCGGGATTTACAAAACCCCTGAGACTGCCGGTTTGCAAAGGCTGCCGTTTCTGTTCTGCAGCTGTGTGATCTATCCACCACTGTGTAAATATTTTGTGAAGAATTTCCCAGAGTAAACACCACTGAAGTGACACATTCGAGGAGAGAAGGAGGAATGTTAAATGTCTACTGTAGCAATTCCCAACCTCGCCGCAGAAGAGCTTCACTAGAAGAACCGGCACCTTTGAGGCTGCCCCGGTCCCACGGAGCCAGCACAACGTAGCCCCACGCAACGCGTGGTCACTCGATCAGGCTGCAGCAGACACACAACCTGGGACTCAGAATCCTGCCAGAGCTCCAGAGAACGCCTGGGATGTGGGAGCCCAAGCACTAAAGGCATTTCCAGTTCTCCAGGTTGTAGATAACAAGAGGAATGAGAGAGAGGTCCTGAGAGAGCACAGGTCAGCACAGGCAGGCGCAGCGGACGGCTTTCCAGCCACTTAGTGAGCGCGCAGCACCTGCCCTTATGGAGCACCCCCCAGCCCGGCAGCCCCGAGGCTGCAGCCGCCCATCCAGCACTCACCTTCTCGCTGTCATTCTCCGTGAATTTATTCAGTAACCGTGTCCTCTGCTGCCCTCTCAGGTTTCGTAGAAGGGAGGCCAGGATGGAACAGACATGTTCTAGAGATACAAAACGAAAATCGCATGCTGAGATCAGGAACAGGCGCTTATTTTCTCTGTAACGTGCCATTAAATTTACTGCTCGTGCTCCCGCCTGTAGCTGTTGATCAGCGGAACCCGGGCTCCTTCCCGTCGCTGAGCGGCTGTGAGAGCAGCGAGCGCAGGCGGCTCCTCGCCCATCGCAGCCCAGCTCGTGGGGTCTCCTCTGGCCCTGTTCCGCTGACCCTGCTCCTCCTGGGTGACCCGAGAAAAGCACCCTACATAAAGCACCAATCCTGCTCCAGTTCGCCCCCGCCCAGGCCGCCACGCCTGCCCAGCAGCGCACGCTCTCTTTGCTCTTTTCAGCCCTCTCCATCTCAGCCAAAGGCACCGCTCGCTGTCTCCTCCCTCAGAGCCAAGAGGAATCCTGGCCAAAGCCACCACTGTCACCCACGTAGCCCTGAGGTTACCAAAGAGGGGACAATTATTGAAACAGGAGACCTTGAGAAAGGAGTAACTGAGCCAGCGTGCAGCCTCTGCAGAGACTTAACTGGTATTAGCCACAGGAAAGAATCCTCAAACAAACCACTTCTCTTTAGAGAAAATCCCACGGAATGAATATGAGTGCGCCAGAAACCAGAAACGACCACAGAAACGTGTTCTCAAATGCACTTGAGGGTCAAGTTTTACAGCACAAACCTTGGAGCCAAGCAAGAAGTCAACGCTGGGAGCACAAGACACGTTCATGTTAACGTCCAGCCACAGCCGCGCTCAAAGGTCACTGAGCCTCAAAGCAGCGCTGGCCTCCTCCCGAGGGGCAGCACTGAGCTCTGAGGGCTTCTGCAGGAACACGGCTGTCCCTTGGCAGGGACCACCAAAGGAGGGCTCACTGAAGGGCCACGTGGCGTTGCTTTCTGCAGCTCCTCCTGAGCACGGTTCCCAGCACCCCCCGGGCGCCATCCCTCCCCACTGCCGTGCGCAAAGCGCCGGGCTCCAGCCAGGCTCAAAAACACGGTGTTTCAGAACAGGGCCTGGAGCTCTCAGCAACTTGGGGGCCAGAAAGCAGCAGCATCTTCTCCAGAAGCACACTTTTTCATGTAAGGTCTTATGCTTCTTTAGCCACTAATATCTGGCTGTACCAGACTTGAGTGAAGTACAAAAGCAAGCGCTGCTCTTTATATATCTTTTCTGATATATAAAAAAATCATAGCGAGTTTGAAACATTTCCAGTGAAGCTCTCAAGTCACAGCTGTAGTGCTCTGGCTCTTTCCCATGTTGCCCATGAAGAGTTTCCAGGGAAGACCGAGCCCACCCCTGGGAGCTAGGGCGAGGGAAGGAGCCCAGGGAAGGCGCCTCTCCTTCCCCCGCAGAGGTGCAGAGATGCAAATCGTTTGCCAAATGTGTGCCAACAGCAGAAATTATGTTGGCAGCATCAAAGAGGATACGTTTTTAATATAGGGAAACAAAACCAAGCACAAAGGCGCAGAGCAAACGAGAGAGGCGTCAGTTTCTCTCCCCAGCCAATTCGTTTGCGCCTGCTGCCGGCCGGCAGGTCTGCGCCCGGATATCTCGGTGTACTCAAACTCGTAACCTCTCCAAGACGCGCTCACTATCATCTGGTTGATTAAGACCGATGAAAAATGACATCCACAAACCTTTTCTCGCCCACAGTGGTGGGGAGAGGAGAAGGGGTGTCAGGATTTATTTTCCCAGAGGAAAATGCAAGGCCTAGGGGAGCGGGATCATCGTCTTTGCGCCATCACACCATTCTCACAGGCGTTTCCGCGGCGCTGCCTCGCCTGGAGCCACCCGGATCTCCGTGGACTGACCCGGCCTACAGAGAAGCAGCAGCACCGAGGCACTGGCAGGAGCTCCTGCACCGAACATGGGACCGTGAAGCGATGCTGAGGGCCCGTCCGAGCAGCCCCGGCCCTCCCCAGCACCGCTCGCCTGCGCGGGGCGGCAGGCAGAGGAGGCTGCGCGCGCACCCCCCGTTTCATTAGCTGCTTATAAATGTGGCTGCCTTAGAAACAGATTTCTGCCTGAGGTGGTGTCAATTTTTCATGTACCAAAGAGATTGGGAGAGCTGCTGGCAGGAGGAGCAGGGAGATAACAGGTTTATCGGGTGGCCAGCACCGCGCGGCTGCTCTGTCATCTCGACAGGCTCACGGGGGGAGGGATGGCTCGGGGTGGGTCAGCGCACGCTCTCGCTGCGGAGAAACCATCCGGCCACAAGAAGTGACACCAAATTAAGTGTCCGTGTTAAAAAAAACAAACCAAAAACAAACAAACATAAAAGCCTCCAAAGCTCTTGCAAGATCCTACTAAGGTTAAAAAAAATAAAATACAATGAAATGAAGACTCTTTTTTAAAAAATACATCCCAACGGCTGCTCTGCTGTTTCAGAAAGCAGCCAGCGTTCTGTATTTCACACTGGTTTTTTCCCCAACCTTCTTTTTTTTTTTTTTTGAGCGTTTAGAAGTGTTGACACAGTATTTTGGCAGTAATATTCTCACCAATGATAAACCTTCATTGCTTTTTTTCAATATTTCTTTACTAGGAAATGTATTTTAGCCATCACTTTTGCTTTGGTGCTCATATGTGGAGATTTATACGTTTTATCAGTAAAATCTTTAGAACTACTGAGAAGTCTAAAGGAGCTGACACAGGTTTTTAAGAATGAGGTTATTCTTTCAACATATCACTCCAGAAAATCCAGGAGATATTTAGCTGCCTGCTCAAAAATGTTCAAAAATGTATTTTACAGAAATATTCCTGAACTATCTAAAATCTTTCTTTGATCCTGAAAAAAAAAATGCACTAGCGTGTTTCATGCTCCCCCCTAAAAAAATCCCACAATTATGCTGTAATGCAACTCCTGGCCCAATAAACACCAACATCCCTGGGCAGCCCAAACCGGGACAAACCCTGGATCCACCATTCCATGGCTTAAAGCGCCTACACGAGCAGTCAGAAGCAGGAGGCGTTAACCCAGAGCGAGGGTTTCTGCAGATGTGGGGGTCTCTGTTTTCCCACGGGCCGTACCAATACGTCTCTCAACGTGCACAGCTTTTCAGGTCCATTATCACAATATTTGCTCTGGGCCGGATCCTCTCTGGATCATCATCAGTAGCCGGTGCTGCTCCGAGGGCTCGGGAAGCAAAACCCGTGCTGGGCTTTGATCTCACCCGGCAGAGAGAGGCCCCGAGTCGCACCTCGCCCGCGGGCAGGGAAATTCTCAATGCTCCTGCCAACTCTTGGCACAAAAAGGGGGTGCAACAGCCAAGGCCGGAGGCAGAAGTTGCTCCTGTCCCCCGTTTCTAGTAACAACTAAGAATGTTTCCTCTGAAAAGCAAACACCCAAGAAGCTGCGCTCAGCACCACCACCGAGCCCCAGAAAGGAGCAGCAGTTACCCACTGGCAGCGGGTACACATCAAGAACACCTTTTTTCATATAAACATCCCAAAATCTCACAAATTCGTGGATACTGAAGACAGAAGCTTCTTTCTTATTGGCTGTTTTCTGCCCCACGGCTGCTCCCCATGGTGCTGGGCCACAGAGCCCCATGACCCTGCACCGGGCAGGTCACAGCCCGTGGGCTCACAGGATCCCACTCAGACCGGGACCACCTCGGTCTCCAGGAGCTTTCCCCTCTCCAGACAGGCACGGAGACCTCAGCACGCAAGCGGTGTTTAAAACACCCTAATTAGATCGATCTTGACTTGAGCTGCGGCGCGTTGGAATACAGATTAATCTGTGCCAGGGCTGGTGCTGGCAGCTGCAGCAGCAGGAGGTCCTGTCAAATCTCCCCGTCACATCACACTGCTCTGCCTTTATTATTTCCCCCCTCCACCTTTTTTTTTTTTTTTAATATTTCATTATAAGGGACATCTGCCTAGCAGGGGAGGGAGCTCAGGCAGCTCCCCGGCAACGCCGATGTGGGAGGGGGTAAGAGGAAGGCCACTGGGCACAGGGGGACAGCAGCCATGAGGAGCAGCGTGTTCTGGTGAGGCCAGCAGAACACATCCAATGGCCTTCTGCCTCGTAAAGAACTCTACAGATAAAACTGTGGTCCTAATCAGAAGCAGGAAAGTATCAGAAAAAAAAAAAAGGCACTTCTTTCAGATGCTTTGACCCCGTTGATGCACGAAACTCTACAGCTTCATGCCTGCTTACTGGGAAAAGCGGATGAAGCCCCTGACGCACCCTGAGGACCAGCAGGTCCCTGACAACAGTAAGAAATCCTGGTTTTACTGCTGGGTAAAGCGGGGCCTGCAAAGTTTGAAGAGCTCCACCCACAGCAGCCCCAGTGTGCTGGAATCCAACCATCGTGCTGAATATAAAAACCCTTCCCCTGGGCTGAAAAAGTTTATTTCTGCACTGTGGCTGTAGCAGAAGATGCTAACTTTAATTGAGATAAATTTAACTCTGCACTTGGCATCATGGCTCATTCAAATAACAGATTCCTGTCACATTCCAGAGGGTTGATGGAAAAATAACAAATTGGCATAATAAAGTCCTGTTTAAACAGACTGATGCCTTCCCCAGGTGCGCGCTTCAGAAGACCACCACATGAAAAATATTTTCTGCTGGCTGGCAGGGGGTGTTCAGTTAATAACCGTAACTCTTTATCAGGCCATTTTTCTGTTGCTGCCTTTCCACTTCTCTGTGCCCAGGGAACTTGGCTCTGCAGTCGATGTTGATTCCGAGGGCGCCACTGCCTTTTGGTGGTTGTTACAAAGCAGTAAGAGCATACTTCCTAAGAAATGGGGTTTGCTGATGATGTTTTTTTGACATAGAGCTGAGCACCTCCAAAAGAGGCTTCCTGATTGTTAGAGGGCGAGCAGGCAAAAAAACCCCAGTGACAGGAATTCTCCTTTGGAAATTGGCTGAACTAATTCTCAGGTTATCAAATTAAGCATTCCTAAGTAAAACCGACATCAAAGGCAAGAGGAGGCATTTAAATGAAGATGAATTGGACAAACATCCTTTTATAGTTCATTAGACCCACCAAGTGAGCAAAACTAGACTGCAAATAACCGCGCCGGCAAAGAGCAGGAGAACATCGAGCCCACCACGCGAGTTACGGCTGCTTCACTGCAGAGCCTTTAATTCTGAAGGAATTTGTGTTTTCTCCATCTTTAGCTCACTGAGACTGCTCTAGAATTTCAAGTCAGCATCCGACGCTTCATGCGACTGTTGCTCCTGCTCGGGACCAAGAGTCGCACGGATGGTGAGGAGCGGCTGACCCTCAGCCCTGCAGCGGAAGCTTTGGGAACGTAGACACTCGTGCAGCACCCCCCGCACTTAAAGATTCAGAGTACAGAAGCATTCTTCCAAAGCTTACCCTGTATTTACACCAGTAACCACCCAGAGCCAAACTCCCATTTGTCTCCTGCCCTCCCAGCTCAGTTCCACAACTGATCTCACCCTTTCCTGCGTACGATAGACGCCCCCCGTGAGCATTTCTGCGGGAACACTTGTCACTAATTTCCCCCCAGTCGCCTGCCCATCCGCTCCACAGCGCTGAGCAACACCTTAGATCTCTGGCAGCACCTCAGGGGAGCCCCACTAAGGTCATTCAACCACCTCACCCCAAAACCCCACCCAGGACACACAACAACAGGCTGCTGCTCTTAAGGCCGCCCAACACGGTGTGATGCTCACAACATCCAGACCCCCTGGACACAGGAAAACTCTCTGCCTTCAACTGTGGAGTATTTCTGGTTTGAGTTGTTTAACTGCCTCAGAAGTAGGGACACAGATTTCCTTCAAATGGGATTTTTCTCCCAAACCCAGTATCCTCAGAAGCATATCCTGATCTGCACCAAGTCAGGCAAAATTCAAGCATTGATCATGTGTAGTCAGTCAGACATCACCAGCCCAATCTTCAGGCTGAGCCTTTATCATCCATAAAGATGCTTAAGGAATTTTCCCTTTCTTTCCTCCTAATTACAGAGTGTATATAAAGCATAAATATGTGCAGTTTGAATTTAAATTGTTCCCAGGCTCCCTAGAGTAAAATAATTCTAAAGCACTGCCAGTGTTTAAGATGCAGCTAACCAGCACTGCCACCTTTATGCTGCCTTTTAAAAACTGAGAGAAATACATTACAGAGAAGTTATTTTTATCAAATTTAATTTGGATTATAAATTTCTGTAATAAACAAAAGCTCGCCAAGTCACACTGAGATTTTTCTTCCACTGGCGTATTTATTATTTTGGCACATTCAGAAGATCTTCATTATTTTATAGACTATCTCTGATGTCAAAAGCAACATGACAATAAATTAAAGACAAGGGGAGCATTTCCTGCCACCACCAGACACATGGAAAAGATTTTGTGCTGCAAAGACAGAGCATTGGATGCCCAAGGAGAAGAGTCTCTGCAGCCAGCCAGAGCCCCAGTGCCCTCAGCCCCCACGGGTGCCAGTCCCAGCGCCCTCAGCCCAAGAGATACCTGGGACAGGCAGAAGGGGCAGAGTCTCAGAGGACAAACCTCCTGGCAGTGCTCTTTGGTGCCTTGCCCAGGGCTGAAGCGTTTCAACAGGGCTGTCCTTTAAGCAGCTGTCATTAGGCTCCAGGGTTAACAGTCCATTAAGAACTTCCTGTTTTGCAGCTGGTCCCGACACTCTCGCTGGGGTCACAGCGACTGCGTTCACAGCACAGCTCCTTGGAAGGCCTTTTTGATCACTAGTGATGCCTCTGCTACAAAGCCATTCCGGTTAATTCTTTAAAGGAACTTGTTCCTCCATTTGACACACACACGAACACTCTCCTGGCAGAAGAGGATCATTCTAATTAATTTTTAATTATTTGTTTTTAAGAGTTGGAACACAGGATGAAGTCTTTACAAGGATAGGTGACAGGAGGAGGCTGCCTACCAGCATTCTTTTTGATAAAGAACCGAAGAGAGGAGCAGAAGGCGGCACGTTCCCAGGAGGCCATCGATTCTCCATCGGCGTGTTCCCGTTCAGCCCGGGGCTCACGGGAGCCGGCCATCGACCAGCGGTGCCCCAAGCACAGAGTCATTACTGTACTGCTGACGAAACACTTGCCAAGGCAAAAACATATACTGTGCTGCTGCTACACGTGTCAGGACAATGGCCGTGACAGGCTCCAGGGGAACCCTGTTAAACATCTCAATTAACTCCCATCGTTAGACATTCACTAACTCACCTGCCCAGTGATGCAAAACAAAGAAAATTTGACTTACTACCACAGCATTCGAGGGAGATTTTATTTTAATAAAACTGATTTCTGGACTCATCGTTAACGTCCTCCATTTCTTCTGAACATTAACAAGACGGAGGGATGATCCGGAGGCTCCTTGCACAGATCACTCCAGTCTCCTGAGGGCAGATTTTTTTTTTTCCTATTGCAGCACTAGTTAGGAACTGACCCTGGCAGAGCCCTCCAGACCAACACCTAATCCTCCCTGTAACCAAGACTGCACACAGATGTCATCTGCAGTCCAAGATGAAGCAGATGAGATAGAGATTACCTCATTCTCCTAATCTGAAAAATTAAACCAATGACATGAGCCACAGACCCAGATCTCCACTCGGAAGCTCATGTTCTAGCTACTGTTCATTGGTATGAAGAATTAAACAGCCTTATTTTCATACTGCAAATGAAGATTTCAAAACATCCCCTGAATCCATCATCTAAACTCACCTGCGCTCCGCAGTTTTATTGCGCAAAGCCCAGGACACACGACAGTGTTTCTCCCTCACCAGTATCTGCCCAAGACAAGCTGAGGCAGCGGAACCGGCAGCCTGGGCCGCATCAGTCCCAGGACTGGCGCTGGGCTGCAGGGAAGCCCCCGCTCTCCACACACGGGCACACACAGCCCAGGGCACTGCCACCTCCTGCTGCCACCCCCCATCCTGCCTTGACCCTAGCCCTCCAACCGAGGTGCAGAGCCCACAGCAGCTCCACAGCCAAAGCCTCCCTCGGCCCACCGCTGCCTGCAGGAACAGGGTGGTACCACCTCTTAGTCCTAGAATCACAGAAGTGTTTGGGTTGGGAAAACCCTTTCAGTTCCTGGAGTGAACCCATTGCCTCATCTCTGCCAGGGCACCACTGAGCCCTGTCCCTCAGCACCACAGCTCCACGCCTTGGAAATCCCTCCAGGGATCAGGGGGACTCCAGCCCTGCCCTGGGCAGCCTGGCACAGGCCTGGACAACCCTGCAGGGCAACAAATTGTTCCTCAGCTCCAACCTAAACCTCCCCTGGGGCAACTTGAGGCCAGTTTCTCTTGTCCTGGTGCTTGTTCCTTGGGAGTAGAACCCCACGCCCCGCCCCCAGCTCCAAGCTCCTGAATGTCAGGGAGTTGTGGAGAGTCAGAAGGTCTCCCCTGAGCCTCCTTTTCTCCAGGCTGAACAAGCGCAGCTCCCTCAGCCGCTCCTCACCACACTCCTGCTCCAGACCCTTCCACAGCTCCATTGCCCTTCTCTGGACACACTTAATGTCCTCCTGGGTGTGAGGGGCTCAAAACTGACCCCAGGATTTGAGATGCAGACTCACTGGTGCTGAAACGTTGGTCTCTAGAGCAGATGCAGTTGTCAGCTCACCACTAGTAGAGTTTTCAAGAAGAACATGGACACTTGCTGAATTCACCCCTCCTCTCCCTCACCACCCTGTCCTCAGGAGGGAGGAGAACAAGCAGGTGGCCCCTGGACCGACCCAGTTCTGAGCTCTTCCAAAGCAAGGGGCTGCTCAGTGCCAGCCAGGGGGAGGTCTGCAGGAGGCTGCTCCTCCCTGCCTTTGCTTTGGGACATCAGGTTCCACCTGTGTTAAGAGGACAGTCCCAAAGCAGGGGATGTGAGTTTAGAGCTCTTGTTTTGTTGCTATTCCATTTTCCCTTGGTTTGCTGCAGGAGTTAAGGATGGATACTGAGCAAGCCTGAGACCCACTCACACCTCTGTGGCTTTTGACAACGTTCACCCTTTACAGGAGTGAGGTGAGTAATGAACTGACACAAAAGCTCAAGCCTCACTGGCAGTTCGTACAGTTTCTAGCAAGACACCGTCAATTATCAGGAAAATGGCAAAGGCAATATTGCCAGAAGCAGAAGGGACTGACCCCAGAGTCAGTTCAGCACGAGGTCCTGCAGTAATACTCCACAGCAGATTTTTGTTAAAACAATTTTCCAAGGGAGAGGGAAGGAAAAAAAAATAGAAACAAAACAAAAAGAAAAAAAGCAGCTTCAAAAGCATGCAGTTTATTTCTGCAGTGCCTGATGTTCATCGAGTCACACTTCAGTGCTCAGAGCCATGAACACACTGCTTTTGAGGTGACATTTGTAGTTGCCTCATTACTCTTTTCAAAAGAGTTTTGCATCAAAGAGTTGGAGCTTCAAACAACAAACCCTACAGGAGTAAAATAACTTATTAGCAGCACACGAAATGGAATCGCCAGGAACCGCCGATACCAGAAGCAGCAGGACACGTGCGTGACCAACAGCCAGCCTGCGACTGCCACCGGGCAGGCTGCCTGGGCCAGAGGGGCCTGGAAAGACTGGGCAGGTGCCCTTCCCTGCACCATTCCCACTTTAATGCAGATACATTTCAGGCCCTTGCCTTCCATTCAGCTCCTCTGTCACCAGGAGGACCTGGCAGCACACCTACCTTCGTGTTCTTTCTCAGTCGTTCCAACCTTCTTTATCTTTTTGGGCGACTTCATGAAGAGAGGAAAGATGGTCCTCAGACCAAGAATGTCCACAAACTTGTGGCAGTTGTCGGTGCCCTCCGGGCCAATCATGGCGTGGTCCAGCACCTTCAGGGCACTGCTGCGGGAAATCTTCTTCTCTCTGCGAACGGAAAGAGGCGAGTTAAACTCTTCAGGGACATGAGGAGCTTTGGACCACACTGCCCGGGGGGAGAGAGCGTGAAAAAAGGGAATGAATACAAGGAAAGAATGAAGAGTCCAAGCACCAGCTCTGAGCAAGATTTCCCTCAAAAACCCAAAACATTCTATCAACAAATACTCTTTTCAAAACGGTGGTTGAGAATATTATCTTGGCTATTTATTTTTTGATGTCTTATTTTTTTATTTTCGATTTTCTTTTTATTTCTTTTTATGCATTGTATTACTATGGTTTTATTTTCTTATTTTTTATATCTTGGCTATTGAAGAAGTAATTTCTTCACCACCTTGCAAACACGAGCAAAAACAGCAAGGGAGACGGGGTTGGGTACCCAAGGCAAACATTGCCACACCAAAACCATCAGGTTTTAGACCTAGCAATAAATTCAGTGTAATAAAGGAGCAAGCCTGGGAAGCATGGCTTGGTGGGCAGCTGTTATGAAGAAAAGCCCTTCTCCAGCAATCGTGTCTGGAAGGAGGCAGAGAGATTCTGGGTGAGCTCAGAATGCTGACAGTGGTGACTCACGCTGGTAACACATCAAGGGTCAGAAAATGATCTCTGAGGGTCCCGTGCTTCAAGAGTAATTTATAGTTCATCCAGAGGAAAAATTTAAAAACTTGTGAAATGTGAACTGAAGAAGCAGTCGCTGACGCAGCCCATAAAACCAACGGACTCGGCAAATGTCCGCAGGAGCCGACATGCGCTGAAGAACCAGAGAGCCTGGCGTCCCCAGAAGCCAGGGCAGCCCAGGAGGACACTGTCCCCCAGGCAAGGTGGTCACAAGCCCCACCACCTTCCACCACAAGTGCACAGCAACCTCCTCTGACTTTCTCTTCTCTAAGAGAATTTATTCTCTACCAAACACACAGCAATGTGTACGTATAAAAATAAATCCCCTCGAAACAAGCTGCGCTCTTCACTGGAGCAAAGAGGGAGCAGCTCTCCTCAGCCACATGTCAGTTGCTCTGTGCTGCCATACAGTGCTCAAATGGGAATGTAGACCTGAAATAAGGATCTATGAAGAACAAACCACCGCCCAGCTCAGCCCTCTCCACCTTCCCCCTCTGCGCTGCCCACATGCCCCCTGTGAGCCCAGCACTGCGGGAGCCGCCTGTCAGCAGCGCAGGCTGAGCTACCCAGACCTCATGGCCATCAGCAGGCTCGGCTCATCCAGGGATTCTTGAAGCCCAAGCTCCAGAGAGCTGTGGAAAACACCTTCCCTTCAGAGATGGAACCTCACAAACCCCTAATGACATGCAAACTAACCTGTATTAAAACCCCAACCTAAAGGAAAGTTCCTGCGCCCGGTGTGGCCGTGGTGCTCCCAACGGGCATGAAGCCACCACGCTGAAGGCACCACGAGGAGCTGGGATCGGGTGCAGCAGCAAGTTCCACCCATGAGCGAAGAGCAGTGCAGGAGGGTGGCTCAGTACCCCCAGCTCCCCTCTACAGGGAGCTAAAAATAGCACACTTCTCAGGCCAGACAATATCAGAGATGTTTTCAGGGGAAGTAATTGCATATTGATCAGCATTTAGGAAGGTTGCACAGAGCTGATCTCTGGAATATTCATCGGGTTTAAGTTCAGGCTTTTAGAGATCAATAGCTGCTTGACTGGGCTGTCTAGAGTTGATTTTATTTGAAATATTTATTCTGCCAGAGGGCAAGCAGTTTATCTTAGTCTCATCTGTGCCTATTGAGGTAACTTTAGCTGAGCACTAATTCAAAGACAAGCGTACGTGAATTTGGCCAAACAGGGAATGACCTCGGGCTTTACTGCGGACTCTGAATTACAGCTTTATTTGCCAGTCATTGCTTTCCCCCTTTTAATTCCTTTACATCCAAGACAACTCTTCCAGTACATTTACTCTTTCAAAAAGAAGAGGTGCCAACATTCTTTGGACTCATCATTTTAGAAAAACAATCTCTCGCTTTCCAAAATAGTAGCAAAAGCAGAACTCTAGATTTCCTGGGAAAAGTACTGCATAAAATGGTTCTGTTTAATTAACCAGAAGATTTAGTAAAGAGGCAGTCTAAGCGGCCACGGGGTCATTAGGAACAGCAGGACAAGAAAACATAAAAGGATTTTAATAATCATAAAAAATACACCCTGAAACAGCTACAGTCAGGCTTCGGGCAGCTGTACAGAGCTGTGCATTTTCACCTCGCTTTTGCAGCACGGGAGCAAACGGGTGTTTTGAGGGTCAGGAAAAGCCAGGGAACTGCTGCCGAGCGGGGAATCGCGCTGCCTGAGCAATGAGCATTTCCACAGGCTCCCCTTGCCACGCTGCTCCGCACGCACACGTGCCTCCCGCTCAGAACCGGGAAAGCCACACCTCGTTTTTCCCATGCAACAGGGAATCTTCTTGACACATCCCCTGAGAAGCGAGTGGTTGCGTCTCCTCCAAACCTTAACACAACTTTACAGCAAAAGCAATAAGCCTCCTGTCGCCGGGCGCTAGGGAGCTGACATTACGAGCCTGTTTTCCTCTCTTAGCTCGGCAAGGTAAACTGCACTGAGGTTACCAAGGCGAGGTCGAGGGACTGTGTGCTAAAAAGTGCTTCCTGACCTAAAAAGAAATACTGAATTTAATTCTATGTGACATAAGACTTTCCACTGGTGGCTACCACCTTGATAAACCATCTTCTTGCTGATAAAGACACTCCACAAAACAAACAAGCCTCCACTGCTGCAGAGACACAAATCAAATCGTTATATATCCCCACGCTCTCACCCTGCTCAGTGCTTCCTACTTCATCTCTGCTGCCACAGGCCCCGTTCTTCTCACTCTAGCCTTCTACCAGACTCCTCTGCTTACCTCCCAGCTTGGAGGAGCTCCACCCCAGGGGCCAACTGCAAGCCTGAGACCAGGACACCAAGTCCACGCCTTGCTACAGACACATACATAAAGCGCATCAGCCTCACTCCTCTCATTTCCAGGTGTCATCCTGGTCTCCCCATAAACTGGCAGAAGTTCTCACAACACAACAGTGTCTCCCACTGCTGGCCACACGTTTCCAGGGTCAGCATAATAAGAAGCAGCCCTGTTTTCATTACTGTCCATAGGAACCTCCTGAGCCTGTTAAATGTTCAGCTGAAAGGCTCTTTGCTTCTCCACCGCTCTGTGCGTGGCCATTATTAATGGGCCAGCCCAGCCAGACGTATTGGGCAGCACTAGATGTTCTCCAAGACAGTAATAGAGATTCAAACCTGATATCTTTGTTCTCACACAGCTTATCTATCTCACATCATGTCAATAAACTTTCAACTTTGCTTACTTGTCCTTTTCCTCTGCACAGACCACAGCACAATGATTAACCGCCTTCAAAGTAAAAAAATAACAGATCTCTCCCCCCAGCTTTCCGAGGACACCGACAGGAAAGAAGAATATTCTGCCTTGTTAGTGGGCGAGGCGGTCAATCAGAGCTGAATGGCATTTCTACTTTTTGGTGTTTATCACAAAGGCATCAAGACAACCCAGCAGAGAAACACTCCCGTGCAGCCCCCAGATTACAACTATCATGGTTTGCCACCTGTCTGCAACACCAGCCTGTGGTCACCAAGGTGCTGCTGGCCAAGGAACACCGAGCACCGGTAAGAGCTTCTTGCACACAGCAAGAGAACTCCCAATGGTAATGGAGGTTAACAGAATTAAGAGCCATTTAGTATCTCCTGGATACTGAAATATGTAAAAACCCACGGGCGAACAAACACTAAAACCTTGCAGTGTCAGTTTTCAGATGCTTTGCTTTGGTTGGTGGTTTGAAAGCTTCAGGAATGTGCCCTGTTTCCCCCACCAAAGCACTAAGTCCAGCAGAGCTTTCCACCTTCAACCACACCATGGACTGCAAAAGCAAGAACCTGCCATGGCAGGAGATGAGCACACCCAAAGCTTCTCCTCCCAACGCAGCCACCTTCTCCCAGCTTCCATTCCCTAACTTCATCACCACAAACCAGTGACTTTACCTAAAGCACCTCCTGTCCCTCCACAGAGCTCTTGGCTCTAACACCATTCGCTCTCTTACTACTGACAAAGCACCAGAACTTAAAACTTGGAAACTCCTCAGCTGAGCCACAGCTCCTGCTGGCAGTTGGGTCACTCTCCATCCTTGCTAACCTTGGTGGCAGGGAAGTGCATCCAGGGAGGAATTTTCTTCTAGACTTAACATTCTAACTGGGATCCTGGTTACAGCAGAGTCCAGGAATGGGGAAAAAGCTATTGCAAATCCAAAGAGCGAGTCCCACCCCCACGGCACAAGAACTCCAGTAATTAGTTCTGCAAGGCTGGCTCAGCAGCTCTGCACTCGAGGCAGAGAGAGGCTCCCCCCTCGTCCTTAGCTGCAGAGCTTTCCTTTCATTAGCCTCAAGAAAACCCAGAGTTCCTATTTGAATAATCCACATTCGGTTATTTATTTGGTTCCCTGCTGCTGCACATGACCCAGCCACGCGCTGCGGGAAAGCGGCATCTCTGGAAGGCGTTTGAGAACCGGACACCGCGCGCAGCCCGGCGCGGGGGAGAGCCAGACAGAGCCCTGCTGCGCCCAGCCCCCAGAGCCCCGCCAAAAACCAGCCATGCGACTCGGCACCAGGCCAGCAAGAGAGAGCAGAGATGCCCTGGAAATTCATAGTGTGACAAAGCACGATGCCAGAAGAAATGCATAATTATGTCCATTGCAAAAAAAAGCAATTTTAGTATCAACATCCACAAAAATTGAGGTGTGAGGGGTCTAGGGCACAAGTCTGGTGAGGGGCGGCTGAGGGAGCTGGGCTTGTTCAGCCTGGAGAAAAGGAGGCTCAGGGGGGACCTTCTGGCTCTCCACAACTCCCTGACATTCAGGAGCTTGGAGCCAGGGGGAGTCGGGCTCTGCTCCCAAGGAACAAGCACCAGGACAAGAGGAAGCAGCCTCCAGTTGCCCCAGGGGAGGTTTAGGATGGAGCTGCAGGACAATTTCTCCAATCCCCTGCAGGGTTGTCCAGGCCTGTGCCAGGCTGCCCAGGGCAGGGCTGGAGTCTCCCTGATCCCTGGAGGGGTTTCCAGGGTGTGGAGCTGTGGTGCTGAGGGACAGGGCTCAGTGGTGCCCTGGTAGGGATGGGAAAACAGTTGGACTTCAGGAGCTTAAAGGTCTTTTTCATAGAACCACATAATCATTTCGGTTGGAAAATTCACCAGCTCAGAGGATACACAATGCAGTGAAGCCTTAACGGGGGAGGGAAAAAAAACACAGACAAAAAACCCACAACATTTTCTGTAGAGCAATCCAAAGCTTCTCTCTTACCCTCATAGGGGTCTTAAATTCTGAGAGGATTAGCAGCCTGACCTACAGCATTTTCATCTGCTTGTCTGCCACACGGACCTGCACTGGCACTTTCCGGCAGCTACTGTAGTAACCTCAGTTCTTAGGAAACAAAGCTAAAGAGAAACAGTGGAGTCCAACTTATATGGTGGATAAAAGAAAGAGAAGACAGACAAATATGCTAACATAGAACTTTCAAACACGGAAAAGCACAAATATCTGTCCAGAACACGTGTTGGGACAGCAAAAGCAGGCAAGAATCATCACATGGTTATCTGGGTACCTGAGCATGAGGTTCATCAGCTGCAGACCCTCGCCCTTCAGGAAGCGATCCCGATTGGAACTGAGCATCAGGCAGGAGCAGAGGGAGTCAAAGAGGTTCTCCATCATTTCCTGTTCTTCTGCTGTACTGGGGTTGTGTCGTTTAAACACCTGCGTGACAAAGAAGGGACAGTCACCCCAGAGCGAAGGGCCCTGCTGCAGAGCACTCCTCAACACTTCAGCAGCCCCTGCCGCCCGACAGGCGCGGGCCAGCAACCGCACCTCGCTGGGGCACATCCTCTCATGTCCGAGGCCCCTTCTCCTGCCCCGACTGCACCCCGAACGTGCAGCAGCCTGATGCATGGCTTGAAAACCAACACGGGGCCTCCAAAGGGCAACCCACAAAATTCCCACAGCACACGGAGATGTCTGTTACCACAGGAGTCCTCAGCACCACCAGGAGCACGACCTCAAGAAATCCAAGTGAACTAAGAACGCGCTCCCTTTGGCTGGCTCAACCACAGGCAGCCGCAGCCCAGCGCGGGCAGTGGAGAACACTGAAGCTGGCCAAATTCCAGCCCTGCTCCTTTCCAGTTTGCCGCGGAATTGCAACAACATTATCTAACTTGCACGTACCTCGGCACTACCATCTTTGGAACAGGGATTGACTCCTCCTTCACTGTCCGTGGAAGCTACTCAGGGACAATGCCACCATGGAACAGGGAGCGCTGCTGTGCTCCAGCACCCGCAGATTGCCAGGAGAGTGTGGCACCTAGCATCTGCTCCACCTCCCACCCCCACTGCCAGCCTCCCGACGGCAGGGAGGGCGATTGTGAATTACTCACAGATAACTGCTGAAGCAGCACATCGATCCCATCCAGCTCCCCAAGCAATTCTCTGTTGTCTAGACGGAGGTGGGGGGAGGGGGGTGGGGGGAAAAAAGAGAGAAAAATGAAGCTAACTGTCAGATTTTACAGCCACCTAACACTGATACATCAGCAAATAAAATCAATACGGCTTGACAGAGGAAGAGGAGGCACGGTCTGAGAGCACGGGAAAAGGGAAGCCAAAGGCAGAGGAGAGCTGCTGTGATCTGAAAGAAGCCCCGATCCCACCCGAGGAGAGTATCGACACCAGAGCCAGTCTCACCGTCATTGTTCTGGAGCAGTATCGCCAGCACCTCGCTGCAGTACAGCTTGTTGGCATCGAAAGGCATCTTGGCCTGGTGGTGAGGAAGGAACAAGAGACGCATCAGGGCATGGCTCGCTCTGTTTCACTGATCTGAAGCACACATTAATCCAAATCACCAAATGTACGAGCGACACTTAAACCAAAATACAGCGCTGGCAACTCTCCAGCCTGCCTCTGTTACTGAACAGCGGTAATTCTCCCCGATTCAGGGATGATGGGGGATGTGCTCCTGTGCAGAACCTCATCTCTCACCCTTCACACTGTCCTACAGAAGTGGTTTGACCAAAGAGGCTCAAACCCACTGAGAACAGTCTCCAATCACTTGCAACATGGAGTCTCTTTCCTGGGATAAATTTTCCATGATGTTATGTGAGCACATGGGGATCACCCCTGTTCTGAAGTTCTGCCTATCACCAAAAACTGAATTTCAGAAAATACCTCACAGTAAAATTAAATAGTAACTGCCAGAGTTTTGTATGAGGATCACAATGTCACAATCAGAAGAACACGAGATGGGTTTAGCCTGCACAGTCACACAACTTCATTTCATACATTCCCTCCATACTCAATTATGTTATAAAAAAAAAAAACAGTCATAATGAAACCAAATTGTTGAATTTGAAAAATAAATAAATAGGTCCTTGAAGTGGATTCTGCACTGGATCCAGTGTTTCTGCTTGCTGTCAAAGCTGCCTCATCTACAGGAACAGACTAAACATTAATCCACCAGATAGTAATGCAAGAGGAAGGAATTAATAAAATAAACAAAACCATTAAAAAAAAATCATCAGTTACCAGCTATTTGTATTCCATTGCTCAAGAGGGGTTGGAAGAAAAGCAAGTAATAAGTACTAGATGTAAAACAAACCATTCGTCACCCGCAGTTTTTCTCCCCAAACGCACGACTACCTGCAGCGTGACTGAGCGCACTCGCCAGCACCGGCTGATGGAGTCTTCCTGTGATCCAGAGGCCTTCTGACCATCAAGACAGACATTTCAGGATGGAAATGCTAATACCTCGCTAACAGGGTTAGGGAAAAGCCAGAATCCATTTGCTGAATTTCATTCCCCAGCTGTGTAAGAGAGCTGAACTTTCCACTCTTTCCCTGCAGCATTTTCCATGGAATGCTTAGGCTTCTTTTCACACAAGACAGAGTTATACTGTGCCATAAGATGCTAAGCACATCAAAAAGTAATTTTGAATTCAAAAGGCAATTAGAAGAGTTCAAAGAAAAAGCTACCACCAGCAGCAGCAAAACAAGGGCACCACTTGAAACTCAAAAGCGTCTTAGAAACATAGGCAGCAAAGGCATAAAACGGGCTTTATTAGTTACCCTGCTCCCTGGTCAGGCTTTGTATTCGTACAGGTCTCAGCCACGGACCAGAAAATCCACCATGTGGGAGTCGTACAAACAGGAGAGACACGCTTTCCACTGCGAGACACTGACAATACAAGTACTATGTCCTTTTATACGAAAAATGCGTGAATTCTAACTTTTTGCCCGTAACTTGCACCACGTTGTGTAGAGCTTCTTGCACATATTGGAGGCTCCTTCAATTTTGTGAGTTTATAGTAAGTTAAGAGGGACACATTTCCCAGTTTGAGGTGGGATTTCAATTCACTATATTCACAAATATTACCATTTATCATCACAAAGTTAACTCACACAAACACTCTTACAAATAATAAATAACCTTGGGCCTTTAATCCTGTGCCAAACACCGTCTCAAGCACACCAGCTTCCAGACCAGCGGCCTGTCAGTTTTTGCTGGATATCTCCCAAACAACACCAGGAAAACAATCTCACCTTCAGTCTCTTGAGCAGCCACTGCATGAGGCCCTGCTGCGCGGCTTCCGTGCACATCTCTGGTCGGAACTCGGCCATGTTCTCAACAATTGCTGAGAAGAAGGACACAGAAAACAGACTTTTTTTCTCCCTAGCCTGCAGTCCGGCTCAGGCCCGTACAGCACTGCTTTGCCAACTCCTTCTGAAGGCTGCACCGTTCATCTTAAAGTGACACCACGTTCCCAAAACCACCATTGTTTTGAGCGAGCAGTTGAAAGGGAAAGGAGGTGGGAAGGGGAGGGATAGCCCACCCTGTTCTGTACAAAATATGCAAAGAAGGGAGGCCGCACAACAGCCACTTACCCAGGGTGTTGTGGACACCATCAGCTTCCTCCTTCACGCTTTCATCCAGACGCTCTAAATTCTGCACCAACAAGGCCACAACCTGGCCCTCCACCTAAACCACCAGGGTCATGGGAGAGACAAAAAGATAAGAAAGAAGACTGAGAAAGGAAGACAGAGGAAGAAGAATAGGGGAGTGGTGCAACAAATAATAAAAATCAATAAGCCCTACTGAAACATCCTGCCAGGCACGACCAGAAGGCATTAACAACCTCGCTCTCAAATCTCAGAGGAAGTGAAGGAATCACCCGGTAAATCTGCCACTATGTTTGCCCTAATTAATTAAACAACTTTTGTGTTTCAGATTAAACAGAAAAACATCTGGAGGCAAACATGCACCTTGTCACAGTCTTATTTCCTGAACCAGCCTGATTGATTTATAATCCCTCAGAATTCCGCAGCAGAGGCACCGCAAAGCACCGTGGACAGGCTGAGCCGCCAGCACCGTGAGCGGCTCCACCTTCAGGTATTTACTGCTGGTCTGGCTGCGCTTCTGTTCTCAGCTGCAGCTCCACAGGTGCAAAACACTGAAGAAGCAGCACTCACACACACAGATCCAAACCCAAAACCTCAACATCAGCAGCTGAAACCTTGCACTTAAATCCTGGCAAGATGAAGAAAAAGCGTACGCAGGAGATAGGCTGCTTTTACAGTTGAAACTGGCCCAAGTCCAGCATGACTCTGGGTAACTGTGTTGTGGACATGAGCTTGGAAAAGTTAAATCAAATGACATTTGCAATTCAAACACTGGTAACTAACTCTGGGCCCGGCAAGCACATGGTAGAAGCACAAGTACCAGCTGCTGAGGAAGGCAGTGCAATAATCCTCACGGACACACCTGCTTTAAAAAAAGAAAGCAATCCAAAAAGCAGATATCCAAACTTGTCTCCAAGACAGGTCTGATCTGTTTGTTTCAAAGAGGACAATAAAACCTCTAAAACTTGGCTATTATCAGTGGCCTGGTGACAAGGAAAACAGAGAAAGAACTTTGCTTGATTTACTACCTCTCCACACACTTTATAGAAAACATCATCCCCAGCAGCTCCTCTCCCCGGCTTCCTTCATCCCACAATCCCTCCACGAAGGCAGAATAATTAATACAGCCCAGAGGGCGGCTGGAGGAATGCAGCTGGGGCCACTGCCATTAACCTTTGGAAGTAACACTGTAGTGGCAGGACAGGGATTGCAGAAGACAGAGCAGCCAAACAAAAGAAAACCCCTAATTTCCTGTCTTTCCATTTCACACAATAGTTCCAGAACAAGAGGCAGCCACAGCAGCACCCTTGCTACCAGAGGTGGGACAAGTGTGTAAGCCTCACATTTTACAGGGCATCACTTCTTAGGGTGGGGGGCTTCTGCTCTGTTCTGTGTCCTCCTCTGCAGCCAAGGAGCAGGAGTCATCCAGCACAAACGTCAGGACCCAGGCAAGTCCACCACCATCACCACCACCACCAAGATCAGGAGGCACTCAAGAGCTGACCAGGCAGGGTCAGCCAGGTAAGACTGAGCAAGGCAACTTCTACTGCATGTAGATAACTTTCTGGGGTTGTTTAGTCTCTGCACCAAAAAGGATCCTGAACTCTAACCCCTCCTCCACCCTTACAACGCATTAGCTCCGTTACACACAAACTTACACGTTCTTAACGAGAAGGAAAAGCGCGAATCGGCACTGGAATGACAGAGGTTCCAGTTCAAGCACAGGGTTTTGGGTTTGAAACACAAGTTACTGGGTGGAAGACTCCTGGTCTCCCATGGAAAAGGCAAGACTGAAAGATCACAACGGCCCCACTGCCCTTCAGACAACAATCTGAGCCCTGCCACAAACTTCAATTTTTCACAGGTGAAGAGAGGTCACCCTTCTCTGCAAGAAGGAAGAAAAACAGCACATCAAGCACTTTCAAGAGGACGCTGTCCAAGTCACAAACATTACTTCATTCGCTGCACAAAACCCCTCACAGGCTCCCTACAGATTGTACAACACGAGCGCGCTCCTTCCAAAGGAAGGGTAGACAAGTTGCAAGAAGCACCTGCTCCCCAGACTCTGTTCCACCCTGGGCCTCCAGACAGCATTTCAGGCACAGGAGCAGGCTCCCTCCTCGTGGCAGGGCAGTGGGGATACCCAGAGTTGCAGGGAGTGGGGCAGGGCAGGGCACTCGGTGGTGGGCTGGGTAAGGCAGATGCTGTTCGGGCGTTGAAATAACCTGGAGTTTTCTACTCACCAGAGCGTCGATGAGGACTTCGGCTCCTTCCTCACTCTCATGGAGAGTATCGATATCAGTCAGCTCCTGAAGCAAGTCAACCACAGCGATGGAAACATGTGCTGGGTGTTAAGGACAACAAGGCTGCGGCAGACACGTTCAGTATCAACAGCAGGTTGTTCTTCGGCCAGCGTGCTCGCAACACAACCCAAACCAGCTAGTAACGTCACGGCAGCAGGGCGCAGGAGCACCAGTGGCACAGAGAACACTGCAGCACACAGTCCTCACAAGCACCAAAATCAGGGAACCCCAACAATTAGCGATGATAAACCAAACGTGATTGTGCACTTAGGGCACCAGACAACACTGCTGTTCCTGGATGGTACTTATTTTCTGATTTTCTCAAACCAAAGTAGCAGGAGCTGGTATAACGAGGCGCCATCTCACGCTGTCAAGCCTGACTATAAGCAAATAAAAATGAGTCAGAATAACCCGATTTGGGTATTCTGCTCTCGGTGATACCCTGCTAACCTGACACGGCACGGCCCTAACGAGGGCACTGCGGGAGGCAGGAGTAATCCCACCTCCACCCGGCCCAATTAGACCAGCATGCTCCTCTAAGCACCGACCTCGCAGGGACAGCACAGCTTCTGCCAGCCCAATTTCCACTCATTAACTCTGGGCTGCATAACACACGGTTCCCCTGACTGCTGCCCAGCTCCCCCGTACGACGAGACGTATTCCACCTCATTAGACCCGCTCTCCTATTCTCTCAGACATGCTGATCAATCTCGCCCCAGTCCCACTGGGGTAGAAGAGGATTCGCAGTTTTCTGCACGTCCTATACAACAACTTTGTGATGAATCTCTCTAAAAGGCACAGGCTGGCAATCCAGCCTCGCAGTTCTCTTCGCGCTTCTCCTCAGACACACAGGCAGCAGTAGGAAAAGCATTTCCATACATCTTTTCTGAGCAAGGTTTCAGTCGTGACTGATCTACTTCCAGGAGGGACTGGGAGAGCTGCCTGTCCCAGTCCCCGCTCACCCACGTCCAGACACCACAGAAGTTGTCTATCAGTAAGCCTACGACTTTCTTTACACTCCAGAGCCCTCTGTGACCAAGCCAAAGCTCTCTGAATGTTTTCTTGAAGGGCAGGTGTCAATCCCAGCTGCAAATGCCATCAGGAACCAAACAGAAGGGTGGCTGCTCCTCCCTGGGCTGTCACTCTTGCTTGTAAACAACACGGTCAAGGGTGTGAGGGTACAGTTTTAAAAGCAACCTGGAGCACAATTCATTAAGCAAATCAAGAGAAAAAAAATCTGTCTTATGTTTATTCTGCAAGGAACCAACTATTAATTTGCAAAAGCTGGAGGAAAGGGCCAACAGGAACCTCGTGAAGTTCCCCAAATGCCAAGTCCTGTCCTTGGGAGCGGAGGAGCCCCCGTGCTGGGGCTGACTGGAGAGGTGAGCTCTGCAGGCGAGGATCTGGCAGTTGTGGTGACAGACAGGGTGTCACGGCAGAGGAGGGCTAATCGCAGACTGCGCTTCATCGGCAACACCACCAGCAGGGCGAGGGAAGGAACCCCTGCCAGGCACCCAGGAGGGAACACGTAGCATATTTTACCCATTGTGGTCTCTCCCAATAAAAGAGACCTTGACAACACGGACTCTGGAGAATAGAGCAACACTGGAATGGTCGGGGCGTAGCAGGTGAGGTATGGAAAAAAAAAAAACAACAAAACCTTGAGGGCATGGGGTTAGTTTTGAGCAACCCACAGAAGAGAAGCCTGAGGGAGGAAGTACCTGAAGACCAGTGGGGGCTGCAGAGACAATGGATCTGCTTCTGAGAGCACAGCAAGAGCTCCAGCTGTCAGAGCAGCTCATCGTGCAGAGCATTCCTGCCTAGGGAGCTACTGCTGAGGCTTCCAGTGAGAGTATCAGCTGTCCTATAAAATTCAGGAGATAGAAAGCAAAACGTCACTTGGAGCTTTCCTGTCCTCCATTAATAAAAATCTCATCGGCGATCATCTTTCATTCACGTTTTGTGTAAAGCTGCATGAATCATTCAGCAGATTATTTGCTCCCCCTGGACGTTGCTTTTGTCTCCTCGCATTAGTCCCTCCAGACACTACAGCTAAATCACAGCTGAAGAGCCATTTCTTTAGTTCTCTCCTTGAAGAACTCATTTTAAAAATCTTTTTCCATCTGTTTTAACAAAAAGTCATTAGAAAGCCCGAGCTGTATCAGTTCGCGTTTTGTGTGCAGGTGCTTCCCTCCAGCAGCGTTTCTCTCCGGCACAGGAGCCGCGGCAGGACGGCGCAGAGGCGTTACCACAGCCCATGCCAGCTCCAGCAGAGCTGAAAACACTTCAGCACTTTTGTGACAAGAAACACACTTTTCCCAAAACTGCAATTATTCACAAGCAGAGTTTCCACCCGTAAAATAACAGCCGGGCAAGCTGCAAACCAATTAAAGAGAGGTCACGGTGGAAACACCGACAAGCCTTCGACAGCAGCAGTGACCTCAGGACTCAGCTTCTCCCGGCTGCCAGGACAAAGTGGGCTGTGCTCTGGCTGTGAGTCAGCGCTGCCAACCCAGGCACAATCCCCACCGCTTCCCCTTTCCCTGTGCATCAGAAACTTGGTAGAAGCTTTCAGCACCACGCACACAGAGCCCGCAGTGCCTGGCCACAGAGCAAGCAACACAACTATGGCAGCCATGAAAGCTGTTCCACGTGGCGGGCGCTTCCCACTGCACCACAACTTGATAACAAACATTTGCTTGGGAGCAGCTTCTGTCCCAGGTAGAAAAGCTGCGGCGTTGGCCGTTCCGCAGGGACCAGAGCTCGGCACGCCGAGGTTCAGCTGGAGAAGAGTCCAATACCCTACACACAAGCAGTGCTTTCTAATATAAACTGCAATCAAATATTTATGGTTTGGTTTTATGTTCTGATCACTGCACCCTCTTAGAGAGAATGAATTATAGATTCTTAATACACAGTCCTGTACGGAAAAGGGCTAAAAGAGAAAACCAAGCTCTGTGCGTTGGGCCACAACATTTAGCGCTGACAGACCTTTTAGCATCCCATATTTTAAAATCCTGACCAGCTTTTCGGAGGCATTATCTGCTTCTTTACACATGCAGGAGAGAAGTAAAGAATAAATTACTTCCTTAAGGTCATGAGTCAACAAAAAGGGAAAAAGAAAAGCCTGCTGTAGCCCCAAGCCTAAGCCCTCTCCTCCAGGCTCCGCTGCTCCCTCCGTTCGCTCACATTTGTCAGGACACAGACGCACAATCTTTCAAACCACGTCACAATTTTCCAGCTGAATCCACTGTAGAATATTTAACAAGCAATGCAGGCTGAGCTCTGCCTTTGAGGACTGCACAATGGTAAACCAGGCACAGTTCTATGTATCAGCTGATGGCAAAGCATCAAGGCACCAGGATATTTAAA
>VWZK01007366.1:231047-243123 GCA_013396935.1 Baryphthengus martii
ACACTGTCTTTGATCAAAGCTACCAAAATCTTTAGCAATATAGACAGAAAATTCTGAGGTGTCCTCAGCTCTTTGGAAGAACCAGAAGCCCAGAGAGATCAGGTTCAGCAACACAAGAATTAACTGAGTGTGGAAGTGTCCCTGGATATTGGGGCCACCCCCAAACTCAGGCTCCAAGCACAAACCACAGATATGGTCACACCAAGAACCGATCCCATTTCCCAGCTCAGGTGTAGCACTGTGAGGAGCTGTCCGTGGCAAACAGCTGAAAGCACGACAGCTCAGCTCTCTACAAAGGGCAAACCAGGTTCATTTTCCCCCAGGGGCTGTTCCAGACAAAGTTCGCGCACAGTTCAAGGCTCTACGGTGCTCAGCCCGTAGCTGAGCTTCTCCTGCATTGTTCATCTGTTCTCACTCTGACACCGTCACTCAAACCTACATGAAAGTGCCATAAAACAAGAAAGGAGAATAACAGCGCTGAAAATATTCAGAATCGATATTACTTGAACAAAAGAACGCTTTCACTTGTGGGGAAAAAAAAACAGACAGACATAAATCCAGTGCAGTGGGAAAGAAGAGAAAAGCACCTAGAGGAGCCCGTGAAAGCAGGAGGTGAGATTACAGCAAAGTCCGCAGAAAGCCTCTCGCTGGAGAGGAGAGCTGCCCGAACAATTGAAGGATATCGGTGTTGTCATGTCCCAGCAGGCCCAGGAGGGACTGCACAGCGTTCAGCTCCACCAGCAGGTGATAGAGGTCTGGCATCGTCGCGATCACGTGCATCTCCTGAATGATGTCATTTAAGTCCAGTTCGGACTCCATGAACCTGAGGCGAGACAAAAAGGGTTAATAAAAGAGGCAGAAAGTGTGTCAGCTGCGTTCAGTGCGCAGCCCTTTGCAGAACAGTGACCACGAGCAGATAATCAGGGTAGACCTGTCACCCCAGCTGCCCGCGGCCTGGGCATTTCTGATCCTCTGTGGCCACATCAACGTCACTGGAGGGACGAGCAGTGAGGAGCCTGTGCCTCACCCTGCCCCTCGAAGCTTAACCACAGAGCAGGATAAGCCTTCCTACTGTCTAATTTACACACAGTAAATAAGCAGATTGGTTCTAATTCTGTAAATCAGTTCCAGAGCTTACAAAAAATAAATTAAAAGAAAATCAAGAGATTGCAGCTACACATGCAAAAAATCTGCTTATTAAATCAATTCTCCAGAGCAATTCACCTTCCCCAGCTACCACCTACTGGTATGTGGGTTCTACTGGTCTGGAGTAAAGTCCATCAAAAGAATCTAGGTGCGGGGAAAAAAAGCAAACCAGACAAAAAAATAGTGGTACCTGAGTGTAGGAAGAACATCCAACACCCTCACACCAAACGGCAGCACGAAATCTTCAATTATTTGGAAAGCAAATCTCACTGAGCCAGGATCTCGGACCCCACCAGCTGCCCACCAGTGAGACCACCACCACTGCTGGGACGCAGCGCAGGGGAGGAGCCCCCCAAAAAAACAAGAGACCCGCAGCGGGGCTGGTGACCTCTGATGCTGACCACCAAGAGCACTGATGTCAGGAGAGCTAGTCAGCTCTCATTTGAGGGCCGAGCCACTGAGATACCTGGACCAGAACTAACAAAACCTCACTGGATCAGCACCCTCCCCAGACAAAACCAACAGCAATCGAGGTTTAGCACTGAAGTTTCACAATTTGTAACGATAAAAGGGAGAATTTAATAAACTAGAACTTTTCTCCTCAGTGCTAATTACGCTCTTCATGCTTCTGGCCATATGCTGGCCACCACCAGAGTCTTGATAATGCCAATTTTAATTAACAAAGCTGGCTTCAAATACAATTCAAAAGAACTGCACGGCCGTAACTGCTGTTACATCAGCCTTGTGTAACTGAAACATCTGTATGTTCAAGAAATCAATTCAGGGCTGAAACCTAAAATCAAAGAGAGAAAGGGTAATGGAGAGGGGCTGAGCATGATCTTACTTCTCTGGATTGTCAGGGAACTTGATCCGCAGCTCCTGGTTTTTGTAGGATCTCTTCTCAAAGGTGAGAATCATCTTCTTCACTGAGCTCTCATCTAAAGGTTCCTCCTAAACACATTGGAAAGGGCAGGATCAGAGCTTAGGATGGGTGGAACAACTATCCAGTAAAACTCAAGAGAGTGAGGCCAGGGCAGTGGTGAGAGTGCGGCCGGGCCCGGGAGCAACCGGCAGCCCCCGGGCATCTCCCTGCAGAAAGCTGCCAAAAGCCTCGTCACCACCACGGCTCGTTTAGTGACAGACCCCAAGCCCGACCCCAGCAAAACCTCCTGAGTCAGGTGTTTATAAACCAATGGAAGGTTCTTTGGGAAAGAACCAGACGAGCCCCCCTACACTTTCCACTACAGAAACGACCAGAAGGGCTTCCCTGCTACAGCATCCATGAAAAAAACCAAACCAGTTGTGCAATGTCTCATCTTCCCCGAGCTGTTTTACACCTGCTGTTACCTGGCACCATCGGTGCGCGTCAAGGCTTTCTGCTCCTCACACATGAGTCCGCATGAGCAGTTTATGCCCATGGACTGCTGCTTTTCACAAGTTTATTGTGCTATTTCTTTTTGAAGGTTTATATTTTAAGTGCCCTGAGTTTATGTTCTTTTGTATTTTCCTCACTTGGATAAGCTTTCACTTCTATTTTACAGCCTTTTTCTAAAGAAAAAATAGAATAAAAAAAAAAAATCAATATTTTACTCTGCTACTTTCTTTTTATTTTAAAAATACTTCTAAGGTGTTTCTCAGTTGGCACAACCACCCATTTACTGCTCAGCAGTCACGTAACCTCAGTTGCCTCCCTGACACCTACAAACACGATCTGCGGTTTTCCTTGTCTCACAATGTTAACGCACTTCTTTAAAACACTGATGATACAGATTTTCTTGTGTCACCTCTTCCCTGTCCTTTATTTAAGTTACAATCACTATTAAAGAGAAATTCTCAAACAAAAACACTAAACCAGCCCCTTTCACATTTTAAGCCGAGTTGTGTCCCATCTCCTGTTCCAGATTAGATCAGGAGTCACTTCGGGTGCTGGAGATTCTTCGATTAGCGACTCTTGGCAGCAATCACATAACAGAGAGAAAACTTCTACTTCTCCAAGCTCCACTACAGCACCACCACACCAAGTCTCCCACTATTACTGGATTCCCTACCTTCTCAAGCCCAACCCGTCTCAGCACCATCTCGCTCAGGTCACCTTCCCACCCAGTGGTCAATACTACAGCGCCCAGACCACGTTCTTCCTGCAATGGGATTTCAATCCACAAAAACACCATCACTGACGCTGTCTCCCTCTATTTCGTTGGATTCTTGTTGTTTCCTGTATCTCTACAACATCTCCAACGGGATGAACTTTGTATCCTGTATTTAATTTGCACCCTTGGTTACAGCGTCCTGCAGATTACCTGCCTCCCACCAAATTTACCGGGACAAAGCGCACGCTGGCGGCGCTTACACCGACTGTCTTCCACGGAACAAACAGGAGATTTGGGTTCTACAGACACCTTGGACTTCCAGCCCTTACCATGTCCTGATGGGAGAGCTCCACCTGGCAAAGACAAGGACTCGGATCCTGCAGGAAGCCACGAGGCTCCAGCCAGTCAAGAGGACTTTTGGCTCCTGGCAGGAGCTCCAACGCTACAGAAACCAGAAACCCCACATTATCTTTCTCCGCTCTCAGAGAGCGCTGTAGCACCAACAGCTCAACTCCAAAACCAAGGGAGCTTTTCCGAAATGACTGCCAGCAATGCTGCACACAAAGGACAATGACATTTTACAAAGCAACATGATTCTGCAGCAGGGAATATCAGTTGTTTTTTTATCAAACAGGACACAGGCAGCAGGAAGCAAATATCTTCTAGATTTATACCAATCCAAGTGTCACATTTATAAACCGATCTTTTCCCTGGCCCTCAGCAGAAAGGCCAATGCTGCATTGGATTTCTGTCTCCAGGCTTGAAATCATTTACCCCTGACAGCTGCTACCCCCCTGCTCTGACCCAAGGCCTTTCTTCTACAGAAGAATGTTTGTTTATTTGCTGCTGCTGCTGCTCAGCAACAAAGAGGGGGAGAAGCTGCATGGCTGGGGCTGCTGGTGAGACAATAGAGTTATATTTTTAGGAGATAGGAAACCAGTTAGAATACAGAAACTATTTCAAACTGTGATTTGAGTATTCCTAGCCTAAAACCAAGATTAGGCTTGAAAGCTTTCCCTTCCCTTTTGCTCCCCACCCCTTAAACCTTTAGAGGATATCTTTGAAATTCATGAACACCCCACAGGGCAGAGAAGTAAACCCAGAACCTTAAGCCATATGAGGCTGGTGAAAATCACCAGTTAAGTCTCATCATCTGCAGGGTAAGAAATGGAAATCACAGAGAAGTGATTTAGCGTTTGCCTATTTCCCACTGCCTTCCCTCTCCCCCAGGACACTGGTGATTTACTTCCTCCTCCTCCTCTTCTCCATCCCTCTCAATTATCTGAAGGAGTTTCTTCTTCTCATCATCTGTTTCTTCCAGCGCAGCAGATTCTTCCTCCCTGTGACGACTGAGCTCTCGGGCGCTCGCTTGTTTCCGACGTGCTTTGATTTCTTCTTCCTCTTCATCGCGGGGTCTTTTCGTCCCTCTGTTGGGCTGAAGTCAGAGAAAGAAGGCGAATGAACACGAGGCCTCTGTGACCCTCGCAAACCAGAACACCGACACCAAGGAAATTCTTACAAGTTGTTTAAAACATTTGCTTACACAACACTGAACAACCCCGAAAACTAGAGAGGAAATTAATTTAGCGAAGTGGAACATCCCGTGGGCAGATGAATGGCTCTGCCAAGAGCTATGTCAACATCCCACCTTGTTTGATCTATGAACACGATTCGAGGGAAAATACCTCCACAGGCAGCAGGGAAGGAGTATTTTTCTGGAGAGGAGCAGCAGCCGAGCTGAGCCGCTCGGTCCCAAGGAGCTGGGATCAGCTGCCTGAGCCAAGCCAACATTCCTCAGACAGAGGCCAATTCCCTCACCCAGACAGCAGTGAAAGGTAATTTTTTTCCCCGCCTAGTATGGGAGATTATATTGAATTCTCGTGTGCACCCTAATTCCCCTTGACTTCCCTCATCCTTCTGTCTGGAGTTGGCTGACACTGGGATGCAGCATCAGCAGCTCGGGCAGGGCCGGCGGGACAGGACACGGCAGAGCATCGCTCCCTGTTTGCTCCCGTTCACAGGGGCCTGGCACCAGGTTAAGGGCTGCCCCTGCCTCCAGGGTCTGCTTGGAACAGCCCGGTGCTTTATTCCATTTCTACTCCATTTATTTCAATTCTATTTAAATTGTCAGAATTAAAGGTAATTTGCCAAGGACGAGAAAAAGTCTGTTAATCCTGCCCCATGGTTTATCTTAGGCAAAAAGGGATGAAAGAATTTGCAAGAGAAGGAAAAACCTCTCCCTTTAAAAACTACAAAGCTATTAAATTTGGTCTCATATTTTTCTGAAGGACAGCCAAGCTGGAACAGGAGTACTCCATGCTCCATAACCGCAGGAAAACACAGCTTAATTCTCTACCATTTAAAAGGAGACTGTGTGGTAAGAACAATGAAAATGGTTTAGAAAAATATTCTTACTTTCTATTACCGCTCACGTTGCCTGGTAGATGATTTCATAACCCTGTGGGGTCTAACGTTTGTCCAGTCTATTCCATGAGACGTGGCCTGGCAGGAAGACCCCACATTCTCCTCTGTCTAAGCTCACGACCGTCACACCGTGCTCTCGGGAACCTAAGATTTGCTTTTTGACCGAGATTTGGAATCTCCTGGGTTTTGATGGAGAGGGAATAGGTGACAGTGTCCCTCTCCTGACTAGTGCAGTGTGAGCATCAAGGTGGGAACGTCCAGCTCCCAGCAGGCTGGGAACTCTGGGCGGCAGAGGCCAATAAATCTCTCAGGTTCTGAAGGCAATCCTGACGACGATGTGCAGGCTGCAGCCCAGCTACCGCCGCCTCTCTGTGCCGCCCAGACAGCACTTACCTGCTTATTTATTTCAGCCTAATTGACAAGCCAGCAACGAGAGCTCTGCTCTCAAGCGAACTCTGCTTTCAGGAGAGATGTGAGAAAAAACAACCAACCATCAAACCTAAAAAAGCTCCCCCTTGAAAAGTACTTGAGGCCTTAATTCTAATGAGAAGCAAAGTGGACGGGGGCCGACCGAGGCCACACTGGTTTCAGGGTTACCGTCTTGTCTCCGCTTTGAGGAAGATGCAGAATCAAGTTTCCCAGACGACATATTAGCACAAATCAGAGCTTTAAATGTCTGCTCCCAGCCAGACCTACTCAAACTCTGCCACCTGCCTCCTTTCTGCTCACACCCTCTGCCGTGTCCACTACGGCCGGTACGTTCCCAACATCACGCTCTGCTGAGGCGCTTCCTTGGTTCCTCAGCCCAGCACTCATCAGCTGAGGAGCAGAAGCACACACAAGAGATTCTCTGAAATGAAAAATTTATTTGCTTGAAGGGTCTTGTGGGTTGGGTATGGATTGGTTTCTTTTTGGGTTGTTGGTTGGTTGTTTTTTTTAAGACAGATTCCTATCACTTAGCTTCCAGGTCCATTAAAATAGAATTTCACATAGATCCATTTGGAAACAAACGTGTCAACAACCAGTAATTCAAATCCTATGAAGGGAAGAAAAAGAAGAAAGGAGCTCTGCTAAACAACGTCATCCGAGAAAAAAACAAAAAAAAAAAAAAAACAAAACAAAAAAAACATCGGTAACCACAGAATCCTCGCTCAGTGCCCCCCACGGCACACAGGGGGCTCCGTCCTTCCCACGTCCTTCTGCCCACTCGATCCAAAGCCACCCCCGGCAGATTAACCTTCCGAACACGGGTACAGAAGTTAGCGACACAAAAAAGCCTGACAGCTCCAGCACAAGGCCCTACAAGTCTTGCCCTGGACGTTCCAAATTCAGGGAGTCAGGATATCACTCTCCGCTCCCATTTCTAACCATTAATGAAGGAACAAAGCCCCTGATGAGGCCGCAGCTGTAACGAGGGACCGAGGGAGCCGGCGCTTCCTCAGAAGCGGAGCAATGTACCGTGGGAAGGGACATATCATCAGAGCAAAATCTAAATTAAAACTCCATCGCGAAACCAACCCCATTTCCTCCGACTGCGCAATTCTCACTATCAGCATTTCTACCCTGTCTCAATCTCAATTATTTATCCCCCCCCTTTTTTTTTTGTATTTATGCTTTGTTGAGGGGAGGAATCTTCTGTTCTGTGCTACATCCCAGAAATCACGATGATGAATTACGGAAGGGTCCCGCGTGCAATTATTAACGCTGCCAACGTACCGGCAATCGGCAGTAATTGAATTCCCGGGCAAACGCCATTAAGCGGGCATTACAGTTTTTCCTTTTGATATCGATGTTATGCAAAAACCTTCCCAGGAACACTGCAGCTTTCCGACCAGCACCATTAAAATGAAGAAACCACAGCGCCCGTGAAGCAGTCGGGCTCCTGCTCGCCTCACGAGGGGTGCGCTCATGAAGCGCCAATTTAAGGCGGCCTTACCTGCTGCTTGTGGATTTTCATCTTGAGTTTGTTTTTTCCTGAGGGCTGTTTGCAACCAGGGAGAATTCAGCACCCCCGGTGCGGTGCCGAGGCCGGTGTGTTTCGTTAAAGGCATATATTGTATCTAAACACAGTTATTTACATAATTTCATAGCTTCACACACATCTACAGAAGTTTCGCCTTTCTGCTAGAAAAGGGAAAGTTAATCACTCAATAAATAAAATACAGGGCTTCTGCTCAGCTGTGCTAAGGTGCATTTGGCAAGAAAATGGAACTCGTTAGAAAATGCACAAGAAAAGCATTTTTAAATTGTTTTGTTAGTTAATTTTGCTCCCGTTGAATGCAGCGCACTCACAGCCACTTATTCCGAAGGCGTCTTCATTTAAATCCAACACTGATATCACCACACAAAGAGACAAAAATAGAACAGGTTTTGAAAAAAAAAAATAAATAAATAAAAAGAGCGCTGACATTTATAAAACACAATGAAGTAAACAAAAGCTGGTGATGGGTGAAGGGAGAATCCTCTTTCTGCCTCCCTCCCAGCCTTCAGGTGCACTCGGATGCTGACCGACTGCCCCGGGCTGTGGGTCCTGCAGGCAGATCTCTGGCCTCGACGGTGCCCAGACACCAGGGCAGCGCCCACCCCGGCCACGGGCAGCGGGGGAGGCGGGAGACGTGATGTCCTGGATCAGAGAACAACAACCTGCTCCAGGCCCTGCCTGGTGCCCCTCAGAGCTGTGACTGCACATTAATATTGGGATCAAGTATCCCACAGGACCCAAAAACGTGGTATTTAGGCCTTTGCTTGCTTCTGACCTTCTCCAAACATCAGGAAGGTTTAGAAAAGTCTCAGTAATGGATTTTCCTATTACTGAAACGTCTGCTTGGTAAGTAACCTTGTTACTGCGGAGCTCAGGTATTATTTGTTAATGAAACCTGAAATGAATCTTCATAAGTGATGCAGCTTCTTCTGCGACCACATCTCTGCCGGCTGCAGCCTGCTCGGAAGGGCCGCTGCAGAGAGCCAGGCAGCTGCTCCTGAAAGCGAGCCCCACATCTCCAGAGGCACCTTCGCTAACTTCTGAATCCCTTTTCCAACATTAGTGATAATCCTGGCCACCGTCAGTCCCATGGGCTTTCATTCCTGAAGCACGACACATGTTGGGGAGTCTCCTTCTCTGGAGACTTTCAAAATCTGCCTGGACCGTGAGATCCTGGGCTGGGTGACCCTGCTGGAGCAGAGGGGTTGGATGAGATGATCTTCAGAGGTCCCTTCCAGCCCTCATCATGCTGAGGTTCGGCGACACTCCTGGCTGGTGCTGGATGTGAGCATTAAGAACTGGGAGAACCGGCACCAGGAAAATCCAGCAGTTTCAGTGAGTCCCAACAGCTCCAAAAATCACAGAATCAGAGGCAATGAAGAGTCCTAAATGGATATGGATTATTGCTTTCAGAGGATGAAGCCCCATCCTCTCCAGCCTCCCTTGTGAGGCTCCAAACTGCCCCGAGGAGCTCGGCCACCGGGAGGGGCCCGGGCAGGGGTCTGCCCCGAGATGCTCACACGCACGCACCGGTTCGGTGCCAGAGAAAACTCACAGGGAAGGGAACTGAAGATTCACTTCCCACCTCGATGAGGCCCGCGGCCGGGGCCAGGAGCTCCTGCCTGAACCCGCCGGCAGGACAGGAGCTGCCAGGGCAATACCAGGGCAAGCGGCCAGCAAGGCGCTCGGCTCAGCTCCTGCCACCAGATGCACCCAGGGCGTCGACAATTCACACTAAACTATCTAAGCCGCAGCAGAAAGGATTGTGCGCGGAGATTCATCCCACGGCAAACTTCCCTCGCCCCTTCAAACAGCGAGGAGGTTGTCCAGCTCCGGGACGTCAGACCTCACCCCATGATCGACTGCTGCTTTTGTCACTTGATTTTACTAATATTCCATTAAAAAATTAGCTGTTTGTAATGATCACTCACAGTGGTGAAATCTGCACTGAATGAGAATGGAAACAATCTCCCTTATTCCCTCCCAAGACAATTGGACGAGATCTCTGGAAGAACCAGGGTTGGCTTTGTCCCTTAATTACCCCTGGTAATTGGGACCAGACAGGGAGGCTCTGGGCACAGCCTTCCTGGGCAGAACTGCAGCAGCATTTAATCACCACTCCAGACCATCTGCAGCTGTTTTGCAGTTTATGGATTCCTGAGCTCTGCATGAGCTGCCAGGTGCTGTTTAACTGGGGTGCTTTTGCTTCAAGAGGTTCCCTTTCCCACTTTGACAGAAACTTGGTGCTGAATCAGCGGCCCTGTGCCCAAGATCGGCACTGAGGGAAAACATCTTCCTGGTTAAGCAAGGGCACGGAGCAGGTGCTGAGATGAGACAGATTCAGGAGCACAGCGATTTTTGAGTTGTGCTGAGGGAAGCTGAGAAGATCGACTCGTTTGCAGCAAGAGATTCCAATCAGGCAGGGAGGTGCCCGGCACCCAGCCCAGCACCCAGGCTGGATAAGGAGCTCCTGAGCCAGCCCCATGCTCCAGCTACCACCAGACAGCAAACTGGGGCAGCTCAGGAGCTGCTGCACGAGCCCCAGAGCCACCCTCCTCGTCCTGGAGCAACGCTCTCCTCAGGGATCCACCAGGCACCCGCCTGTGGCCCTGGCACCGCACAACTCCAGTGAGTCCGGATTTCACCAGCTCAGTGGACATGGACAGGCATTTCTACAGAAGGGCACCGGCTCTGCCCACCTCAGAGCCGCGCCAACGTCTGATCCACACAGGACGGGAGGTGGCAAAACCTCGTTTCCAACCTTTTTTCCCCATCTTTCAACCAGAAATCTCACTTTCTGAGAATCAGAGTTATTTCTCTGCCTTCTGCTCCTCCAGCCCCTTCACCCATGTTCACCAGCCTACCTAATCCCAGAGGTCTGAATCCAGGGATGCTGAATCCAACCTCTTCCTGAAGCGTTGCCCGTGCTACTGACAGAAGCACCGCCTCTGGGAGACGAGCAGCACACAGAGCCAGGACAAGCCCTGTGGGAACAGTTGCACCAGCTGGTTGAAAGCTACAGAATGTTTTGTCCCACAGCCTAGAATAATTTCAGTGGAAGAAATCGGAATTCTACTACCCAGCAGCTGAGTAGCACTTCCTTCCCCTCAGCCTCACCACGGCAGAGAAAACTCTTGAGCTGCACAAAACCAAAGGGATGGAAGTCAAGGGCCATGTGCTTGTCTCAGAGCTGGGGGGAATTCCTGAATTCACATTTTCAGGGCAGGAGAAAAATCAAAAAGCAAAACCCCAAATTAGAACCTGGTTCAAAAGTTACAGCAAGCAGAAGTTCACCAGAGGTTGACCTTCCTCTGCCTTAAGTGCGAACCACGTCACGGAACAAGCACAGGGGCACCGTTAACCGCGACTGAGGTGGAGAACACCAAAGGATTAACAGTACATGAGACATGATCATTCCAATTTGACATTGAAAAGTCAGAGAAAAAGAGACAGTAGGTAGAGGACAAAAAGGGAGCAAAGGGAGCAGCTCTCAGAGTGGTGGGACCTGCACAGACAGGTGAAGCAGGAAGGATGTGAGAGACAGACGGAGCATCCACAGGGGAACCATCTTGGAGCTGAGCCAAGCCCAGGGGGGTCCTCCAAGACAGAGTGCTCTTACAGCCACTGGGAAAAGACGGGAATTTTCTCAGACCAAACTTTTCCTCTTTCCTTGTGCACATCAGAATCACATTCTCCAAAAGCACAAAGCACGGCCGTGTCCAGAGCAGTCTCACCCAGAACAACACACAGCAGGGCAGCAGCAGGATGAGGCTCTATAAAGGACCTGAGTTCTGAATTAAGAAGCAGATCCAGCCACAGAACCCCCACCACTCAATTACGACACGGCGGGTAATCAGAGGTCAGGGCTCTCAGATAAGGGCCCAGAGACAGCAAGAGCATCGCCCCCTCAAATCATTGCAAAGTACAAAAAAAATCGCTGCAAACCAGGGCTCCCACACCCCAAAACAGGGGGAAACACACCAAATCCACCCCTGTGACAATAAACACATAATTTACCACATCTGCTCATCAACCAAGCTCCAGACAGTGAGCGAGCAACGCTCACCTGCCAGGGGGAGAGAAACGCTGACAAGACGAGCAGGAATTCATTCAAGAAGGGAAACTTTTCCAAAAGACTTTGGTACAAAAACAAATTAAACGGGTTTTGTCATAAAACTGGTAGAAAAGTAAGAACGAGAAGGAGCTATGGAACGAGCCCAGGCTTTGCTTCAGATCCACCCGCGGAAGGAATGGTGTCCGCTGAGCCACGTTCTCCAGGAGCCCCCGGTAACCGAAGCGGGAAGAAGCTCCCAAAAGTTCGCGACATCGTCACCGGGTCCCGCGAGAGCGCCTTGAGAGCGGCGGGGCCGGCTCTGCGCAGGGGCCCGCACCGGGAGCTGCGGCGGCGCCAGGCCGGGAATCGGTGGGGCCACGG
>VWZK01007366.1:251736-282353 GCA_013396935.1 Baryphthengus martii
CTCTGCCGGCCGTCGCCCGTGGTGCTGCGCCGGCATCGGGCCCCCAGGGGCCGCTAGGATCGGGCCACAGCCCACGGAACCCACGGAGCCGACGGAACTGTGGGACACCACGGGCGGGGGAGCAGCGGGGAGGGGCTGCAGGCAGGGAAGGGTCAGCAGGGGCAGGGAGGGGCTGCAGGGGCAGGTGAGGGGACTGCAGGCAGGGGGACCGATCCCCATCGTAGCGACAGGAGGACACACTAGGCTTTGCACTGCTGTGTGCCAGTGGAACTCGGAATTGCCGTTGGTGACATGACACGCGCAGGGCAGCCTGGGCACGACGGGCGTGAGGCCAGAGCCCCGTGGGACACAGAGCCAAAGCACCAGGTGCTGCTCAGGGGAGGCTGGTGACCCCACGGCGGCACACCGGCACATGCCATGTTGGGGCAAAGGTGTCACTCAGAGGGACCCTGAGCACACAGCTTGGCACTGAGGCTGCCCTCACAGACCCCAGATTTCTTGCTCATGTTCCTTCTATGTCAGTCCCAGAGCTTCTGTGGCAACAAGGGCGTCTGGCCACCTGGAGCAGGGATGACGCAAACAGGAATTTCCAAGTGGGGAAATATGATCGTCGAGCTGTAAAACCTCCTACGAGACCACAGAGGTCATGTTGACTCGGCACAAAGACACCTGTGACAAACCCACAGGCAGGCAGCATCCCCAGAGTGTGTCCTCCGGTACTCTGGGACCCTTGACCAAGGCAGAAAGGCCTCACCTCCAGCTCCGAAAGAGGACGAGCCATTTCCACCAGCCCCTCGAAAACCCAGATCCTGCCCCTCTCTGCCCACCACAGCCACAGGCTGCTCTCCATACCTTGCCATGGCCCTGACAGCCCCCTCCATGTCCTCCCTCTGCCTGACCCGCCAGCAGCACCCACCTGTGCCCTTTGCCACTCATCAGGGCACGGCGAGCTGTGTGGCACTGCTGTGGTGTGGCAGCAAAACCTGCCCCAGTGCAGCCCCTCAGCTGAGCCCCCACACTGCAAGGGACAGGGAGCAAAGGTCCCTTTTGCAGAGCCTTGGCACGAGGCAGCGGCAGCGCCGCGGGGTCCCCGCTGCACACAGCACACCTCACCCCGGCATGGTAACCCTTAGCTGCACCGGGCCCTCAGTGACCCAGCACTGTTAACCTTGGGCTTCCTCACCCTGTCGCGCCGGTGCCGGTGCGTGGCGAGGTGAAAGGCAACCCCAGTGCTGACCCCGCCAGAGCACCTGTCTGCCGGGACACATCTGCAGCCAGATGAGGTGATGGCACCCAGCCACCCGCCTGTCCCCACAGAGGAATGGTGCTGGGTGCACGGTGCGGGCAGCGGGTGCATCGCACCGGCTTCCTGTGCTTCTCTCCCCCGAGACCATGCTTGCCCACTGGGACCCAGCCGGCTGCCTCCTGCAGGCATGTGCGGCAGGATGTGGGCACCTGACGGGACCAGGGCAGGCGGGTGCTGGGTTTGCAGGGCAGGCATGGCCGGGGACAGTTCCCCAGCTGCTCCATCCCACAATGTCCCCGTGCTGCAGCCCCAGGATGGCCACTGCCCCAGGGAGCATCCTCCTGCTCAGTCCTCCCTGGGTTCCCGTCCCGTAAACTCGTCCTGTCACTTGGCACAGCTGGGCAGCACTTGGCATCTGCAGTGCTGAGTTCCACGGCTCAGAGAGGAGAGCCCCACCTTCTGCCCCTTGCTGCAGGTCTCCCCCGGTGCCCCAGCTCCTGCAGCCCTGGGGTGAAAACCCCACCTGCACCCCCTGGGCCACTCTGCATGTACCAGCCTTCCTTCTGTGCCTTTTGTCCTCTCTTTCCCAAACCACAGAACTCCAGCCCCTTCCACTGGGCTCCCCGTGACCCTGGGGGTGACCCCAGCCCATGGCTGCATCTTCCTCAGCCCCAGGGTGGGTGCTGAAGGGTGCTGACATTCCCACTCCGGCTGCAGCCCAGCCGCCGGAGCTGGGACAGGGCCATGGTAAATGATTTCTCAGGCAATAACACCTCGTGGGGCTGTTGCTGCCTCGGGCACAACTGCGAAACGCAGCGTGAGTTTCGGTTATGTGCGCAGCAGCCCCTCCCCGGCCCCACGCGGATATAAACCCCCGCCGACCTGCGCCAGCCACCCAGGACCCACAGTGAGCACCATGAAGACCACCAACATTCTGCTCGTGGGCATCCTGGCTCTGTGCGCCCAGCTGCAGCCAGGCACCGCGGCTCCCAAGGCAAAGGGTGAGTGGTGGGGGCAGGGGGCAGCTCTCGGGGCACCACGGGGCTGTCTGGGGCCAGGGGTCCTTCGTGGGATGAGCAGGTAAGACCAATGACCTTGCGCCGGGGCACCCCATGGGCACCACCAGCAAGCCACGAGGTCTGTGCCACGCGGGCGGTGCAGGCGCTCGGCAGTGGCAGGGCACACGGTGCGGCGGGTGCCCTCCTGCCCATGGGGTGCCAGTACTGGCCTTTGGCTGGCAGCCGGGTCACAGCTGGGCCCCGAAGGGGTCAGAAAACTCCCTGTGTGTCTGCCTGTGCACACAGTGCAGGGACCCTGAGCCGGCCCTACGTATCCCAGAGGAAGGGGTGTCCCTCTCTACTGATGTGCCCCTGCTTGCCCTGCTTTTCCTACTCCATGCTGTGCAGGCAGCGGGAGGCCGGATAGCTATCTGGGGCACCTTGCCTGGCCCAGCAATGCTCCCCTTTTAATCTTTGATGACCCTGCCTCAGAAGGCAGGGAGACATGACTCCAGTGCCTTTTCTGCTGCCCTGAAGGAGCCACAGTTGCCCACGGGGCCTGGTAGAGCAGTGGTGGGCACTGACACCCAGGGATACTGCAGAGAAGAGCTTTGGGGTCAGGCTCGGGGCTGCTGATCCCACATCCTGAGCCAGGATCCTCCCCCAGGACATGCCTGGGCACCCGGTCAGCTGCCCATGGCCACACCGTCAGACCCCTGTGCTCCCCATGGCCTCTGCCAAAGCTCTGGCAGTGCCAGGGTGGGGATGGCAGCATCTCGAATGCCACGCACCGGGAACAGGAGCCAAAGCGTTTCTGTCTCCCAGGAAGCGATGCTGGCTGCGTGGGCTGGCGCTGCTGGCCCTGCCACCAGTACGCTCAGTCCTGCTCTGGCTCCAGCTGGCTGGGGTCAGCTCCGGCTGGATCGGCCATGCGGCAGCCAGCCGGGCACACCGGGGCTGTGGCATAACCTTGGGTAAACCCGCTGACACCCACGCTGCTCCCCACAGCTCTCGCCTCACTCCATGGTTTCCCCTTCATCTCCCACGATGAGCCCATTGCTGGGCTCCCATCTGCTCCCATCCGGCTGCTCTGGCACAGCCTCACTACAGGCACTGGCTCTAGCTGCTCACCACCAGCACCAAGGGCATCCCGCGTGCTGGGGCAGAGCAGTCACAGGGTCAGACAAAGGCAAGAGCCGCTGGCACAGGAGCAGCAGCTCAGTCACAGTGGGACACTGGGACAGCCCCTGCCCTGGCAGCAGGGAGGGCGGCACTGGGTGGGCAGCGTCAGGGAGTCCCAGCATTGGCACTGGGCTAGGAACACCAGTCTAGCCCAGTTCCTCTCAGCACCGTCCGCAGTGGGGACTGGCTGCACAGGCAGAGCGGGAGAATCGTGGCTGGCACGAGGGTGGCCAGGTCCTGGCAGCCTCCCAGGCAGCTCCCTGGCATCCAGTCGAGCACCCCAGCCCGGGGGGCACAGGGACAAGGGTGATCCTGATGCTCTCTGCCATCCCCACGTGCTGGCTCCCGCTCCCGACACAGTGAAGCACGGCGTGGCGGCTGGGCGGGTGGCTGTGCCGTCCCTGCCAGCTCCTGTTCCTGCATCAACACCCATGGCAGGGAGGGGACCGTCAGCAAAGGAAAACAGTTCCTGATTTACTGCCACCCGCTCCGTGCCGCCTTGTTGACCGTAGGGTTAAATTACCTGGAGACGGACCTGGGTAGAGCAGATGCCGGCTGTGACTCTGTCCCCTGCCTCATGCACCCCTGGCCCATGTGGGTCTGTGGAAAGCTCCGTCCTGGAGCTGGGGCTGCCCCAGAGCCTTTGCCAGGGACAAGGGCACATCACCAGTGACAGGGCAGGTCTCACCCTGCTCCCCCGACAGGAGGGGCTCAGCCTGCGACCATGCCCATGATGGGGCCCAGGGAGCCAGGAGGCTCTGGGGTTGCTTCCAGGAATTGGGGTCCATCCTGTGCCCCAGCCGGGCAGCACCAGCACAGCACAGATGCACCCGTGTTGTGATGGCAGCCAAATGACCCAAGATGTTGAGCTGAAACCAGGAGCTGAACCAGGAACAAAAGGGCCGGGGTCCTCAGGGACCCCCAGTGCAGGTCTGGACTTCTCCCCTTCCACCAGCAGCACCAGAAGTATGACAGCCAGAGCCAGTGGTGCCTGGGAGGAGACAGGAGCTGGCTGAGCGGCAACTACCAACCAGACCAGGGCAGCCTCGCTGGGTGATCTGGGCCACTTGGCTATGCCTGTCCAAACAATCCCTGGCTCAACACTGCTAGGCAGGCATCGTGAAGCATCCCGGCACACCTCAGAGTGGTGCATGTGCCGCAGGAGGGGTATCCCTGGCAGCCACCACGCCAAGGGGCTCTGGGGTCACAGGGCTCCCGGCACCACCATGCCCCGGAGCCCTGGGCACACAGCCAGAGCATGCCGGTGACTCGCTCACCAACAGCCACTTGCCCAACCGGCGCTGCCAGATGTTCCGGGACACGTCCCCGGGGCTGTTGGAGGCTGCAAGGATGGTGGGGGAGGTGGTATGAGGCCACGGACAGGCAAAAGGAGCTCCCGTGGCTGCTGGGGTGGCGCAGGGGAGCCCCGGGGCAGGCCAGAGGTGTGGGCAGCCTTGGAGGGCCCTTCAGTAGAGGAGCGAAAGCTGGAGGAGAACAAGTGGCTAGAGCAGGAGCTGGGCGAGCAGTGGCTGCAACCGAGCCGCAGCTCCCAGACGTGCCGCTGGCTTGTACGGACCTCTGGGCATCATCAGCCCAGGCTGGGAGGCTGGGACCTCTGCTCAAGCTCACAGCTGCGGCCCAGGTGGTGGCAAGGATGGGTCGTGCCCGGTCGCTGGTGCACCCGTGCCTGCCGTGCTCCCTATTGGCAGCGTCCCCATGGCCTCCCTTGGCCAAGCTCCACGCGGGGCCTTGACAGCCCTGTGCCCCAGCTGGCTCCGTTGTGCCCCGGCCGACTCGGTGGCCGAGGCTGGCCAGGGTCCGGCATGAAGTACACAGGGCCCGGCGTGAAGCACACACGGCCCATGGCCGGTGGCGGTTGGCTGCTGTTCCTGCTGGGCCAGTTTTTGTCGTGGCCGCCCGGTCTCCTCGAGGCTCCCCCTTCCTGGTCAGCAGCCAGCAGCGGCAGATACCTGATACTCGGGTTGTGCAAGCGCGAAGGGGGAGCCTGGCCCTGCCCGGCCCTTGGCAGACACCCGGAAGGCCGAGCCCGCCGGCCCCACCTGGAGAGGAGCTTAAAGGGCGGCCGGGCGGCCCCGCAGGCGCAGCGCCGGCTCCCGCACCATGCCCAAGGCCCGCAGCGTGCTCGTCCTGGCAGGGCTCCTGGCTCTCTGGGCACAGCCACCTCCAGCATCTGCCCAGAATGTCACCAGTAAGTATGAGCACACGGCTCAGCTCGGCTCGGCTCAACATGGCTCGGCACAGCTCAGCACGCCCCGGGCGAGTGGCCAGCATCACTCCCAGATGCGGAGCCTCCTGTGGTCGGGGATGGGGCCGAGAGCCAGCCGGTGCCCGGCGTGGTTGGGCTCAGCAGCATCCCTGGACCCAGCCCCAGCATCTCCTGCTGCGGGCCGGCAGCCCTGGGGTCTGCCCACGCCCTCCACCTTTGCCTTGCAGCAAAAGCTGGCGTGTGCCCGGAGCCGGCGACGGAAGCAGGGAACTGCACCCTGGGGTGCCAGTCCGATGGCGACTGCGAGAGCACCCTCAAGTGCTGCCCGGCGGCCTGCGGCAAGGCCTGCCAGAAGCCCGATGGTAACGCTCCCTCCTGCTCCCGGCCCCGCTGCCAACAGACGGCGGCACCGGTGCCCTAGGCTGCTGTAGTGGCCGTGGGTCTGGGAACTCATTGCCCATCTGGCTGCAGCACAGTTATTGGGGGCTGTATGGGGGGGCCGAGTAGGGTTGGGGTATGCTCCCGCGAGGCCGTGTGCACCCCTTCCTCCTCCTGGCAACACGGCGGGTGAGCAGATGCCGCAGAAAGGCACTGGGGCTGGTGTAGAGGGCAGAGAGAGGCTACCAGGCCAGGATGTGGGCGTTGCCCTGCCTCCCAAACCCATGCCTGGGAAGCATCTCCCACCGGTGGCGTCCCCCGTCCTCTGCCAGACTCTCACTGCGCCAGTCATGCCAGAGAGCAGCCCTGGCAGACGGGTGCAGTAGCAGAGATCTCTGGCTACAAACACGTAGATGTGAACCGGAGGCTGCAGTGCCTCCATGGGCACCTGTGAAGACAGAGTTGGCCCAGCTGTGCCTCAGCGGAGGGCAGCACAGTGCTGAACCGGGAGCCCAGTGCCGGTGGGAGGCAGTGGGGTGGCAGTGGGATGGCAATGGGATGGCAGGGCAGGGGCTCGTGCAGCCAGAGCATGGGCTTGGGTGGGGGGCATGTGATCCCCGCCGAGGCCTGGGCTGAGCCCACGTGCCACAAGAGCACGTCTGGGGCTGTCCACGGCCGCTGTTGGGGGGGACGTGGGGAAGGCTGCATCACGGCTGAGTGTCCTGTGCCGGCCACTGTGGGAGACCCTCATGCCACGTGCCCCCTCAACGTGTCCCATCAGCTCTGGCTGGCAGGAGCGCCGATGGGCAGAGTTGTGGGGTGGGAAAGCCAGCGGCTGGTGTGAGGGTCCCTCCAGCATGGCAGCCACGGGCCAGGGCCATGCTGGCAGCTCCAGGAGCTGCAGGGTTGGCCTTGCCGCTCGTGCTGGGGCCAGCGGGTCTCAAGCCACATCCCTTCATCTTCACAGAGAAGCCCGGCACGTGCCCGTCCATCAGCCCGGGGATCCCCATGCTGGCCCCCTGCGTGGACCAGTGCAAGACCGACTCCAACTGTGCCGGGAGCCAGAAGTGCTGCCGGAATGGCTGCGGAAAGGTCTCCTGCATGACGCCCCTCCACTGAGGTCAGTCGGGCGCCCATGGCACCCATGGCATGGCACCTGCACCGCGGCACCCACCTCTACTCCCTTCGCAGGCACAGTCACCTCCCACCAGCCCGGCCCCAGAGAAGCTGCTGCCTGACACCAGACCCGCACTCTGGCCTCGCACCATCCCCCTCGCCACGGAGCCTTCAGCCGCAGCTTCCTCCCTGGGGACCTGCGCTCAGGGCGTGCCGCAGCCCCCCCCGCACCCTCACCAATAAAGCAGCCTCTCCCTGCCGCGCCCGTGGCCGTCTGTCCGTCCTGCCGCGCTCTCAGCCGCATCCTGCCCAGCACAGCTACTGCTGGACACCAGTGCTGGTGCCAGGGCCGCCTGGAAGGCCTCCACGTGACAAGTGCCAACTGGCTGCACCGTGTCTCCAGAAGTGCCCAGCCTGTGCCCCTGACTGGTGCTGCCCCACGGCTCCACAGCCCCACAGCCAGGGCTCACCGGCTCCTCCGCCTCAGTGCAGACGCTCAGAGAGGGGTAGTGGAGGCGCAGCCGTGCTCGTGCCCCCTGCTCTGCCACGGCCGGGGGATGGGGAGGCTGCTGTACGTGCCATTACACGAGCATCGCCCCAACCCTTCCGGCTCCCCTCGCTGCCAGCCCGGCAGTGGCATGTCATCCGTGGCAGTAGCCTGAAGGAGCCATGGGCAGAGCAGCCCTGCCCTGTCCCTGAGCTGCCTGTGCTGAGCTGAGCCTCCCTCCTGCTCCTGCCCTGCTTTCCTGGCACCTCGTACTCGCCACAGGGCTCCTGGCACCTCAACCCTCCTCCTCCCGGCCCCCAGGACTGGAGCAACCAGCCCCATCTGCCTTTGAGGGGCCGGCACCCCCAAGTCCCTGCCTTTGGCAGGGGACAGGGCACGGCTGTCCCCCGGCACAGCCTGGTGTTTGGTGCCTGGCGCTGGTTCCCCCTCTCCACGGCTCTCTGCGGTAGCTCTCCCCATGCTGCATGTACCGGGAGTTGCCCAGCAATGCTCCCCAGGCAGAACAGGGTGCGAACTGAGAACCGGGTACAGGTCACTGCTCCTGTGTCCCATCCGTGCTCACCGCTGGGACATGCAGGCACCAGGGCTCCGTGAGCGCTGCCTGTCCCCCCATTCCGGCTGCTCGCGGGTCACCGGTGACCTGGAAAGGGCAGAGTGGAGGATGCATCAGCCATGGGCTGCGAGCCCAGCGTTGGCCCGTGAGTCTCCCCCGAGTTGGATTGTTTGTGCCCGGCATTCCCACGGTGCCGCCATGGGAAGGAGCAGCTCAGTTTGTCCACTCCCCGCCCCAGAAGGATTTAAATCCCAGCCAGTGGACCCAGCAGCGCAGTCCCCCGACAGCGGCATGATGCTGGGCAAGCGCACCCTCCTGCTGGCTCTCCTGGCACTGTTTGTGGAGCTACCACTCGCCCCGGCGCAGCAGCACCGTGCCAGGGACCAGGCTGCTGCCACCAGAGTCACCCTGGCGCTGCGTCAGGCCCCACAGGGACGCTGGCCCCTGGGTGCCCTGCCCGCCCCCAGAAAAGCGGGTGAGTGCCCATCGGCGAGGAGCGGAGCCCCGCACCCAGTGAGGCTGTACTGCCTCTCCGATCACAGCTGCCCCGGCGCTGAGAAGTGCTGCCAGAACAGGCAGGTCATGACCTGCCTCCTACCCACCACAGGTACCACCAGCTCCCCTGAGATGCCAGCACGGAGACGGGGCGATGGGCGGGATGTGGGAGGGGGCCGGTGCCCATGTCACTGCCCCTGGTGTGAGCCCCGATGCCTGGGCACACGGCCACACAGAGCATCTCCCTCTGCAGAGAGCCCGGGTTACTGCCCCCGTGGCGGCGTTGCCATCGGGGCGAGCTGCGGCACGAGCTGCCGCAATGACACCATGTGTGGCCCCGGGGAGAAGTGTTGTGCCCGCGGCTGCTGTGCCCGCTGCACGCGCGCTGAGCCAGGTGAGGTGGCCTAGCTATCCCTGAGCCGGGCTGGCAGTGCCACGGGGCAGCCCCGCAGGTCTGCAGCCCCCCATCGCTCGGTGGGGCAGCTGCGGGCACTGCGGGGCCAGGCTGGCCGCACGCTGAGCCCCAGCCTCCCCTGCCCTCCAGCCAAGCCCGGGCTCTGCCCATGGATGCGTGCCCAGCGGAGCACTGCTGCCTGCCCCAACCACTGCACTGACGACCGTGACTGCCCCGGGGACCGCAAGTGCTGCTTCTCCGGCTGCGGGCTGGCTTGCGTGCCCCCAGGCACAGGTACAGCCCCGACACCCCTGCTTCCACGGCTGGGCGCCCACAGGCTCTGCTCCCCCCAGGGCCAGAGCCACACTCTCCCAGCCAGGCATGTGCACCCCTGGAACCGCCTATGGCCGCCCCACGGCAGCCCCGCAGCTGCACAGGTGGCAGCACAGCTCATACCCCCCGCGAAGCCCGGCGTGTGTCTGACCGTGCTGCCGGATGAGCCCCAGTGGCTGTGCCCAACCGAGTGTGCAGCCAGTGGCAGCCATCCAGGCCCCAGGGAGCGTGTGCCACTGGTTGTAGCTGCCGGTGCTGCGCACCCACTGCAAGCACAGCCCTGAGCAGGATCAGACCCTTGGGGCCCTGTGGGAAGGGATCCCTGTGTCCAGCTCCTCTGTGACATGTGGGTGATGGCCCCGAGTGGGCATAGGGCTGCACCCCATCCTGCACCCCTTCTGACACTCCCCTCCTGACACTCCTCCCTGCACCCTCCTCGGGCTGGGTGCTGATGGGGACTGCAGCCAGGGTTGTCTGTCACTAGCCAGCATCCCATAGTGAGCTGTGGTGACTGGTCTCACTGGGTCAGACTGGTGTGGGCATGAGGCCAGTGTGGGACTCTGGGAGGGAGGACGAGGGGCAGGGTGGAGATCAAGGCCATGCCAGAAGCAGGGCTGGGAGAAGCAGGATTCCTGCACAGCTGCGGTCCCTGTTGTCACCAGGGAGCCGTCGTGCTACGACGAAGGCTGGTGCCTGCCCCGTGCTGCTGAGGGGCTCCCTGGGACCCTGCGTGGAGCTGTGTGACACCGACAGTGACTGTCCTGGGGTCACCAAGTGCTGCTCCACAGGCTGTGGCCACGTCTGCAAACCACCCACCGAGGGTAAAGGCACCGGTGCTCTGTGGGGCCGAGACCCACCAGCCAGGGCGGGCACCCCCTTGGACCTACCCCCCTCCTGATGTGACCCTCCTGAGGGGCAATGGGAGCATAGGGACCCATCTACTGTCCCCATGGGGCGAGGGGCTCACCTGCTGCAGGCAGGACAGCTCCCCCAGCACAGAGGGGTGTCCTGCCTGCAGGGGTGAGCCCCTTACCCGCCTTGTCTCCACATGTGCCAGTGCGGCCCGGGCTCTGTCCCCTCACGGCTGATGGTGACCGGGCAGCCAAGTGCCTCCTCCTGTGCATTCAGGACAGGGATTGTCCTCACAGCCAGAAGTGCTGCCTGAGGAGCTGCGGCCGCTCCTGCATCCCCCCGCTGTGGGGTAAGACACCCCCCACACACACCCCGCCACCTCCTGGCTCCAGCAGCCCGCACACTGCACAGGGCTCACTCAGCCTGTAGAGGACTGAGGGATGCCCAGGGTGGGGTATCCAAGGCCCCCATCCCTCGGACAGGAGCACCTATCCTGCACTGACCCCTCACCTACCTCCCCCAGGCACAGCCTAGCCCTGCCCGGGAAGGGCAGCACCAAGAGCCACCGTTTCAGGGCCACTCCCCATCCCGTGGCCATCGCACCCTCATGGTGAGCAAAGACACCCCGCACCCAACCCCGCGCGAGACCCTCTGCACCACCAGCAAGGGGGCACTGGCATCGCCCTGATGGGTCCTGGCCGGGGTTCCCAGCACCCCCAGCCCCTCCCAGCCATCAGGGCTTTGTACCACCTGCAGCACTCATGCCAAGCCGAGACTCCCGGCAGCCTGGGCGTGGAGGCAAAGCCGTGTGTCTCCATCAGCCCCGGCTGTTTCACAGCACTGAAATGGAATAAACTAGCCCATGGCCACCTCTTGCTCCAGGCCAGCATCCCTGTGCTCTGCGACTGGTCTCCAGGAGGTGCCGGCAGCCCCGGCTGTGCGGGCAGGGAGATGCAGGCAGGGCCCGGCAGCACTGCCCTGGGGTAGGGAGAGGTTGTCTTTTCCATGCGGGCACCTCCAGCCACCATCTCCCCGTGGTGACCATCCCACCGGAGCCAGGGCCCGCAGCGATGTTCCCCCAGCAGTCATGGAGTGCAGGAACCAGTTCCCTCGGATTCCTTGCTCTGAGGGAGGGCTCATTTGCATCCCAAACTGTGAAAAGCTGGTTGGAAAAGCAGTCACGGGTCACAGCAGATGAAGCACTGGGACAGAGCAGGGGGCAGGGAGCAGCAGCCATGTGCCAGGGGCCACAGCAGGACCCACTTGCTCCCTGGTCCCCTCACTGAGCTGGGACGCTGAGCTGTCCCAGGACACCTCTCCCACCTCGTGGTGCCAGATATCAAAGGGTCCCAGGCATGGAGGCTACACCCAGCTGAGCCAAGCCACGGCTGTGGGCAGCACTGCGGCAGCAGAGCCGGCAGAGCCCCTCTGGATGCTCCTGCTGCCTTGCCAGGGCCCAGCCTGTGGGGTTTATCCGTGGCCTCCAACCCACATAGGCAAGGGGCGAATGGGGATGGAGGGAAGCTCAGGCAGGGGGTGACAGCTGGTGACGGCAGGGCCAGGGCTGTGCACGGTGGGCGCATCGCAGCCACCCAACCCCAGCTGCCCTCCCCGTCCCCCTGGGTCACCCTGACTCGACAGTGCGGCTTGGCCGGAGATAAGTGGGATGGCTGGCAGGGTGCCGACGGGTTCTGGGAATTGCCCCTCCTCCTGCCCCTCCTGCCTGCGGCATAGCCACTCTGCCACGGCTGGCAACCTGGCTTCATCTGTCCCATCACGCCGGGCACCCTCACCAGAGACTTTAAACCCAGCCCCAGCTCAGCTCCAGCCGTGCAACATCCCCACAGCACCATGAGGACGGGCACCTTCCTCCTTCTGGGGCTTCTCATCCTCAGGGCTGAGCCAGGCACAGCACCAGAGGAGAAAGCTGGTGAGTACAGGTGGGAAAACCTGGCAGCTGCCAGGCACAGGCACCCTGGGTCCAGGTCCTTCCACTCTGGCCCCTCTGTGTTCCTTCCATGTCTCCTCTGTCCCTGCCTGGCACACGCTAGCACTGCCTGGCGCAAGCTGGTGGGACCGTGTCCTGGCTGGATGCAGTGTCTGTGCCATAGCCTTGCTGCCTCGGGGAGCCCGCTCCCATCCCGGGCTGCATGGGCATGTGTGCACCAGCTGCAACTCCACAGACACCCCCCGCACCCCCACAGGCACTTCACGTACACACCCTCTGCACTCCACCCCCTGCACCTTGGGGCTGAGTGGCAACGGCAGGAGTGAGAAGGGGGCTGGCAGGGGCTGGCTGTGGCTGGGCAGGGTGCCAGGGCTGCCCAGACCCCCTCTCCTGTGTCCCTGCAGTGCTGGGCTCTGCTCCCCGCCACTCCTGCCCCTTCCCAAGCCCCACCTGTGACATGGACAGACCCAAACCCTGGCAGGGGGCCTTGCTGTGGGTGCCACTCTATGGGCACAGACCCCCAGTGCTGGCCTCCCCCACCACGGGGGCGATGCTGGGCGGTGATGCCCAGCTGTGGCGATGTTCTGCCCGCCCCGAGGGAATAGCCACTTCGCTTCTTTGTTTTAACCAAACAGCTGCTGTTTGGAGTGAAACCTCCCAGCAGCGCTTCTGTTTGCAGCCCAAACAGCGCAGCCCTGCCAGGGCCTGGAAGGGGCTGTTTGCAGAAACTACTGCTCCCGCAGCATCCCCCAGCCAGTGGGGCAGAGCCAAGCACAGGCACCAGCTGGAGCCGCCCACGCCCGGGCCAAGGGCAGGGCTGTCCCATCACCCAAAGCATGGCCAAGGTGCACACAGGGTGCCAGGAGGAGAAGGAAGAGGCAGTGGCGAGGAGTGTGCTGCCTGCCATGAGGATGCTCGGAGCAGCAGGATGCTCAACGATGGCTCCTGACCTCCAGCTGGTGCTGACTCATTGCTGGCTTCTCCCTGGCAGGGTCAGCGGTGCTCCTTGTGGCACTCACTGCCTTGTGAGGGCACAGACAGCCTCGCACCGTGCCAGGCCGCGTCGCACAGGTCTCAATGCAGGTGTACGGCAGACCCGGGGCTGTGCTGCAGGGGAGCCCCCAGCTCCGCTCCAGCCAGTCACACTCCTGCCATGGTAGCAGGGCTCCCCATGCCCCTGGCTCTGCCGGGTGGCCCCAGCATTGCCATCAGCTGGGCACTGGTGTGCCAGAGAGGGAGGGTTAGTCGGAGCCAGGCCCTTGGACTTGGGCCCTGAGAGCCCGAGCTCCTGCCAGGACTCTGCTTCCCCAGCTTCACCCTCGGTTCCAGTGCTCTGTGCCCTGCCCTCTGCAGGACCCTTGCCTGCTCCTCAGGAAACAGGGAGCAAGGAGCTCTGCCTGGCACATCCCTGATGCCTCCGTCCCACCACAGGGCAGCCCCAGAAGCCAGGGAGGTGCCCACGGGACTTCACGCGCTGCCTGGGCCTGGAGCCCGCCCTCTGTGCCAATGATTCCAGCTGCCCTGGCTGGCACAAGTGCTGTCCCTGGGACTGCCGACTCCGCTGCATCTCCCCGGCAGAAGGTATGGCACCAAGCACAGCCACCACCACTTTCTCCAAACCAGGGCAGCCGGCACCCTTCTATCCCCATCCTTGTGCCATCTCCATTGCCATGGAGCAGCTCTCCGTGTGCTGCTGGCAGCCTCCTGCCCATGGTGCCAGAGGCTGGGACGGAGGCACACTGTGGGGTCCGGTCTCCCGGCGCTGCCCTGGGATACCACTGGCACAGCCTCACCTCTCGGCCCCTCTCCGCTCGGCGTCGCAGAGAAACCCGGCGCCTGCCCGGTGGCGGCCCCCGAGGGGCTCTTCTCCCCCTGCTCCTTCGCCTGCCAGGAGGACAGGGACTGCCTGGGCGCCCAGAAGTGCTGCCGCCTGCGCTGCGGCTCCGCCTGCCTGGAGCCGGTGCAGGGTAAGGCCCCGGCGGGACCAAACGGAAGCGCGGGACCGAGAGAGCCCCGTCTCACCGCGGGACCCTCCGTGCTGCGGACACGTCCCGCAACGGGCCCCTAGGGCGCCCACGTGCCTTGCACCGGCCGCTCNTGAAACCCGGCGCCTGCCCCGCCAGCCCCCGGCCGGGCACTGACCCGCTGTGCCAGGACCCCTGCGCCCAGGACGCCGACTGCCCCGGCAGCGCCAAGTGCTGCCCACTCCCCTGCGGGTTCTCCTGCTTGGCACCTCTGCACGGTGAGCCTGGCAGTGCCAGAGGCCAGCGCCTCCCCTGCACCCTCCCCGCGCCAACAAGGTGCCACGGGAGGCGAGCACTTCAGCCACGCTCCGGCATCACTCGGCCACGTGCACATGGGGACACTGTGCCTGTGGCCGCGTTGACACCAGGGCAGACAGGGGCTGGAGTGGGGACCCACCATGCGGGTGCCAGGTGGGTGCTGGGTTGGCAAGGGCACGGTGAGGCCACCCTCCAGCAAGATCACCATCCTGCTCTCACCTCCTCCCTGCCGGCGCTGCGCTGCCGGCTGGTGCTTGCTCCACGGTGCAGAGGACACCAGCCCTGCTCCAGCCACGCCGCGGAGGTGCCACCAGGACCAGGACTGTCCCCCATCCGAAGTGTGCTGTCACCAGCAGTGCAGCCAGGAGTGCCACACACAGGGCCAAGGTGAGGGGGACAGGAGCTGTCCTGGTGCTTTGACACCTCTGCCCATCCCGGTCCCCACAGCTGTGCCAGGAGCGGTGCTGGGAGCCGAGGGGATGGAGACTCCAGAGAAGCAGAAGGGAAGGGCTGTGGGGTCCTGCCCGGGCTGGCACCCTCAGGGAGCCACACCCTAGATGCCTTGGTGTCCCTGGTGCTGAGCTGCCCCGTGCCATGGTTGGGACCCTGCAGTGTGTACAGGGCAGATGCTGCCGCAGCCCCACTGGTGCCTGGGCTCGAGCCAGGCAGTGCCAGCTGCCTCCTCAGCTGCTGTCCCAGTGAGGGCCAGGGCAGGAGGGTGAAGAGCGGGGCTGTGTGGGAGCCTGGGGCTGACGGAGGGGGACGGTTGTGTCCCAGTCCCCGCTGGCACCCCCATCCCTACAAGCAGCCATGAGCTGTTTGCCTCCCAGGGCCCCCCACAGCCGTGCCAGCCTGGAAGGAGGGGACACAGTGCCAGAGCAACAGAGACTGCAGCGCCGGGGAGCATTGCTGCGGCAGCCGGTGTGCAGGGCTGTGCAGCTCCGAGCACCAAGGTGGGACATGGGGGGTGTCTGAAGCCGTTGAGACATGGGGCCGACGGCGGCTCCTCTCCACAGCCCCCGTGCCCCTGGGCAGAGGCCTCTGGTGCCAGCCCCATGATTCTTGCGGGAGGAGGTGCCACAGCAGAGCCGTGCTCTGGTGCCTGGTTCTCCTGGAGTCACGGTGCTGAAGGGGCTGCAGTGCTGAGGGGGCTGGGGTGCCAAGGGGGCTGCATGACCCATGGGGATGGTTGAGCTTCAGCGTGGGTCTGTGCAGTCATCCCGTGGGCACCGCAGCCACCCTGCACCGTGCTGTGCAGGGAAGGCCGGCTTCTGCCCCGCCCATGCTGGGCTGTTCCCCAGTTACGACTGCAGAGCCTGGTGCTGGCACGATGCTGAGTGCCCCGGCGAGGAAAAGTGCTGCCTGCGTGGCTGCGACTACATCTGTGTGCCCCCGGCCCAAGGTGCGAGCCGCTCGGCTCCATGCCGGGCAGGGCAGGGGCAGGGCAGCGGCGGGCAAGGGTCACCCCCAGCTCCAGGGGTGCAGGTCTGGTTGGGAGAGACCAGCCATCGCCTCCCGTGCCACCAGCCCCACTGCCTCCCGCCCCTCAGAGAAACCAGGCATCTGCCCCGTGTCCGAGGAGGACGTGGCCACCGCAGCACCATGTGGCACTTCCTGCGCTGGTGACTGGCAGTGCCCGCGGGCTGAGAAGTGCTGCAGCAGCAGATGCGGCCACGTGTGCTTGGCCCCCGAACAAGGTGAGCAGGTGGGCGGCAGGGCAGCGGTGCCACATGACTCCAGGCACGCTGGCAAAGCTCGTGGGGCAGGATGGGGGTCAGTGCTGCCATGGGGCACGTGCTCAGACGCCCTGGGGTACAGGCATCAGGGCGGGTACCCGCAGCACAGCGGGGTACCTGCCCCCGCCCCTGCTGCCCCTTCCCGCCCCTCTCAGACAAACCTGGCAAGTGCCTGAAGGTGAGGCCGCAGCAGAGGCCGGAGCCGTGCGAGGAGCAGAATTCCTGTGCCCACGACAGGGACTGTCCCCGGCAGAAGAAGTGCTGCTTCTCCGGCTGTGCCATGCGCTGCGCCCACCCTGCCCGAGGTGAGCGCAACAGCCTGGCTGCCGGCACCGGGCAGCGGGCACGAGCCGAGCTGGGACTCTCCGCCCTTGCTGGGGTCTCCTCGTTCCGCAGAGCACCCTGGGCAGTGCCCCCAGGCAGAGCCGTGCCGGGACCCCTGGCACAGGCACAGAAGCCAGTGCCTGGATGACAGTGTCTGCCAGCCGGAGGAGAAATGCTGCAATACTGGCTGCAGCTGGCAGTGCCTGGCCGTGCCCAGAGGTACTCGAGCAGCCTGTGCGGGGGGAGGTGGGTGCCAGCCCCGCGAAGGCAGCTGGGTGACAGTGGGACACTGTGCCATGCAGAGAGCTGGGGCAGCCAGTGCATGGAGGAGTGCGAGGCCGACTCGCAGTGTCCCCGAGGTCAGAGGTGCACCAGCACCGGCTGCGGCCGCGTCTGCATGGAGATTCCCGGAGGTGAGAGCCCACCAGGCTCCCAGAGCCATGTGGGGCTGCCATGGGGTGCCCCATGGTGGGATGCCCACAGCTGGGCGCCTCCCAGCTGGGTGCTTGTGTTGCAGGCAGAGTGGGAGTGTGCCCCATCCTCAGGGAGGGGGGGACATGTCTGGACCTCTGCAGCTTCGACGAGCAGTGTCCCTGGGGCCACAAGTGCTGCAGCAACGGTTGTGGTCACATCTGCACGCCGGCCGCTCTGCCAGGTGAGCCCCTGGCACCGGGGCGTGGGTTCCCCCCAAGCTGAGCCCACAGGGACAGAACCCTGCACTGAGCACCCATCACCCAGGGTCCCCTCGGTGATGACCCCGCAGAGATATCCTGGCCCTCCCTCCCTAAAGTGGCTGCGCTGGAGCCCTGTGCTGGGGGCTGCCGAGGCAGTTGCGCCCACAGGGTCCCGTACCCTCCCCGCTCCAAGGACACCACCTGCCCCTGCCCTTCTTTCCATGCCTCCCTCTCTTCCCATGCAAGTGATGAGCATGCACAGCCTCAGCTCAGAGCCACTATGTTGCGGTGTCTCCTGCCTGCAGAGAATGATGCTGCGATTGTGCCATGGCACGGTGCTGAGCGGTGCGCCAAGGAGTGTGAGGCCGACTCACAGTGTCCCTGGGGACAGAGGTGCAGCCGCACTGGCTGCAGCCGCATCTGCACAGACACCCCAGGAGGTGAGACACGGCTCATCCAGCCAGGCCCCTGGCATTGCCGCGGAGCCCCGTGGTGCCCCCTAGGCGGGTGCTCTACAGCGGGGTGCTCTGTCTTGCAGGCAGAGCGGGAGCGTGCCCCGTGCCCAGGGGCCGCAGGACGTGTCTGGACCTCTGCAGCTTTGACGAGCAGTGTCCCTGGGGCCACAAGTGCTGCAGCAATGGCTGTGGCCACATCTGCACACGGGTGCCTGGTGGTAAGGGGGGCCCAGAGCTGCCCAGCCGGGGCTGGCACCGGGGCACACACAGCAAGTTGCCAGCTCGGCAGTGCCACAGGGCAGCTCCTGCTCTGTTCCCAGCAGAGATGTGCTTTCAGGGCAAGGGGACACAGAGTGGGATGAAGCTCTTGCCAGAGCCAGCTGTGCTCAGCTGCAACCGTGGCCACTGGCCCCTCGTCCCCACAGCCGCAGGGCTCCATAAAAGCACGTCCTCCTCCTTTACAGATGCTGTGTGACAGGAGAGCAGCTCCTCTGTGACAGGAAGATGCCTCCGTTAGGGGACACCACGGGCCCCAGCTAGCGTGTCCCCTCCGCACCACGTCCAGCAATAAACCATGCGCCTGGTCACCTCCAGCCACCGCCAAATCTCAGCAGTGCCAGGATGACCCTGGGACAGCCCCTCACGCTCCTGAAGCAGCCCTGGCATGGCCCAGGTCTCACCAGGAAAGGGGCTCAGCCCATGCTGGGGCCGGTGCCATGGGGCCTGCTGCACGGCACAGACATAGCCCCAGCTCTGGCTGTGGGATGGGCACCACCCTGGGCATCCATCGAGGTCGGGGGGCTGTTCCTCCCCCATTAGGTTGCTTTAGCTCCCAGCCAGGTCACGTTGGCAGCTGGAGAGCAGAGTCGGGACTGGGAGCCCGTCCAGAGGCAGCAGCGGTGGCCGGGACGAGCCCTGGGGTGCTGCCGAACGTGCCCATCACCCAGTCCCTGCCAGAGAGGGCAGCCCAGAGAGACGGGCACTGCCAGCTCCTGCCTGCACAGGCAGGAAGGACAAGACCCAGACCTCATCCAAGGACCTGTCCTTGTATTGAAGTGTCACAGCCTCAGGGGAGGGCCGGGCTCCTCTGGCCGGGCACTGTGGCGCAGGAGGGGGCAGCCGTGCTGTCAGGGCACACATCCCAGCAAGCATTTGCAGGGAGCCACAGACGCGAGCATGGCCACCCGGGCAGCAGCACTCATCACCCCCAGCCCTGTGGGGATGAGGACATGGCCGCCAGCAGCAGCTTCCCCGGGCAGATGCTGGGCAGATGGCACCGCACTCCCCAGGCCAGAGCTATCGGGCACCTGGAACTGAGAGACGAGGGCTCAGGAGCAGGGCCCTGCGGCATCACCATCCGCGGCGCACGGCACGCGGCACGAGGCACACGGCTAGTTACCGATGTGGGAGCAGGCCCGGAAGCACTCGCCCTTAGTCTCGAAGTTGTTCCTGTTGCCGCCGCAGCCACCGTAGATGAACTCCTCACACTGCTGGCTGGAGGCGTTGAAGAAGAAGCGGCGGAAAAGGGCCTTGCAGTTCCCACAGACGGAGGGCAGGTAGCAGAAATCTGCCAGGTCAAGGGGCACGGGCTGAGCCAGGGACAGGATGAGGACATCCCCTGGAGAAGCCAGCACAGCTCCGGGCCCCTCTCACTGCAGAGCCTTTCCTGTCGGCAGCCGGCTCTGCACTCGTCTGCCCCATGGCCCCGCGCACCAGCAGCCCAGGCACTACCCCTCTGCACGGCATCGTGCCCCTGGGGTCCACAGCATCCAGAAAGAGCTCGGGAGCTTCCCAGGGAACTGCCTTCCTGATTTTCTTGGCTCATCCCTCCCGTAACCCATCCCTGAGCTCGCCACGCCGCCACTCAGCCCCGCTGCCATGGCACCAAACCCTCACCCGGCACCGGCTCCTGGCATGTGTAGCCGCATTTGCTGGGGCAGCACTTGGTGGCACCGGGGCAGCTGGCATCGCCGGTGCAGCGGGAGCAGGAGGCGTTGCCCTGGCAGGTGCCGCAGTCCTCGTCCAGCAGGTCCTCCACCTCTGGGATGTGGTAGCAGTACCCAGGCTTCACTGTGGGACACGGTGGCCGGGACATTGACAGGGCCACAGAGCGAGGGGCTGAGCAGCCCCCAGCACCCCAGAGCCAGACCCCAGCTGTCCGCAGCCTCCTGCCCACAGGGTCGCCTGGCACCAGGCAGGCAGCACCGAGCGGCAGCGACACCCAGAGCACCCCTGTCCCTGGGCCATGGCCCGGGCGCACTCACCCATCCCCAGCTCCTCTCTTCCAGCAGCGCTAGAGGCCGGGCCAGGCCGTGCAGTGAGGGGCAGTAGGGCTGCCAGGAGGAGCAGGAGGAGGCGGCCGGGCGGCAGCTCCATGGTGCCTTGGGCAGCCGGGTCTGGGCCCCGGGCACGGCGGGCTGGGATTTAAGGTGCGCAGGCGGGGCGGAGGGCGCGGGGCTGGCGCCCAAGCCCGGCTAATTCCTGCCATGCGGGTAATGAGCCGCACCCAGGCAGGGCCCAGTCTCCCCAGCAGCGTCTCGGCCACAGCCCTAGAGCCGGGGGGACCGGTAGGACAGGACGGCTGCCCCGGTGCAGCCCTCAGGGAGCTCGGCCGGGTGGCAGCGGTGTCCCCAGGCTGGGCTGCGGGCAGCACTGCTGCCCGCCCGCAGCCTCCTGGGGATGAGCCAGCGATGGGGATGGGCACAGGGAAGCCAGTGTCAGCCTCTTCGCTGCCAGAGAGTGTGGCAGTGCCGTGCCAGGGCTGGCTCTGACACAGCCGTCACCAGGGAAGGAGCTGGGACACCCCACGCCGTGGCACTGCCCTCCCGGCTCTCCATGAAGTGCGGACCCTCAGAGACCAGCGTGAGGGCCGAGTCCCTTCTCCGCTTCCCCTCTCCAGCTGCCAGAAAACATCCCGGGCAGGATGGTGCCACACACGGGGCTAAGCCGTGGGCACCACCTCGCCTGCCAGTCCCCAGTGCTGTGGAAGGGAGGTCCCGGGAGATGGCGAGATGCTCACGTCGGTCCCCACTCTGCCAGCACCACCGGCCCTCTGCCAGCCACCTCACCACCCTCTCCCGGTGTGGGGCTACCCCCTTCGCCCACTCCCCTTTCCGGGGACTGTGCCCTGTCCCCTGGCAAACCCTGCTCCCAGCAGCAGGTCGGGGTCTGGCGACTGCATCATGCCAGCGTGAGGGGCATTCCCTGGGGCTGGGACACAGCTCTCAGCCAGGGATCCGGACCCTCGACGGCGCAGGGCTCCCAGCGCAGGGCTGGGTGGCAGGCGGGTCCCTGGCACCCTGCCAGTGCCTGTGGGCGAGCGTGGGTTGAAACCTGCCAAAAGGAGGGAGCAACATATTAAGCTGTTCCCATCCAGCAGGAATAATTTTCTTCCCAATTACTGCTGTAATTACTGTCCCAAGGGGGAAGTGGAGGGCGAGGAAAGCTCCGTGGGGAGAGGCCAGGAAAGTCGGATGGGGCTGGGAGGGAGGTGCTGAGATGTGCCCACGCCCCACCGCAGCTTTCCCCGACTCTCCTTCGAAGCTCCGGGATGGAAACCTCAGCAGTGTCCCCGGCACGGGACACAGTAACGTGGCAAAGCCTGAGCGCACCGAGAGCAGAGCCAGAGGGACAGACTGGTGGAGTTCAGTATGGGTGGTGGGAAAGGGACCCCCGCCTGGGGACCGTGGTGGTCCCAGGGCTACGGCTCGGTGGCCACCCTTAGTGCATCTCCCACAACCTTGAGCCACCTGGGAATTTTCTGGTGGCACCAGAACTCCCAGCCCCACAGCCCACAGGAGGGCAGGGCCACCCTGCCAAAATCCACCGGGGCTACATTTTTCCCACTATCTCTGCGCGGTATCTCAGCCGCGTGGGTGATCACCGTAAGGACTGACAGAGGAGCCCCTGCCCACCCTGCACTGTTGGTAACGCCAGGGCCAAGCTGGGCAGACACTGAGGCCGATGTGGAGCTGGTCCCAGGGGTGCTGGGGTTCGGGCCACTGCGGGGGCTGGGCTGGGGCTGCTTCCAGGTAGATATTGGGGTTGCACACAACAGAAAACCACCGCCCGCCAGGGACTGTGTCGGTAACCCTGTGTCGGTGACCCCGTGTCGGTGACCTCATGTCGGCAACCTCTGCCCTGCCACCATGCCCAGCTCCTGCGGCCAGGGACAAACAGCCTCAGCAATGGCACAGCCACATGGGGCAGAGCCACCAGCCAGACCTCCACTGCCACCAGACCTCAACCATCACCAGATATCCACCACCACCAGATCTCTACCACTACCAAATCTCCACCACCACATGATCTCCATCGCAGCAGAAACAGCAACTGGGGCAGCCCAGCCCATGGAGCACCCAGGAATGTGGCACCTCCCAAGGCGGACACCGAGCGGGGACAGGGGCAGGGACAGGGACAGAGACAGGATGCGGCTGCTGCCCAGACCAGGGAGCACAGTAGAAGAGGCGGGTCCCCTGGCCACAGTACATCCCAGCTGGCCCCACACGAAGCCCACTGGCCTGTCCAGATCAATGCTCCCTGGGACTGGCACAGGCTGGGCACCGTCCCTGCTGCCATTCAGGGACAGAGGCAGGGACAGGGACGCTCCCTGCAGGGAGCAGGGACATCCTGTCATGCTGCTTCTTGCTGCTCCGTGTGCTCCCGGGATGAGTCTCCCAGCTGCGTGTCACCTCCGTTTCACACACAGGGACATAGCAGTGGGAGGGGGTCTCCAGCAGCTGGCTGCCGGCAAGTGCGCCGTGCCACCCAGCCAGCTGGGACTGCAGCCGGGCACACGGGCACACCGGGTGTATTTGGCACAAGGTGCGTGGCCGGCACACGCGTGCACACGCACGCACGTGTACACGCACGCACGTGTGGGCACTCCGAGGGCACACGCCCACACGCACAAATGTGCTGGCAGCTGGCCCGGCTGAGCATGCCGGAGCCCTCCTGCCTCTCCCGGGGCCAGGCGCTCCAGGAAGGACCCGGTAGGGAGAGCCCCGGCAGCTCCAGTGCCGCCATCCTGGTGACGCGCGGCAGCAGCAGCCGCGCCAGCAGCCCCACACGGTGCTGGCACAGGGCAGCCCCTGCGGCATGTGGCACGTTTGCAGCACAGGGTTGGGGACAGCTTCAGGACCCCCAGGAGCACCAGGCCCAAGCGATTACCGTGGGGGCTGGGGAAGGGCCGAGCCGCAGGTGGGCAGGGCTGTGTCCCGCCAAGTGCCAGTGCTGAGCCATGCCCGTGCCTGGGCTCCAGACAGCGGCAGCTGCAGGGGTGAGGGTGGTTGGTCCCATCAGCTTCATGGAAAGGAGCGAGAGCTGAGAGGCAGCTCTGGCACCACCATGGGCACGTGGGCACCCACCACAGCTCCAGCGAGGACATGGGACCCGGCGCTATGGCTTTACGGTCCCAGTGCCCAGGGGGAGCCCCACGCAGCTCCCAGCTCCCCGTCTGCAGCACTGTGGCCCCAGATCCCCGGCCAGTCCTGGTGCCCAGCTGCCACTCCAGGGCGAGGGGCTGGGTGGGCACCGCCTGGCCGGGCGGTTCGGGGCTGAGAGGCCGGTGGCAGCGCGGGGCTGCGGAGTGTGTCTGGTCACAGGACGTCCCTCGGGAGCCAGCAATTGTTTCCAGAGGCAGAACAATGCCCGGAGGGCTGCCAGGGCACCATGGGCTGCTCCTCAGCACCCGGCCTGGGACCCACCTCCCGTGCCTCAGCAGGGCCAGCCCCACACAGTGGGCCCCGGAACCTTCAGCTGCCACTTGGCCTGTAGCTGTCCCTGCAGCAAGGAGCTGTCTGGCTGCTCTTGGCTTGTGGCACGGCATGGCACAGCACAGCACAGCTCTCTTAGGGCCACGCAGTGCCTAGCACTGAGTAGCAGCATCTTTGTGCCTCCCCACACCGCTCGTCCTGCAGGAGGGAGGGGACAGGGTGGGGGTTTACACTTGGATGGCGCATGCCACGAGCTGGGGCATGGGCCAGGTCACTGGGACCAACCCCCACCCTTGGAGGATTTAAACCCCTGCTGGTGCCCAGACGGGCAGCCCCTGCGCTGCCCGCTCTGTGCCATGCACCTGCTGCCTCTGCTCCTGGGGCTCTGCTGCCTCTGGACATGGCTGGTGTCCACAGGTGAGCGGGGTAGGCAAGACGTGGGTGCAGGGTGGGCAGGAGGTGGGCACGGGATGCTGGTGGCACGGTGCTGCGGGAGACCCCAGGCTCCCCTGGGAAGTGTCCCCGGTCTCTCGAGAGCCCTGGCCCCAGGGCCCCGGCACACTCTGAAGCGAGGGCCTGGGACAGGGCTGCTCCCATCTCTCCCCACGGTTCACCTAAATCCACCTGGCATGTGTAGCCACCCCGCGCGGGACAGACGGCCATGGAGGGATCCATCAGCTGCTAGATAAACACCCGCCCCCCGATCCCACCTCCGCCCCCTCGCCCTCAGCTCCATACTGAGCACGGGGGTCTCTGTGCCCCCCGCACCTCCCAGTAATCCCAGTCTGCAGTGACCGCTGGCTGCCTCCAGCTGCATCAGTCTCCTGGAGAGACCGTGCTGGCCTCCGAGGGCCCTTGAGCCCCTGTGGGAGGGACGAGTGGTGGGCATGGGCTGTGCCCCTGCAGCCAGCCCCTGCACGCACTCACACATCCATCCCTGCTGGGACCGGGCATGTTCCTATTCCTAGAGGTTCCTCTGGGAGCGGACACCCAGCAGGACTCACGATTGCCCTGGGGTCACGCGGTGTCAGGGCTGTCCCGGGGCCACGTGCCCACCGTAGCCCCTGGCACCCAGTCCCACTGCCAGCGTGACACGGTGGGTGCCAGCAGGCTCCAGTGGGTGTGGGAGCTCCCGGCACCCTGGCAAAGAACCGGATACGGGACGTGTGGATGGCTGCGCCCATGTGGCTCCTGGCCGAGGTCTGCCCGAGAGGCTCCTGTCAGAGGATGCTGGGGGGCCTTGGCCGTGGAGCATCTCGCCCAGGTTGAGGCCATCCCTGTGGCTCTCCTGCAGGGACAGAGTCACATAGCGGTGCAGATGACAGGATGGGTTGCAGGCACTGACCAGGGACACCTTGTCACACCAAGCCCGTGGCCCAGTGTGGGCTTTATTAGGAAAGAGAAAGTCCTGCCCAAAACACCACTGGTGCCCAGGACTGGCCCTGACAGGGCGAGGCAGAGGAGGAGGCGGGGGCTCATCGCACATACTCCTGTGGCATCAGTCACCAAGCGCCGTCACCATCACCATCATCATCGCTATCATCATCACCTTCATCATCGTTACCATCACCTCCGTAGTCATTGTCATCATAGTTATCGTCATCATCACCATAGTCATCACCTGTGTTGTCACCATTGTCGCTGCCACTGTCACCACCATCGTCATCACTGTCATCGGCATCATCATTATCACCGTTGTCAGCACCATCAGCAGCAGCATTGTCAGAACCATGCTCATTTTCATCATCATCATCGTTGTCTTCATCATCATCATCATCATCATCATCATCATCATCATCATCATCACTGTTATCATCCTCCCCACTGTCACCCTGGTCAGACTCAGGCTTCTCTCCTGCCTCAGGCTTCCCTTCACTCTCTGGCTTCCCCCCAGCCTCCGGCTTTTCCCCCAGCACAGGTTTCTCCCCAGTCTCTGGCTTCCCACCAGTCGCCGGCTTCTCACCGGTCTCTGGCTTCCCACCGGTCTCTGGCTTCCCACCGGTCTCCGGCTTCGCTACGACCTCTGGCTTTTCCCTAGTGTCAGTCTTATCCCCACACTCTGTTTTTTGACCTGAGCTGGGTTTCTTCCCGGGGTCCAGCTTCCCAGCCAGCATGGGCTTGTTCCCTGCCGTGTTCTCCTCCTCAGTCACCGGCTTCTTCCCCATGGCGGGTGTTGCCACAGCCGCCGGCACAGACGTGGGCAGGTGCTGCTCCGCACCCGGCACCGGGCCGACCCTGCCCGGAGGCTGTGTAGCAGGCATCGTGCCAGGTGCTTTCCCGGGTGAAGGTCTCTGCCCCGGCAGAGCGCATCCGGGCGACTCCAGCTGCAGCTGCCTGGGCAGGGCTGCCCTGAGGAGCCCTGAAAGGGAGCGCAGAAGAGCGGGGTCAGCCCTGGCAAGCGAGACCCGCACTGCCCTGGCACCCGTTGCCTCCACTGAGCAGCAGCCGGCGTCACCGCACGGAACTCCCAGATGGGCAAAGCCACAGAGGCCCGCCCAGCAACGGCCCAGGATCTCAGGCTGGGTGCTCAGGTGCCAACCCGCCGGTTGGCAACCACCAACCCACATCGAGGGTGCGTTGCTCCCCGTGCTCACAGCAGCAGTGCTGTGCGGCTGCCTTCACCCTGTGGCTTTTCCCAGTGGGTCTTCAGGGCTCAGCCCACACAGCCGGAGTGACACAGCCCCCCAGGGCCAGGCCAGCGCCTCCCAGCACACGGTGGTGGCCCTTGCTGCTGACGGCTTTGGAGGAGCCACCGCAGGAGCCACAGCACGCTCAGGCTCTCCTGGGTGTCTCTGCCCAAGGGCCAGCACCTGCCCACAGCTCTGGCTGGGCCAGGGAGCGATGGCACCACGGCACAGCCCACCCCAGAGCTGCGGCGAGCCCCGCATCACCCGGGCTCATTGCCACCACGCTCCCCAACCCCCACAGGCAACAACACCGGCGGCTGTCAGCACCCCGGCCTCCCGCCGGCTGCTCCTGGGCACTCCGAGGCGCCCTTGTCAGCAGCTGCCAGGTGATCGGGGGTGCAGGGCTTCAGGAGCTGGGATGGAGCTGGAAGAGGAAAAGCGAGGTCCCTGCCCTGCTCACCAGTCCCACAGACAAACCTCCTCCCAGCACCGTGACCCCTGCGTGCCAGTACCTCTGTGGGCTCCGCCCCCACAGGAGTTTTGCCAAACTGGAAGATTATAAAATTTAAACAAGGACTAAATCTCACACGGGGCACAGCCCATCACAGAAAATCTGCATAAATACAAGGATTAAGCCATGTAAACCCACATCCCTGAACATCCTCATCCCTGCTCTGGTTGCAGGTGTCCCTGCTCCCCACAGGGAGGTTGCACTAGATGAGCATTAAAGATCCCCTCCCACCCAAACCAGCCTGGGATTCCAGGAAAATACAGAGAATACCCCTCAGCTCTAGCAGGCGGGTGTCCCAGCACCTACCCGGTACTCGCCTGCAGTGGGTGCTGCCTCCAGCTCTGCCCACAGGGCCAGGATTCCCAGCAGGAAGGTGCCTCTCGCTCTCATGCTTCTGGAACCAGTGGCCGGGGCTGAGCTGGGCAGCAATTTAAAGTTCCTCCCAGGGTCGGGAATGGGAGGAAGCAGCTCACAGGTGACTTGAAGGAACCTCCCACGTTTTACTGTAATTCTGTTTTCTAAAGAGCCACTCTAGCCGCCTTTCTCCACCCACAGCCCAGGCAGGAGCAGGATCCAAAGCCGGCTGCACGCTGCCGTGGGGAGGACAGGATGGGGAGTGGGAGGAGGATTCCCCATGGCCGCTCTCGAAAGGAATCCCCACCGCTTGCTGAAGGCTGTGACCGACCCCAGCAGCACCCAGGGACAAGCTGTCCTCCCTGAGCCCCAGCAGGCAGAATGCTGCTGGAGCCTCCCTGTGATGCCGGGTGGGAAAAGGCAGGGATCGGCTCCACTCTTGCCGGTGCATTTGGGCAGGTCCTCACCCTGGGGTCCAGGATTCTTCAGAGGATGCTGGTCCTGCCACCAGCTCTGCCCGGGCGCCTCCCTCTTCCTGAGAGCGTTCTGGGAGGCGTGTGAAGGGATGGGGCCTCCAGCATCGTTCGTTAGTCAAAGGGGTTTGGAAAGATGGTCCGAGGTTGCTGTCGGGAAGGGAAGCCCGGTCCGAGGCAGTCCCGTCTGCCAGCACCCTGGGGGAGCACGGCGCCCACGGCGCAGGTCTGCGGCCGGCACTTTGGCTGTATCTACAAACATCAGGAATAAACGCCTCCAGAAGACCACAGAACCTAGTGCAGGTTTAAAGATGAGAGGTCTCAACCAAGACGGGCACCTCTCGGCAGAGAGCAGCAGCCACGGTGCCGCCCCAACGCTGGGCGCTGCCCCAGTCCTGGCCGAAACGGGCGCAGGGGACGAGCGCCCAGCTGGGCTCCCACCGTCCCGACACGGACACTCTTCAGCCCCGAAGCTGCTGTTTCACTTACCAGACGCTTTCCGCAGGCCCAACATTCTAGGCTTCGTCAGAGCATCTGTTTCTACACCCAGTGTTCCCTTTGCTGCTCCGTTCGCGGGCAGCGTGCTCCAGCTGCTTCCGTGTTACCGACATAAACACCAGGATTTGGCATCCAAATGAGCAAGCTCAAAGTCTCCTCAGCAAATTAACACCGTCCTTCAACGACACGGAGCCCTCTGGACGGAAAGCTCTCGGGATTTCATGGACGAGGGTCACCAAAGGCAAGGAGAGCATGGGAATTGCCTTCAAAGCTCAGGTGCAAGCTCAGCCTTCACCAGAGACCCGCACTGAGAGCAGGGAAAATTCCAACGCACCGCCGCGTTTCCTGCCCTTCTCTCTGCCTCCGATTCCAGTGTAAAGACTTATTGAATATCTTTGAGGTAGCAGATTAAGCAGCACCCTCAGTTATGGGAGTGCCATCCTGTTAGTTTAACTGAGTTATTCTCAAGTCACACCGGAGCTCTTGTCGGAATCTGACTTTACAATTTTTTTCCCTATTTAATTATTTCTTCCTGAATTACATCCAAAGTGCAATCCATATTACAGGAGTCCATACGGACAGGGCTGGCCAAGACGCACCAGCAGCAGGCACGAAGGAGTTGGACTGGCTGGATAGAAAGACAAAGTTTAAGTCTCTGTGGGGCAAGTGGAATTAACTGGTCCATTATTCCCACAGTTGTGAGCAAGTGCAATGTGACACAAGCACTGAAGAGGCTGAGTCCTGCTCCAAGGCTCCCGTCCGAGCCTCGCGGAGCGGCACAGGGGCAGCGCAGGGGACAGGACATGGAAGCAGGAGGGCACACGGCCCCAACCCGTGTGGGAAGGGGGCTGGAAGAGGCTCTAAGCACAGGTTTAGTCATCTCCTTGTGGCCGTGACTCAATTTGGATGGGATTTCCAGGCGAACCGCCCGCATCTGCAGAGGATCCGGTGCTCCACACTTCCAGCCTCACAGCTGAACTCGACAGCCCGGTGCTTATCAGGTGGTGCCATCACTGTTAATCACCCTACAGAGCCACTGGTGCAGTCCTGCCGGTGCTGGCAGCGCCGACTCCCTTCCACACACCCAGAAAATCATCCGCAACTACCAGCAGGCCTGCTGGGCTCCTTCCAGCACCGGCACTGCCACAGCCAAGAGCTCCGCGGCTCCTCCTCCTGGGAACAACTTTGTGGCTCCCCATGTTTCCATTGCAGCGACCCGGAATCTTGGTGAGCACGGAGGGAAGTAACGAAGGGCAACATCTGATGAGCACATTTCTCTGCTGAAATAAACGCTTTGGAGAGATGAGCTCTGCGGGGCCTGCTCCGGCTCCTCGGATCCCACAGAGCAGGGCGGTACCTGTGGCCACCGCGGGCGGCAGCGCAGGCCCCCAGGGATGTGCACCAAAACCCCGCGGCTCACTGGCAGGAGCGACCCAAGATCACTGTGTCCTCACCACCAACATTATTTGGGTCTCCAAAAGCTTTTTGGTCGTTTTCCCCTCTCCTCATCAGCCACTCCCTGACTCTCATTGATCACCCGCCGAGCACCAGTCTCCTGAGAGGTCAGAGGGTGAACAGAGAAATAATCATTCACCGGGTGGCACGTTTTGTCGTGCGCGCCTCCCGCACACATCCATGGAAAAATTACCGTTAAAAACCAGGGACTGGAGGAGATTCAAAGAAAGCATCTCCTTGGCTACATTCAGGTGATCCCTGGCAGATGTTGTTCTGATGTGTTCTTAGAAAGTCATCTCTGCACAGACAGAGACTCCTTTAGTGAGAATTTGTCCAAATTTGTCCCAGGATTTCAGTCCTCTTGTAATTGGAAATTTTTTTCCAAATATCTGATCCAAGTCTCACTTGACTCAGGCCAACACCAGGACTCCGTGTCCGCTCCTGGCAGGTACAGACAGAAACTGATCGCTGTCCTCCCCCCAGCACACAGACAGAACCTGGCCCCCTCTCCACTGAGCTTCTGCAGATTAAACAAACCACTTCTCTCACCTTTCTACAGCTGGAGGTATTTCTCCTCTCCTCTGGACAATGTCCAGTTTTTGTTGATGACAATTTGAAGCAATCATAACAAGCACATAAAAAGCCCAGTGCTGATGGTAACGAAGTTAAGGCAACATCAATGATGACTCGACCGGCCCCACATCCGCAGGCTGGGGCGGTTTAACAGCCTGACCTCATCCCGGATGACGCAGCCCCGGACAAAGTGGCAGGAAAGGGACAAGGGCAGGAGCCTCTTCCAGCATGCAAGCCCACGAGTCACCCGGGCTCTCCTCCCGTAGCCGCTGAGCACGGTTACTGCTGGGCCCACAGCTATGGTGGAAGAATCATGCTGGACAGTGACAACGCTGAGAGACACCAACAGACCACCCTCTGTGGGCACCATGCCGTGCCCACAGTACAGGCGCTGGGCTGGAGCGCCTGGCAAGGCTGGCGAGGAGGGAGAAGCTGCTTCTCTTTGATGAAGTGCTTCCCTGCCCTGAACAGCGAGCTGGAAACAACTGCCTGAGAATATGTCTGTCCTGTGCTGTCCTCAACACCAGCTGCTCCAAATGTGAGAGATGGAATGGTCTCAGTGTCATGTGCTCTGGGAAACTCCATTTGCTTTTATAGAATCACAGAAGTGTTCTGGTTGGAAGAGACCTTGGAGTCCCTGGAGTCCCAGCATTGTCCCATCCCTGCCAGGGCACCACTGAGCCCTGTCCCTCAGCACCACAGCTCCACGCC